>CM050167.1:47019022-47456522 GCA_027410445.1 Discoglossus pictus | reverse complement strand
TTCATGTATCCTTATTGCAAGTCTACCCCCCCCCCCCCCAAAAAAAAATGTATTTTTATAAGGGCTATCTAGTAAACATGTTTGTATGATATATATGTTTTAATTAAATGTAATTAAGGTTTCCTCCTCAATTTACTTGTCATATAAATCCTACACTTCACATATTTTAAAAGGTCCCCAGAGTAACCTCTCCCTTTCTTCCTGTTCTCTTTCATGTAAGGTGCCATGTCTCACAGTTGGCACTGAACACCACACCCACAGGGGAGGGGCTTCATACTGCCAATGTCTAATGCTGCTCAGGCACACAGAATGTGACTGTATGCAGAAGCATGAGTTATGAGTGGTCTTATGTCATCACTTCACCTTTATGTCATCACTTCACCTCACCCAACTTTTTATTTTATTTTTATTCATATGTTTTAGTTTAGCTTGTGATATTTTTAATTGATCTGAATTAGCTCCCATTAGGCAAACCTGGATCTACACACTGTTACTCCAATTTACCTTCTGCACTTTGATTGAAAAGATTATTTGTTAAGTGTCTGTACTATGTTACTGAGAATTAATGTTCATCATATATCTATTGCATTGGGAGAATTTTCTTGAAAGGTATAATAATATATACAATTGTCTATGTAAGCAAGCTTTATTAATGCTCTTCTTTGTTAAAGATACATACAGTGACCATTTAGATCGGTGGTCGGCAACCTGGTCCCTACTGCCCACTAGTGAGCGATTCAAGCTTTCATGGGGGGCGGTGGGGTAATCTCTAGGTGGCGTCGCTGACGAGTCACATCACACGCCGTAGCACCACTCTTGGCTGGTTGGAGAGCTGGTGAGAGAGCCTAGGGTCAGCAGCCAGGACCTGATCACTATCTAGTAAGTACAGGGTGATAAATCATCATATGATTTATATACCCAGAAATGAGGGTAAATTGCTGCAGCACCAGTTGGGGGGGGGGGGAGGAATTTTTACCATCAAAAATGGGCGGTAGGTATTAAAAAGCTGACTACACCTGATTTAGATTAATTCTTAACTTTGTTGGTTACAGACCTATATGCACTGGAATGAAATATTCAATGTACCTGTGATTTTGTTTAACTCTGCAGTATACATGTTATTTGCTTAATATACGTTTTTAATGCAGTGATTTACTGTAATTAACTTTATACTCCTCAATATAATTGTCATGTAAAACTTACATTGTCTAAGAAGCCCCCAGATTACCAGGTTCTCACCATCTTGACCCTCCTGCTTTCTTCCTGTTCTCTATCATGTTCCTATGCAGCTGCTAATGTTAATCTGTTACAAAATTCACAAACATATGAAGTTTTTCACAATCGAAAGTGGTCTTCTATACTCTCACAATTTGCTGACAAGGATGATATACATAAAATAATTGCATAGGCTTTGAAATGTATACACTGATTCAATAAACTGGGCTTATCACCTCCCCTGCTATGGGTTTAATTAATCACCATGCCAGGCAGGAACATCTTGAAAAATAATTTCTGCCTAAAACAAATATATTCAAGGTCATTTATCTAACACTAATTTATTTTATTTAAAATAAGAACCAGTTACAAACAGCCTTAAACAGTTGGGCGCTTTGTACGTTTAACACCATTTAGCCTCACTTAATACCCCATTTGATAAACATTCCCCAGTGATTTAATTGAGAAAGTTTAACGTTTCAGATTTTCTGGAAGACAAGGGAATCTACATCTGCAATTTGCAAAACTAATTTCAACAACGTAACATGAAGAAAACGTAACTTGAAGTATGGTATCTTGCTTTAGGCAGAATTCATGCTGAAATAGCAGTAGGAAAGGCACTTACTATATGATCAGATACTAACAGGGATGAAAAGTAAACATTTTTAGAACTTTTAGATTGCTGACCCTAAGGGGATTATCCTGGGAACATCTGGGGACCAAAAAAAACATGTTTGTTTGATGTTGTAATTCAGTTTAAGTTTTTATTCCTATTAGTAACAGTATTTTTTCATATATCTTGAAAGACTTTTCCGTGTGATGGAAATATCATCCAGATGCCCTGAATTAGAGATTTTGGTTATGCTGTTATTATAAAGAATTTTAGACGAAGAAGATTCAAGAACCCTTTTCAAGCAGTACATTTAATTTTGGCAATATCACCCAGGTAGCCAAGAAAGTATTGCATGCTATATATAAATACTTTGCAGATATAGAAATATAGATTTTAAGGCAGATAAGAATCAAAAGCCCCATATAATTTGGCCATTCTATCTACCGAAACAGCTTGCTTTAATAAACTCCCAGGATGGCTTATGCTTATCCAAGGCATGCTTAAAGGACCACTACGGTGCATTTACAATTAAAGCTCTTATGTTTGTTTGTTGGGCGGAAACTATTAAAAACATGATGGAGTTAAAAAAATTAAATAAACATGTTTCTTACTTTTTACACTGTCTGTTATCTCCTCAGGCAGAGCTACTTTTCATCATCTCTTTAGGGGGTGTGGCCATGTCTGCCTGGGGACTGGATCATCATGGAGCTTGGAAACAGGCTGAGATATGATGCCACTGGTCCTGACATAATTGGCTCTGCCTCATGGACCACATATAGGTAATATTATGGCATATTGTAACCTGATTACAGCTCCCTCACATACCTTGCCCAGTGACAATGCATGAGACATCATAGCCCCTCCCCATTTATTGAGCATGCTCAGTCTGAACCCGAGTCTGACTGGTCAGCCTTTTTTTTAGTCCAGCTTCCAGGCAGAGCTGGTCACGCCCCATGATAGGTACAGATAGGAGGAGATAACCAGATTTGCTTCAAGGGAAACTGACACCATCAAAAGTAAGAAAAATATTAACTTATATTTACTATAAACTGTTTTTAAAAGTCTTTACCTGACAAACAAATACAGTATATGAACTTTACTTGTAAATGCATTAAATTCTTTAACTGTGTTTTACTCTCTATTACTTGCACTAAAAGGCTGTTCCACATAGCTACTTCCCTTTCTGTAGAATAGTACTTCTGCATATTTTCCCTAAACCTTCCAACTACAGGAGCCACAAAACCAATTGTAAATATTTCAGAGAAATATATATATATATATATATATATATATATATATATATATATATATATATATATACTGCAGAGAAAAATCGCTAGTACAATGTATAGTCAGTTTTTAATAATCTTTAAAATGAAATCAACTTCATGTTAGAGTGACATAGTGCCTTTCAATAATTCAAATAGAAACACACATTTAATGTTAGATGAAAATCAAAAAGGCCAATTTGGAGTGACAACCCTATCAGCCTAAACACTTAATTAATCCTCATGACAGCCTTATTCTTATCCTAGGCATGCTTAAATTCCTTAAATGTGTTTGACTCTACAGATCACTGGAAGGTAGTTCCACTTATCTACTGTTGCTGTTCAGTCATTCAGTCATGTCCGACTCTCCATGACCCTATGGACTCAGCACGCCAGGTAATATCTCTGGTTGTGCTTATTCATAAGGTTTTCTTGGAAAATATACTGGAGTGGGCTGCCGGTTCCTCCTTCAACTTATCTTCTATCCTTTCAGTAAGGTAGCACAGTACCCTTAATATCCCACCTTCCAATTTCAAATCACAAGCTCTTGCTCTATAATGTGTTGTTTCTTCAAGATACGTTCTTCAACCCACACATACCCAACACATAATCACACAGACTATTTCTCTGGCACAGAGCACTTATAGTATATACAGGTTTAACATTGCAAATGAACAAAACATATAGCAGATTTGGCAGAATATAAAATATATATGTATATTATTCTGCCTTATTTAAATATTTAAGGTTCTGAATTTAATTTAATGGTTGTTTTAAATGGATCTAAGGTATATATATATATATATATATATATATATATATATATATGTTACAAGTTTGTATATTGTATGTCTTAGGAGTGTATAGTAGGGCCAATGCTTAGCTTCAGCATGCAATGACCTGGAAGTGGGAAGGGGACTTGCCATAATGGGCAGTTTATGGTAAAGTTAAAATTCAGCTGGGAGATGGGAAGGTCAGAATAAGTGTCAGATATGATAAGGGAAGGTCAAGTCTAATGTTATCTGGAGATGGAGTATGGTAGGATGGCACAGAGGACACTGGCACTGACACTGGTCAGTGAGGTGCATCATAATAAACCTTGAGGTGGTGAAGCAGAACGATAAGAAAAGTTGAGGAGATCAGACAAAGTAACAATGACGACATGTGAAGCTAATTTTTCATGTTGGATTGCAAAGTCTATGTAGAGTGACAGTGAGGCTGTAGGGACACAATGTGAAATAATAGGTCAGGCATAGTGAAGGCAGTTATAATGGCATTTGGTGTGTAGGCAAAGGATGGGTGGGGGGTCAGATAGAGGGTGAGTGAAAAGAAGAGCAGTCACAGAGTTTGATATTTAAGACATGGTAATTTAATTTTAGAAGGGCAGGAAGATTAATATTGTAAAGAAGCGGAAGAATAATTAGAGTGTCATAGGTGAATTTTGTATGGCAGGGTGAGTGGAAGCAAGAAAGGGCAATTATAGTGACAGTAGATTGATAGGGAGACCAGTGGAAGAAAAGAAGATAGAAAAAAAAGTTTGGCATTGGGAAGATCCAGTAAAGTGTACAGTGAGAAACCAGGTAGGGCACATGTGATAATAATGACAAATCAGTGAGGGAGTTCTGGAGATTAAGTAGATCGAAAGTTAGGAATTGTAATTGTGAAACAGATTGATAGTAGTGGAAACTACAAAAGAAATGATATGTTTATAAATTGAGCTATTAAAGTAAGTTGGAAAAGTTGTGATTTATGTATGTGATACTGAGGAGATCATGTAAAAAGTTTTGGGTTGAGTCAGTGAAGGTGAGTGCAAGTTGATCAGACCAGTTTTGTTACAACATGGAGTTGTGATGGTGAGTGTTTGTTCTGAAAATGAATGGGCAATGGATGATCACACAAGAAAACTTAAATTAACAAACAACTGGGTACCTTAACAAAGTTACAAGAGAATATTGGGGTCACTTAGTGTAACGGTAGGGTGCAAATGATCCTGTAAGGGAATGGGGAGTCCAAGAGTCCAACAGTAGTGTATATAGTTGTCAGGCAGAGTGACAGTAAGGGAATAGAGAGGTCGGGTACAGTAATGGTAACAATAGGGTATAAATTGTTAGGTAGCGTGACAGTAAGGGACTGTGGAGGCCAGGTAAAAGACAAAAGACATTAAAGGAATGAGGAGGCAAGGTAAATAGACTTTATATAGAATGTGAAGGCCAAGGAAAGGAAAAGGAGAGTTATGTTTACTTTAATTCAACAAGTTAAATTGTAATTTGTAATCTACCACAATATAGCTAAGTAATGTCTACAGATAGACCTAAATAACCCTGAATGTGTATAGTTTGTGTAACTTGCATATTGACGAATAACAGATGCCTGAAATTAAATGGTAATACATTTCAGTAAATTACTAGACAGTGCTTTCTAACTTTTCAGTGAAATGAGACCATTTCGGCAAAACCTTCCAAAATCCATAAATCACATGTATATTATCAATAAAATAATCTCAATACATGATCCACACTCCAGCTAAGTGTTTATACGCTGAGCTGCACTACGCCCTGCCACACCAGTGTATGCTCTGTACATGCTGAATTTTGGCAGTGCATGCAGCTATATTAGCCTTGTGTTTATTCTACTTAATCTGTTGATAGTAACAATATATTTATTCTGCATATTTCTAGTGGGTATGGTTCTGAGCCTGTCATGTTAGGTACACAACTAGTTTCCATTTTATATATATTAGATTAGCTCCGTAATTCATAGTAAGATGTGTGGTTTCTGTTCAGAGCTTATTATAAGGAATATAAAATGACTTGGTAATATCTATATATCATGTTTTGAGCACTGTATATGCTAAACATGTTCTACATTAATAATGGCTGTATACTAAAAGACTGTCTGAGATATGCACTGTAAAAATATGTTGTATTATTATTAATATTTTATTATATGTATATTCTGTATGCTATATACATGGGGAATGCAAATAACAAATAAATACATTTAAATGTAAGCCTACTAATATAGAATTAATTGCTATATGTTGTTATTATTATAGATTACTATTACATATATATATATATATATATATATATATATATACATATGTTTTTATGTATATAATTACACATATTCACATGTATATACATATGATATATATATATATATTCAATTATTTATTTATATATATTATATATATTATTTATTTATATATATATATATATATATACCATATATAAGTATATATACAGGGGTACTTTGGTTCTTAACCATAAGCCGTTCCGGATTGGCAGATTGAGTAGCAAAAAGGCTGAGTACCAAACTCCCATAAGGAGTAATGTAATCTGGTTTTAGCAAACGAGATGAGTACCAAGGTAGGACAATGAGCACCAAGGTTTTTTGCTCATCCAGACAGGTTGAGTATCAAAAATGTTGAGTTCCGAGGAGGTTGAGAACCAAGGTACCACTGAATATATATATATATATATATATATATATATATATATATATATTTATTTATTTTACATACATATATTTATACAATTCATTTAACATGTAACATATTGCAAATATTCTGACATCTAAGTTGAATGAAGAAATTAAAAAAATATTTGTGGACCACCCCTCATTATTATATTTGTAGCACTCTTTAAATATCACCCATGATTTGGATTTTTGTTATCATCCTGTAAATTCATATTGTTTTTGTAGACAGTGCATCCTGTGTAAGAACAGCTGCGAAATTGTACGTAAGCATAAGAATCCCTAAACTGAGGTGTAAACATGTCGTATTACAGCAAGTACACTTTATTTGCCAACAGTCCTGGTTTTTCGCATAATTTTATTGTCAGATTTATATACAGTAAGTGTTTAATATTGGTTGTTTCATATTAGTATTATTATTAAAATGTGTAACCTTTATTTAACTCAAGCCATTACTGTTTATTTTATATACTCTTTGTTGCAACTATAGAATATGTTAACCATGAAACATATTTTCTTCTAATAAAACTTGAAAGTGAAGAAAAAAAGTGTAACAGTTATTAATAAAGTGTTGACATTTTACAACGAGCTTTATACAAGGGAAAATACACTGAATACAGTACAGTAACACACTTTGATACAAAAGTTCTCGTTCCTGAGAGCTTACATTCATAATATTATTACATTTACCCTGCCCATTAACAGAACCACAAAATGTTAACGCATGTAACTGATATATTGGAACAGGACCTCCGTTTGCGCCACTCTATATGACTGCCCAATGTTCTACTGCTCAGCAGAAAAGTGTCCTAGACATATATAACTACGGAAGACTAACCTGACCACCATAAATTAACACAACTGTTCTCATATGAGTTACATAAACTTTTATTCGCAAGATGCATAACCCAAAACCACATACCTGTCCTATCAACAGTAGCCAGCCATACGCAGAAGACCACACAGAGAACTCTCTTCATTTCCAGCGATCCCCTCCGTAGAGATTGGATTTTCAGTGCAGTAAAAAATATCTTCTCAGACACTTTTATTCCCAGCGAAAAAAAGAAAAAGTAAAAACAGACAAAAAAAAAAATATTACAAAAAACGAGTGCAGCGCCACCACTGTACAAACGACTGCTACCCCTTCTACGCTCACCAAGGCTCTAGGTTTGGAATACAGGTGGACATAGCTCATCCAAAAAAAAAAGTCCAACTTCTGTCCCTGCCTCTTCTCTCCAAAAAACTGAGAGAAATGAGCAATGCACTTCACAGGGAATTGTTGGTGTGTGTGCAGAGATGAGGATGTATTAACAGTGATTTCCTCTTCCTATGCCTGTTATTAGGCTGAGCTCTCTGTATTTCCATCAAGCTGCCAGGAAAAGAAAAAACTTTAAAGAACAGCACTTTTGCAAAGAGGGATAAGGGGGGAGGAGAAAGGTTCCTGTGTGAATATATTTATTATTGTTTTCATCTATGGTGCTTGCTACAGACAGGGTTATGAAGCCCCCACCTTCCTGATCCCTCTGTCTCTGCTCAGCTGGGGAGGAGAGGAGGGGGCTGACTCACGGGGAGTCTGAAATCTGAATCTCAACACATTTGTAAAATTATTACACATCAACATTTGTGGAAGGACCCTTTTACCATCTGAAATAATGTTCCATGTCCATGGGTATCACTAGTTTATTTTTAACACCTTTATTCTGATTTGCAGTGGGGGATATTCAGTAAAGTGGGTTTTCTCACTAATGCGGTGATACTTCTAACACTCCTATGTTATTATTATTATCTTTATTGATATTGCGCCAACATATTCCGTAGCGCTGTTGAGTTGAGTACATGGCAAAAACAAAATGAACACCTTATAAAGAAAGGAGGGCCCTGTTTTTGAGCTTGGAATCCAATATGCATAGTGCTTGTTTCCAAAGCACGGACACAAGATTGAAAACTCACAAACTTACAATCTAAGGGTATGGTGCATTTATACTTTAGTGGATAGACTCTATAAAGCAATGATGTCTAAACTTTTTTCTTTTTGGACATTGCTTATTAATGACCACTTTAAAGAGTATGTTGTAATGCTCTACACCAGTGTTTTAGTGGAATACCTGGATTTTATTTTGTATGACCACGGTTTCCATGAGAGAATGACTCCAAATGGTTAGATTCTCTGGAAAGCATGCAAGGGTCCTGGAAAGAAGCTATGAGGCTCTGTGTGTGAATTTTAAGGTGCATATTGATTTAAGAGTCCGTGGAGGTGGACAATAGGGAATTATTTATGGGCATGTAATATTGCACAGGAGGCATTTTGGAGTCCTGGGATTCAATCAATACTTTTGGAGTACAAATATGATCCCATGGCTGGAACTGCTAAAGAAATACAGCACTGTACGTTTGAGTATAACATGGGACCTTATAAACAAGAACATATAATATCTATATCCATCACTACTTGTTTTCTTCATTTTAATATTATTGTTATATGAGTTGTTTCACAGGCCACGTGAATGAAGCTTGTAGACAACTAGTGTTCCACGGGCCAAAGTATCAGAACTTCTACTATAGAGTAACAAAGGAAACAAAGTGGTGTCACCTTACCAGTAAGAGAGCTCACATCACATCAATATGCTGGGAAAATCATGGGCCACGTGTACTAACGTGTGATGGGAAACCCTTAGAGAACTTCTCCATTCCTGTGCTATCCTATGAAGTATATGAAGATCTGATATTTACAATTATTATAAAACACTTCACACTTTAGTTGATACTAGTGACTTGTCTGTCAAAAAAGATGGTATAATATTGTCTTAAAAATTGTGTCTTCTGTCTGTTTGTGCTCCCTCTCTCTGTATACCCTGTCTCTCTCGCTGCACCCTCTCCCTCTCTCTGTGCTTCCTCTCCCTTCCTTCTTCTCTCTCCCTCTCAATCTCTCCCTCCTTCCTTCTCTCTCCTTCCCTCCTTTTCTCTCCCTTCCTCCCCTTCTCTCTCCCTCCCTCTCCCTTTGCTATGCAATGCTAGGCTCGCTATACGCAATGCACATGCACAACTCGCAATTCCGTCCCTCCGTCTCTCTCTCCCTCCTTCTCTCTCTCTCCCTCCTTCTCTCATCCCTCCTTGTCTCTCTCTCTCCCCCTCCTTCCCTCTCTCTCTACCTCTCCTCACTATCTCTCCCTCTCTCCCTCCTTCATTCTCTCTCCTTCCCTCCTTCTCTCTTCCTCCCTCTCCTTCTCTCCCCCTCCCCCTCCCTCTCCTTCTCTCTCCCTCCCTCTCCCTTTGCCACGCAATGCAAGCCCCGCAATGTGCAGTACTCGGCTGACGACAGCTATATTAGTGATTGATGGGGGTTAAAACCCCATTTCTACAACAGTGATCTGTGTCATGTTAACAAACTTGTAATATACATATAAGAAAATATATAAAAACAAAAAACATAGAAAGCCACAGTTAAAAAATCCATCATATCTAAACTATTTTAAACATTTGCCTAATGCATGGGTCATTTCACCTAGTCCCTTCACCTATCACCAGGTATCAGTAAAAGGATCTCAGGGAGGCTGAATAATAGTAACAAGAAATAACTAACATTTTATAAAGTTTTTAGCTGTATATCAGATGTGTATTAACATATATATTTATCTTTTATTTGAAACTCGACAACATATTCTGTAGTACTATTAAGGGTTTAGGTACAAGTCAACAACAGTTTAACACATCGCAAAAGAATGGAGACCATGTCTTATATATATATATATATATATATATATATATATATCACAGATAAAATATTTTATAGAAATGCCTAAACTAAAATATATATACTTTAATATTTAATATGATTCTATGCTACAAAAAAATATCATAGTAATCAGAATAGCCTTTTTCATATTCCAGGCATTTGTGACCTCTCTTACTGTATTTGTTCCTAATACTAGCACTGGTCTTTATGTTTTTCTAAATCGGGACTCACTTCTGAACTTTATTATACCCCTTATGTATTTAAAGCTATCAGTTTTACCACTCTCTACCTTCTCTCCTGCATATACCTTAAATATTAAGGTCACAACATCTTGCAAACTTGCACGTTGAGATTGGCTTAGCAAATGTCACAGTGGTAGACAAATACAGATGTAATAATGGGCTCATATATTTCAGATAATAAAAACAAAGCATATGTTAGGGCTCTTTCCGTAGTCAGTAGTGGCTGAAACGTGGGTGAGATCCACAAGAGTGGTGAACAAAGGCTATCTAGGTGGAACATCTCCATATGCATCCGTTTTTTGGCCGAGGGTTGGACCTTTTAATGCATTGAGTTTTTACATTTTTGTAGCACATGAACATGTGAGTAGCCCCGTTTAGTGTTGTGTTGACGTTTGTTTCACATTAAATTATTTAGTGGAGAGGTGAAGACTTAAAGCATACGATCCTTGGAGTGTAAAGAAGTGGGACTTCCTATCAAAATCAAAAAACATTATCACTAAATTGTGGATGTTTTAAACTTAGTAATGGAGATTTCACTGAGGATTTAGCCCAGATGAAAAAAAAGTTATATTCTCAAACACTTCATAGACAGTGAGTTATGTTCATTAATGTTTCCAGTGGAGACAAAAGGATAAGGAAGAATTTAATGAAGAAATGAGCTTCCAGTTATTACTAAGCTTTGGTATACACTGCTACCTTCACTCATAGGAGAGGTTGTAACTTAATAACAGTGAAGTATACATTCATGTTTACTACCGTAATTCTAAATAAACTTATGAGGGAAATATTTATTTGTTAATATCCAATTTAGGGGGGGGGGGAGGAGGGGGAAAGAGACAGGGGAGGGAGAGGGGAGAAAGAGACACATGGGAGAGGGGAAAGAGACACAGTGGAGGGGGGAGAGACACAGGGGAGGGAGGAGAGGAGAAAGACACGGGAGGGAGGAGGGGAGCAAGACACAGGGGAGGGAGGAGGGGAGCAAGACACATGAGAGGGAGGGAGAGGGAAAAAGACACTGGGGATGGAGAGGGGGGAAAGAAAAACAGGAGAGAGGAGAGGGGAAGAGAAACAGGGTATGGAGGAGGGGGAAGAGACAGGGGAGGGAGGAGGGGGGAGAAACACAAGGGAGGGAGGAGGGGGGAAGAGACACAGAGGAGGGGGAGACACAGGGGAGGGGGGAGAGACACAGGGGATAGGCATGAGGGGAAGAGACATGGGGGAAAGAGACACAGGGGAGGGCGGAAAGAGATACAGGGAGGGAGTGCAGAAGAGGAGGAACAGGGGAGGGGGAGGGAAGAGACACATGGGAGAGAGAGGGGGAAAGAGACACCTGGGAGGGAGAGGCGGGAAAGACACAGGGGAAGGGGGGGGTGACACATCAAATATTATCCCCTCAATTTTGACGGGCAGGTTACTAGTACATTCTAATACATTTCTTAAAAATTACCTAACTTTACAGTCAGAATCTTCTCTATCAAACTAACAAGAATGATAAATATTCTACATGTTCCTGTGATCTTTTCAAATGTTTTAGTTTTTTTTTTAATAGGACTTTTAATGACTACTACAGGCTAAACATATGTCACTGAGCAAAGGGGTTAAAACCTGTAGCATTTGTCTCTAAAATAAGCTTCCTGTTTAACTCTCATTTACAGAACAGGAAGTGATGTCACTCATAACGCCATTGCATATGGCAGCCACAGGAAACACAGATTATTTTTCCTCTCAGCTCAAGTTCCTGGATCCTGACAGTTACAAGAACTGATGTAAATTAATATGATCTCTCATTTTCATTTACATTCGATTAGAGGAGGAACTACTCATTCTCTACCAGGAGTAATACCATAGTTTGTTAGAAGGTGAATGGGCATTTTACTGCGTCAATTGGACAATGAACACAAGTGGTGACATCACTAGCAAGCACATCACGTGATCAAGAGTGGCCTCACAAACAGGAAACTGCTGCAGGGCTAGGCTAGATTAAAAGGGACAGACCCCCCCCCCCCCCCCCCCCCAGAAATAAGAGATATAAAATACAAATCTATGTCCCATTGTGTCTGGCTTTCTGAAAGTGACACAGGGAAACAAAAGCCAAAGTGCTCATTGTGTCTGTCCTTTAACAATAACAGAGTAAAATGGAATATATAGATCCTTATAGCCCTTTTTGGATAGAGACGTTACAAAAAAAGAACTCATTGCACTTGTAAGCTGATATTTGTTTTAGCATGTAATCTAGGGGCTGACATTTTACTGTTTTAACATATAATGGGGTCAATACACTCCATTTTACACAATTTTATCAAACAAATTCACACTGAAACCCATAAAATCACTATGAGTATGTGCTTTCCCTATGACACCTAAGGCTGGGGTATGATCAAGGATTTATGGACATAAACCTACAACTTTGAATTCTGGTCTTTTCCAGTGAATTAGACTAAAATGACATCTCTCTCTCTCTCTCTCTCTCTCTCTCTCTCTCTCTCTCTCTCTCTCTCTCTCTCTCTCTCTCTCTATATATATATATATATATATATATATATATATATATATATATATAAATCAGTTGCAAAACACTTGCTTTTATGTGTTTTCCATGGTTTCTGATGTCCTTTTAATTGATCAATTTGGAGTTGAAATTTCATCACTGAGCTCCTTTAGAAAACAATATAACGTTTTTTATTTTTTTAACTCTGTGTTGCGTTTCATTGCCACAGTGAAAAAAGCATATATTTATAAAGGACCAGTGTACTTTAGGAAAAACTTCACATTTGCATATTATCTAACAAATTACATTGGGAGCTGAATAAGACATGATCATGAACATTTTTTCGGGAATTTAAAAAAAATATTGGCAGACTCTCTGTGTATAGAAAGTTCCATATTGTCTAGCTTTAGTAGTCCCTACTAGCTAGAAGGAATGCTATTTTTTTCTGACAGTGAAGGGAAGGGGAAAAGGGAAGGTGGATTAGGATTTGTTATATAGTTGGAGTTTTAATATTTGACCCCCCTCCTCCACATTATTATTATTATTATTATCCTTTATTTATAACGCGCCAACATATTCCGCAGGGCACTACAGGGGTTAGGTACAAGTATAAACAATTACCCCACAATGAAAAATAATGGAAGAACCTGTTATTGACCTTTTAGTCAGATATACACAGTGCTTTGCCTAAAGCCACCTCACAAGATTGAAACTCGCAAACTTACAATCTAAAGGGTGTCGGTGAGGTACAGGAGAGTAATAGATGCATAGTGAATGAAGAGGTTAAAGATCATAGGCTTTTTTGAATAAATGTGTTTTTAAAGAGATTTTGAAGGATTTGAGTCAGGAAGATAGTCTGGTAGAGCGAGGTAAGGAGTTCCAAAGAATAGGGCAGCACAAGAAAAGTCTTGAAGACGGGAGTGAGAGGAGGTGATGAGAGAGGAGGAGAGAAGAAGATCATTAACAGAGTGAAGAGGGTGGGTGGGAGTGTATTTTGGGATGAGAGCAGAGATGTAGGGAGGTGCACTATTGTGGAGGGCTTTATATGTTAGGGTCAGGATTTCAAATTTTCTTATGGAGGCTATGGGAGTGGAGTGCCTGACAAAGAGGTGCTGCAGACACTGATCGTTTAGTAAGGTAGATGCGTCTAGCAGATGCGTTTAATATGGATTGGAGTGGAGAGATACGGGTGATAGGAAGGCCAGTTGCAGTAATCGAGACGAGATATGATGAGAGAGTGAATTATAATTTTTGTTCTTGTGTAAGGTAGTGACGTATTTTGGATATGTTTTTTAGGTGAAAGTGACAAGATTTTGTGAGTGAGGAATGAAAGAGATGGCGGGATCCAGTAGAACCCCAAGACAGCGGGCCTGGGAGGTGGGAGTGATGATGGCATTGTCAACAGTGAGAGCTACGTGAGGAGAAGGAGCAGAGGAAGAGGGTGGAAAGATAAGGAGCTCTGTCTTAGACATTTTGAGTTCGAGTTGACGGGCAGACATCCATGAGGATATGCTCAAGAGGCAATTGGCAACATGAGCTAGCAGAGAGGGGGGTAGTTCAGGTGCAGATATGTAGATTTGGGTGTCATCAGCATAAAGATGATACTGAAATCCAAAAGATTTTATAAGGGCACTAAGGGAGGATTTATAGATGGTACACCGACAGTAAGAGGGCGAGGAGATGAAGAGGCGCCAGAGAAGGAGACACTAAATGTTAAATTTTATAGATAAGATGTGAACCAAGAGAGAGCAGTGTCACGGATGCCAAGAGAGTGGAGACTTTGGATAAGAAGAGGATGATCAACTGTGTCAAAGGCAGCAGAGAGATCCAAGATAATTAGGATAGAGGAATGACCCTTTGATTTGGCGGTGAGCCGGTCATTAGTAACTTCTGTGAGAGCTGTCTCTGTGGAGTGTTGGGAGTGTTTTTAAATGCTCCTTAAAGTGAGGGGTATTGTGAGTTCTGAGAGGGCAGTATGTGTTTTTAAATGCTCCTCAGAAGCAGGCCGTCACAAGGAACACAAGCCCTGCTTTTACAATGTAAATGCCCCACTCATACAATCATTCATTCTTACCAAAGTTTCATGGATGCATCAGTATTCATTTATTTTTATTAAAACTATCACATTTATCACATTTCTTACAGTTCCCTACAACTGTTTTTAGTCAGTAGAGTAGTTCACCAAAAATCTGTGACAGTGAAAAATACTTCATAAAATATGTGACTAAATAAATATACATGAATAGCTCAAACCGAGCATGTGCCCTGTACTATTCGGGTTGAATATTATAATATCTGACATACTATATGTCTCTGTTGAGTAGAATACAAATTTTATCTTGTAATGACAGATATTTCATACAGGACATGCCCTTTTTCTAAATAGTATATTTTCCTATTCGTTCACCAAGTTAAAACTATCACATAATATATGGAAAATGTATCTGATGCCAACTTACAGTACCACTGGGTATCACTTGGTGTTTTCACTACCAAAAGTATTTCTACGTTGAATGCCAAGGCCATTAAAATGCAATGTTAGTTTAAAAAACGGGATTCCTGTGAGAACAAACTGTATATACAGTGTGTAGTTCTTTTTCCACTTTCTTTGAGGGTCTTTATATTAAATAAATTATAGTTGGATTAAATGTTTAAAGTTTAAACATATATTTTGCACAATCTTTAATTATATTGTTTGATGGGGCAGATTGCCTAAGCATTGCAGGGGCTGAGAACATGCTTGGTTTTCCAAGTTTGCAGCATTATAACCTTCTCAGTACTCACTAAGCTCTTTCTCAACACCTTTACTATAGGAGGTATGTTGTAAGAAAACTATTTTGTGCTTGCCAAGCACATTTTCTAACAGTTACCCAGTGTTTTGTTCAAGTATATTTCCCATAAGGATCTATTAAAATTATATATTGTTTTCTTTCAGCTTATGGGTTATGTTTGAATAGGTCACAGCTTGGTTCCACTTTGAATGGGAACGATACAATGAAATCATTAACACAGTTCTGAGAATTGCTCACACCTTAGGTTAGGCTACCAGCACAAAACAACACTTTTAGTAACATGAAAAAAAATGGTCTGTTGTAGCTAGCAAACTCATTTTGATTTTTTTCCTATTTCATGGAAAGTCAATTATAGTAGCTTTATTCTCAGGTGACTAAAAACACCAAATACTGCACAAAATGTGAGAAGACCGGGCCTATGGACAGCACAGAATATTAATTATCTTTATACAAGGCACACCATCTTTTTGATGCCCGTACACTGTCAAATTATTATTCCTCATCTATACTGCGTTCAGTAATGTTTCCTCCCCAAACATACTAGCCCTTGTTATCCAATACTCCTTGGCACCAACCTTCCGATCCTCCAAATACCTACATTTGCCCAATTAAAAAAATAAAAACACTTTCACTCATTCACAAAAAATCACAGCTCTCTGGGTCCCATATTTAAGCAGACTCTTTTCTACACTCCAAATCTTTGAATAACTTCTGTAGTTTAGGAAAAAAAAACACTTGTTACAAGTAAGCACATTTACAACATTATCAGTTGACCATAAATTATTTTGAGAAAAAATCTCTGTTTAGAAAGGTCTATCTTGTTTGGCTTTACCACTGAATAACTTGGAGCCTTAGGGCATGTACGTAGTTAGTGAACAGTGCAGGAAGAGGTGGGGTATAAGGAAGATGGAGAAGGCAGTAGGAGCTTTTTAAATTTAATGCCTACACCATTTCCGTGCAGAAGCATGAACTCCCAAGCTTAACTTTAAGCCGTGCTCATGCTCAAAACCCTCTCTTACATACAACATCATCAAAGTATCATGGATGCCCCCATTATGCTCTTACTAATTTTTTTTTTAAATATTTTTTTATTTTCATCATAGAGTGGCCTTTTAAATACCTTCTAAAAGTAGTCTATTCAGGAGAGCATATACCCAACCCTAATACAATTTACAACTCCCCTGGTTCATTAGCACCACTATAGCATTAACAATGACCTCACTAATACTACTCCACCTTCCACCATACAACACAAGTGTTCATCATGCAAGGCTCTATTGTCTAAGAGTAGGACAATCTGATGCTTGATGTACATTAAAACTCCTATCTTTTAGCCTCATTCAACTGAGCAATTGTAAGTTACAGTAGCCCATAATGAAGCCTGTAAGATACCGTATATACTCGAGTATAAGCCAAGTTTTTCAGCCCTTTTTTTAAGGCTAAAAGGGACCCCCTCGGCTTATACTCGAGTCACTCCCCCTAGTGTCTCTCTAACCCCCCCTCGTGTCTCTCTACCCCCTCCATGTCTCTCTAACCCCCCCGTGTCTCTCTAACCCCCCCATGTCTCTCTACCCCCTGTGTCTCTTTCCCTCCTCCCTCCTCATCCTCAACCCCCTCCTCCTCATCAACCCCCCTCCTCCCCATCAACCCCCTCCTCACTGTCTCCCCTCTAAATATCTCCCCCTCACTTACCTGCTTCTTCTCCGGCCTCTGCTCTGTCTTAACCCTGGCGCGAATGTGATGAGGAGGAGGGGGGTTGAGGTTGAGGGGGGGTGAGGAGGGGGTTGATAAGGAGGAGGGAGGTTGAGGAGGGGGGTTGAGGTTGGGGGGGTGAGGAGGGGGATGAGGATGGGTGGGTTGAGGATGTGGATGGGGGGTTGAGGATGAGGATGGGGGGGTGAGGATGGGGATTGAGGATGGGGGGTTGAGGAGGGGGTTGATGAGGAGGGAGGTTGAGGAAGGGGGTTGAGGTTGAGGGGAGGGTGAGGAGGGGGTTGATGAGGAGGAGGGAGGTTAAGGAGGGGGGTTGAGGGTGAGGGGGGTGAGGAGGGGGATGGGGGGGTTGAGGATGAGGATGGGTGGTTGAGGATGGGGGTTGAGGATGGGGGGTTGAGGAGGTGGTTGATGAGGAGGGGGGGTGAGGAGGCGGTTGATGAGGAGGAGGGAGGTTGAGAAGGGGGGTTGAGGCTGAGGGGGCGTGAGGAGGGGGATGAGGATGGGGTGGTTGAGGATGAGGATGGGGGGGTTGAGGATGGGGATTGAGGATGGGGGGTTGAGGAGGGGGTTGATGAGGAGGGAGGTTGAGGTTGAGGAAGGGGGTTGAGGTTGAGGGGAGGGCGAGGAGGGGGGTTGATGAGGAGGAGGGAGGTTGAGGAGGGGGGTTGAGGGTGAGGGGGGGTGAGGAGGGGGATGGGGGGGTTGAGGATGAGGATGGGGGGTTGAGGATGGGGGTTGAGGATGGGGGGTTGAGGAGGTGGTTGATGAGGAGGGGGGTGAGGAGGGGGTTGATGAGGAGGAGGGAGGTTGAGGAGGGGGGTTGAGGTTGAGGGGGGGTGAGGAGGGGGATGAGGATGGGGGGGTTGAGGATGAGGATGGGGGGGTTGAGGATGGGGATTGAGGATGGGGGGTTGAGGAGGGGGTTGATGAGGAGGGAGGTTGAGGTTGAGGAAGGGGGTTGAGGTTAAGGGGAGGGCGAGGAGGGGGTTGACGAGGAGGAGGGGGGTTGAGGGTGAGGGGGGGTGAGGAGGGGGATGGGGGGGTTGAGGATGAGGATGGGGGGTTGAGGATGGGGGTTGAGGTTGGGGGGGTGAGGAGGGGGATGAGGATGGGTGGGTTGAGGATGAGGATGGGGGGTTGAGGATGGGAGGTGGAGGAGGGGGTTGATGAGGAGGAGGGAGGTTGAGGAGGGGGGTTGAGGTTGAGGGGGGGTGAGGAGGGGGATGAGGATGGGGGGTTGAGGATGAGGATGGGGGGTTGAGGATGGGGATTGAGGATGGGGGGTTGAGGAGGGGGTTGATGAGGAGGGAGGTTGAGGAAGGGGGTTGAGGTTGAGGGGAGGGTGAGGAGGTGGTTGATGAGGAGGAGGGAGGTTAAGGAGGGGGGTTGAGGGTGAGGGGGGTGAGGAGGGGGATGGGGGGGTTGAGGATGGGGGTTGAGGATGGGGGGTTGAGGAGGTGGTTGATGAGGAGGGGGGGGTGAGGAGGCGGTTGATGAGGAGGAGGGAGGTTGAGAAGGGGGGTTGAGGCTGAGGGGGGGTGAGGAGGGGGATGAGGATGGGGTGGTTGAGGATGAGGATGGGGGGGTTGAGGATGGGGATTGAGGATGGGGGGTTGAGGAGGGGGTTGATGAGGAGGGAGGTTGAGGTTGAGGAAGGGGGTTGAGGTTGAGGGGAGGGCGAGGAGGGGGTTGATGAGGAGGAGGGAGGTTGAGGAGGGGGGTTGAGGGTGAGGGGGGGTGAGGAGGGGGATTGAGGATGGGGGGTTGAGGATGGGGGTTGAGGATGGGGGTTGAGGAGGTGGTTGATGAGGAGGGGGTGAGGAGGGGGTTGATGAGGAGGAGGGAGGTTGAGGAGGGGGGTTGAGGTTGAGGGGGGGTGAGGAGGGGGATGAGGATGGGTGGGTTGAGGATGTGGATGGGGGGTTGAGGATGAGGATGGGGGGTTGAGGATGGGGATTGAGGATGGGGGGTTGAGGAGGGGGTTGATGAGGAGGGAGGTTGAGGTTGAGGAAGGGGGTTGAGGTTGAGGGGAGGGCGAGGAGGGGGTTGATGAGGAGGAGGGAGGTTTAGGAGGGGGGTTGTGGGTGAGGGGGTGTGAGGAGGGGGATGGGGGGGTTGAGGATGAGGATGGGGGTTGAGGAGGTGGTTGATGAGGAGGGGGGTGAGGAGGGGGTTGACGAGGAGGAGGGAGGTTGAGGAGGGGGGTTGAGGGTGAGGGTGGTGAGGAGGGGGATGGGGGGTTGAGGATGAGGATGGGGGGTTGAGGATGGGGGTTGAGGTTGGGGGGGGTGAGGAGGGGGATGAGGATGGGTGGGTTGAGGATGAGGATGGGGGGTTGAGGATGGGAGGTGGAGGAGGGAGTTGATGAGGAGGAGGGAGGTTGAGGAGGGGGGTTGAGGATGGGGGGTTTAAGAGGGGGTTGATGAGGAGGAGGGAGGTTGAGGAGGGGGGTTGAGGGTGAGGGGGGGTGAGGAGGGGGATGGGGGGTTGAGGATGGGGGGTTGAGGAGGTGGTTGATGAGGAGGGGGGTGAGGACGGGGTTGATGAGGAGGAGGGAGGTTGAGGAGGGGGGTTGAGGTTGAGGGGGGGTGAGGAGGGGGATGAGGATGGGGGGGTTGAGGATGAGGATGGGGGGTTGAGGATGGGGATTGAGGATGGGGGGTTGAGGAGGGGGTTGATGAGGAGGGAGGTTGAGGTTGAGGAAGGGGGTTGAGGTTGAGGGGAGGGCGAGGAGGGGGTTGATGAGGAGGAGGGAGGTTGAGGAGGGGGGTTGAGGGTGAGGGGGGGTGAGGAGGGGGATGGGGGGGTTGAGGATGAGGATGGGGGTTGAGGGTGGGGGGTTGAGGAGGTGGTTGAGGTTGAGGGGGGGTGAGGAGGGGGTTGATGAGGAGGAGGGAGGTTGAGGAGGGGGGTTGAGGTTGGGGAGGTGAGGAGGGGGATGAGGATGGGTGGGATGAGGATGAGGATGGGGGGTTGAGGATGGGAGGTGGAGGAGGGGGTTGATGAGGAGGAGGGAGGTTGAGGAGGGGGGTTGAGGTTGAGGGGGGGTGAGGAGGGGGATGAGGATGGGGGGTTGAGGATGAGGATGGGGGGGGTTGAGGATGGGGATTGAGGATGGGGGTTGAGGAGGGGGTTGATGAGGAGGGAGGTTGAGGAAGGGGGTTGAGGTTGAGGGGAGGGTGAGGAGGGGGTTGATGAGGAGGAGGGAGGTTAAGGAGGGGGGTTGAGGGTGAGGGGGGTGAGGAGGGGGATGGGGTGTTGAGGATGAGGATGGGGGGTTGAGAATGGGGGTTGAGGATGGGGGGTTGAGGAGGTGGTTGATGAGGAGGGCGGGTGAGGAGGCGGTTGATGAGGAGGAGGGAGGTTGAGAAGGGGGTTGAGGCTGAGGGGGGGTGAGGAGGGGGATGAGGATGGGGTGGTTGAGGATGAGGATGGGGGGGTTGAGGATGGGGATTGAGGATGGGGGGTTGAGGATGGGGTTGATGAGGAGGGTGGTTGAGGTTGAGGAAGGGGGTTGAGGTTGAGGGGAGGGTGAGGAGGGGGTTGTGTGAGGAGGAGGGAGGTTGAGGAGGGGGGTTGAGGGTGAGGGGGGGTGAGGAGGGGGATGGGGGGGTTGAGGATGAGGATGGGGGGTTGAGGATGGGGGTTGAGGATGGGGGGGTTGAGGAGGTGGTTGATGAGGAGGGGGGTGAGGAGGGGTTTGATGAGGAGGGAGGTTGAGGAGGGGGGTTGAGGTTGAGGGGGGGTGAGGAGGGGGATGAGGATGGGGGGGTTGAGGATGAGGATGGGGGGGTTGAGGATGGGGATTGAGGATGGGGGGTTGAGGAGGGGGTTGATGGGGAGGGAGGTTGAGGTTGAGGAAGGGGGTTGAGGTTGAGGGGAGGGCGAGGAGGGGGTTGATGAGGAGGAGGGAGGTTGAGGAGGGGGGTTGAGGGTGAGGGGGGTGAGGAGGGGGATGGGGGGGTTGAGGATGAGGATGGCGGGTTGAGGATGGGGGTTGAGGATGGGGGGTTGAGGAGGTGGTTGATGAGAAGGGGGGTGAGGAGGGGGTTGATGAGGAGGAGGGAGGTTAAGGAGGGGGGTTGAGGTTGAGGGGGGGTGAGGAGGGGGATGAGGATGGGGGGGTTGAGGATGAGGATAGGGGGTTTGAGGATGGGGGTTGAGGATGGGGGGTTGAGGAGGGGGTTGATGAGGAGGGAGGTTGAGGTTATGGAGGGGGGTTGAGGTTGAGGAGGGGGCTGAGGATGGGGGGGTTGAGGATGAGGAGGGAGGTTGAGGATGAGGAGTGGGGTTGAGGAGGGTGGTTGAGAATGAGGAGGGGGGTTGAGGAGGGTGATAAGGGAGGGGGGAAGAGACACAGGGAAGGGAGAGGGGAGAAGAGACACGGGGGACACAGGGGGCAGCACATTTCCCACCCTCGGCTTATACTGGAGTCACTCATTTTACCCAGTATTTTGTGGTAAAATAGGTACCTCGGCTTATACTCGGGTCGGCTTATACTCGAGTATATACGGTAATTTGCTATACAATTGGCATTTTTTTGCGTACTGCACACGTTCTACGGGGTAATGGGCTTGAAATCCTTGCGGTTGTTAAAACCTAAACTTATAGCCCATCAAAGCCTTTGATCTTTCATGTCAACAAGAGTTATGATTGCTAAAATCGCAAATCGCTTTTCAATTACTACAATTCCTCAAGACCGCAAACGTATTCAAGCCTGCAAATGGCAAATGTCGACCAGAATCTTACGGGTTCCAAATAGGACCCGCAAAGGGTTTACAGACTTTTTATAACACTGCAAAAAGACAATAAAAACCCACCAAATGGACTTTAAAATATGTAGAAAGCAATGGAAGGCATTAGAATTAAGTGCACAACAATTCCCAATTAACAAATATCCATTAAAGCATTATTCATATGCCAATATGAAAAGTCATGCTGCAAGATGCTGAAAGCAATTAAAGAGGCCCTTCCTGATTACATTGCAAAACAAATACATGAAAGTGGCTGCCATATTAACCCTTTCTCACTCTAATGTGGACCCTAAAAATACAAAGATCATCTTATATACATCGTACTCATAACATCTACATTGGGAAACAAATAGTGGCGAAATTACACAGCCACATAACAAGTTCAATGGGAACCTTTTATTTATGGCTGTTCAGTCCCTCTGTTGTGTTTAACTCTCTGTGACCCTATGGACTGCAGCACACTTTTGTATGTCTCTGTCTGGGCTTATCCACAAAGTTTGCATGGAAAACATACTGGAGTGGGTTGCCATTTCCTTCTCCAGTGGACTGTGATTTGTCTGACCTCTCTGCTATAGCCTGCCCACCTACAGTGGCCCTACATGGTATAGCTCACAGCTTCATTGAGGTACACAAGCCCCTTCACCACCAAGTTAGCAATCCAGGGGAACAAACGCCACACTAATCTATTCTAATCCATCACGAAGAGCCGCGAACACACATGGAGGCTGTGCAGAGGCACGTGGAGCAACAGCCAACTCACCTCCATCAGGGATAATCTCTGCTACGCCCATCCTGGAAAGTCCCACGCCATTGCTGCTGGCCATGTGTACCCAATATCATTTGGTGACATCCCATTAAGTGTTTTGCTATCAATCAATTGACATTTTCACCTGTCATATTGTTATCAGGCCCTCCGGGGAATGTTGCTACTCCACAGTATCACAAATTGGACTTTGCATGTGTATTAACCCTTTATTATTATATATAATATATATAGATATTTATTATTATATGATATCTTATGATATTACTATTATTATTATTATTGTTATGATATATATTAACCTATTGCATAGTAACTAGGGGCCTGATTCAATTGCAACTCGATCGTTGTAGACCGTATGTCTGCAGGTGAGTTGCAGGCTCCAGTTCGTCTCTGAATCCGGAGCTATTCAATTGCTCAAGGCCGCAAGTTACTGGCCCAAAGCCTACTCCGTAAACTGGTTTGTAGCAGTTCAGGGGGGAACATGCAATTAAGCAAGTCCGTAACCTCCCATTTCGAATCAGCCAATAGAAAATTACACCGTCATTATTACGGCAGTAAAACATGTAGGCTACAGTTTAATCAATTAGGTTAGGGGGTCCGATATGCAATCAGACCCGCAAACCCGCAAAATAAAGAATTATGAAAATGAATGCCAATACTGTTCTAGTCCATATCGGTGGCCTGATATTAACTCATTGATACCCAAGATCAATATAACCCCAAAATGAAATATAAAAATAAATCTTATATACTGCAGACTTGCAAGCTTAAGACTGTTGTGCAATTAATTCTAATGTCTATCATTGCTTTTCCCGTTATTTACAGTGGAGTATTATTTTTTTTTTTTGCATTTACAGTGCTACGAATAGATGTTTTATCCCCTTGAGAGTCCTCTCTAGCACTCGTAGGAATTTCTCCTTCTTTTGCCATTTACAGGTGTGAAAACATTTCAGGGCTTAAGGAAATTGATCAATTGGATAGCGATTTGCGATTTTAGCCGTCGTAACTCTTGCCAAAGTGAAAGATCAAAGGTTTCGGGAGGCTGTAAGTTACAGGTTTAACCATCGCAATTTCTTCTAGACCGTAACTCCTAACCCCTTTGGGCGAAAGCTCAAATGAATCGGGCTCTAGGGCTTTTTAGTTTACTGATATAGGAATGTAAGACAAATGTGATGTATGTGGATGTCCCAAAACCCCAACCATTGAAAACAAACTGACACTGTGAGAACAGTATAATAAAGCTTTTTTTCATACACAGAGCACAATCAGAAATGTACAAGACTGTGCATTAATACCATGAGTGTAGTGTGGGCAAGAGGCTTTTTTGGTGAAAATGGAAATACCTAAAGGGGGTAATGTCATAGTCTAGAATAAGCATGATGCATAGCACCTACAAGGGTCACATGTGGTCACTACACCACTGCAACCGGAATCTGATGAAGAAAAGGATCAGCAGAAATCACTTGATTTAATTGAAGAAACCATTAATGTGTCTAGCACTTACAACTTGTATATATCTGCTCAATGAAACAGATGGAAAATCCTCAGGACTGTGTAATCCAATCTAGTTTCACTCATACAGCGTGTTCCCAAAGCAAACATCTGAGTGGTCAAAAAAAAAAAGTCAGAGGAGGATAAAAATAAAAAAAACATCCAGTAGAGTGCTAAATATTGTAACAGTAACAATATACCAGCTCACCTGATTTCCATCTGCAAGCATTGCTAACCATTAGCTAGTTCTCAGGATAACTCACTGGCCATGACCATTATTAATGATGTGTCATCTCACTATAAATGCTTAGCTGTGATCAGCGTCAGTGGTCAATGTCATGATCCTCCTGACCACCAGTTTTTGGGGTGTGCGACTGGGCTAAGTCTGTTTATAGATATTTAATGTTATATTAAGTAGATTACCATATGTATGTTAATTACTGTGTTTTATGCTGTGTTTTGTTATGTTATGTTAATTACTGTTTGTTATGTTGCTTCCCTGTGTGTGATTGACTTGTGATGTGTGATTCTGTATACTGCAAGTTTGGTTTATTAAGTGTTAAATAATTAAGAATGTTGTGTTGTCAGGCGGTAACTGTCAGAGAGAGCAGTTAGGCATTTGGGTTCCAGTTTTGTGGACAAGTCTGCTATTAATGAAGAGGGAGAGTCTGATCTGAATGAAGATATCTAAAGTATGTTTATGCTTCTAATCAAAAGAGAGGTAACATAATGTGAATATTTATATATGTGTCTGAATCCATAGCGAAGAGAGGATTCATTTATATACATATATGGAATAAGATATCTGGAGGATATATATGTGTCAGAGTACATAGTAAAGAAAATGGCTGTCCTGATCCTGTACAATTAATGAACTGAGTATATGCTCCTAATAAAAAAGGGGAGGAAACTGAAGTGTGTGTATACTCCTAATGGAAGGGGAGGAGACCTGTCTAGAAGATGATTGTATATGTCAGCATTCCTAAAGAAGATAATAATGAATTGGATGTTATGATGCCTGGCATATGAAACATTGATTAATGACTTGTAGCTATCTTTATCTGGTGACCACGTTTTTACCTCTTTGAGATTATTATCTTTAACCTTAAGATGTTCATTTTAAGTACTGATATGCTTCTAGGTTGATACAGTCAACTCTAAAAAAGTGGTAGAACACTTTTTGTGGTTGTCATGTTTGTTATATACCACAACTAATATTTTTTTTTTTAAAGTAACTTTTATTATAACTTTAAAATTTGAATGTTTAAAAATGAGTATTTCGCTCAATTGTGATGACGTTTCAACTTTCCCAATTCTATTTCAGGAATAATTTCTCTATCTTTCATATATTGGCAATGGTCTAATATTTCATTTATTTGTTTTTAGGCAGGGTTGCATAGTAGTTTTTTGAGGTATGAATGTGCATTTGTGCTTTTAAAGGTGCAAAAGTAATTATTTGTGCAGTTTATTTCAAACTAAAAGTGCTTGTGCTTGTGATACATTGATAATATCTCTTAATACTAAAACTTCAACTTCTCAGTGTTGTGCTACTGAGAGCACTCTGTGTCTTATCCTTGAATTTTTCCTTAGTGAAGTCTTTAATTTATACTTCTTTTTTATATCAATGTGATAAAGTTAGTGCTTTAGTGCTTAATGGGAGTAATTTAAATAAGACTCTGTTAAAGTGTTTTTGCAGTTTTGACACAGTATTTTAATTATACCTTTTTCGACATATTACATATATGCTCTTTGCTTGTATTATGAATTGCTCCGTGGTAGTTGAGCTGTTAGTTCCACTGCTCTTATTCTGATATTGTTATCTCAATAGCTAAAACACTTATATTTATAAATGCAGTGTTATTGGGGAGTTTCTCTTAGTTCTGGCCAAACCCTTATGCTTATATTTGTCATTCAATACCTCTGCCTGCTTTTACCTATCTCTTTTGCTGCTTTTGTTAGAACATGCTTCTCTCTTTCAGAGTATTTGGCTACCTCCTGGTATCAACCTAAAAGCATATCATTAATTGATTAATGACTGTATTAGCCAGTTAAACAAACCCCAGAGAACCCAGTTTAAGTATTACAGAATATTATCAGTTCAAGTTTAAACTTGACCCATCAAACCTGTTATGAAGTTTCTACAGCAATAAAAGCAGTTCCTGTTTTTTATAAAGCTGAGCCTGCATTCTTATTTTAAATACTGCATTTGAGTAAGGACATTTTAGAAACATCAGCTGTCTTGGGGAAGGGATTAAAGAACCGGGTGTATCTGCTGGGTAGGTTTGGACATAACAGCCTTATCAAGCCCGACTGAAGAAAGCAGATCGTAAGAGTCAAGGTGTACTATCACCTTCGCAATATGATATTGTTAATCAACATAGATATCACATCCATCAGCTATACAGGTGCACAGCTATACAGCAGCACATGTTAAAGGATACTCATGATATCAGCAATAATGAGAGGACGCAAAGGTCAGCAGACAGATTCAATGTTACTTACATCAGACCCAAGAATCTGTTCTCAGACTGATATTGAGGTCAGAATCACATGCTTCAATAGTGCATATATTAATGCTGGCTGAGATTAATATGCCATTGTGAGACTTTGCAAGTCCACCGCCATAGCAGTATTAGTCTACATTTAAGCTACCAACAATCATGTCTTTGATATCTGACTATAGGATTGCTTTACTTTTGTGGGAGCTAGATGTTAAGGGGGGGGGGGGGGGTGCTGTCGTTGAAGGAATGTCTACCTGAGAGGCACTGGGAAAATCTTACACTTAATACATTTTCTTCACAATGATTGCAGATGCAGAAGATGCCTTCATGGACATGAATTGTACCAAAAACAAAACAAAAACATAACACCTGCAAAGAAAGGCCTTTAAAACTATAGGGACTGCAGCATCTCAACAGCATTCCTTAGTCACCATCAATTGGTAAAATGTTACACAGAACCCTACGTGTCCACAGAGAAGAGGATCATGGACCATGTGATTCAAGGTAGCCATCTTATACAAAATATCCCCATCACATAGGCCAAAATCCAAGACTCTGTAGCAAGAATGCTGTTGAGAAGGCATAAAACATATATGCAGCCCCTAAATTCTCCTCTGCCTAGCATCAGGACCCCAATCCCCTGTGGGTTGTGGTGGTGGTGGGGGGGGGCAGCGGGCGGCATCCCCTGATGAGGCAGCGGCATGAGCAGTGGATGTGCTGGTGGTGGTGATCTTGGCGGAGGCATGGGGGAGGAGTGGAGCTGCCGGCTGCCCGGCAAGGTACGACTCTGTTATCATATGGTGCCTCCTCACCTCCCTATTGCACCTGGCCAGGCTGAGCATGACCTCCGCATGATTGGCGTAGATGCTAGCCTGGATCCCCTCAAGACACTCCAGTTGCTAGTGCATGATGGCCAGCACCTCCGCCTGCGCAGCCTGGTTTGGTGGTGGTCGTGAGGATGGAGGTCCGTGGGGCATTGATGGGTGAGGATGTAGTGGTGGTGCTCGGCTGGAGACTTGCTCCATGCGGGTGCTGGTGGTGTTGCTGGGCCTGGAGGTGGTGGCCAGTCTGCCGCCCTGGTGAGAGGAGGAGGAGATGGGGTCAAGCCATGCTGGTCCCTCCAATAGGAGGGCCCTGGTGATATGTTGAGTCTCTGGAGGAGGGGGACAGTGGGGTCAAATGCCGCCGGTGCGGCTGATGGTCCTGCTAGTGACCCCACTGCCCAGATGACATCTCCTACTCAGAACCAGGGCCCTCAGCTCCTCTTATTTCCTCCTTCCCCTGCATCGGTATGTGCTGGCGGGGTTTGCTCGACAACATCCTGCTCCAATGGAGCCGACGCCCCTGCCTCTGTCTCACCATTGGACCCAGATGCTGAAAGAGAGAAAAAAATATATATGCTATTAGTAGGATGAATAATACATTGTTTTGGGTTCATTCCACTTAATTGCAACTATGA
Organism: Discoglossus pictus; assembly: GCA_027410445.1. NCBI lineage: Eukaryota > Metazoa > Chordata > Amphibia > Anura > Alytidae > Discoglossus > Discoglossus pictus. The sequence continues at coordinate 47,428,004 of CM050167.1, read as the reverse complement.
GTAGCTATCATTTGCTAGATGTGATCTAGTCTTTGGTTCTTGATCTTGATTGTTCTTGCCACCTAACGCTATCTTGATTCCGGCTGTGGTCTGTAACTGCATGCGCTGCAGTGGGCACACCCATACATGGACTCTCTATTGGTTGATTACTGTTGTTGTGCCCAGGAATGGCAGTGATTTGTCAGCTTCATGGATCTAATGATGCATCCATCTATCCCTTGTTAATTCCATAGAGCTGACATGTCAGTGTCCTTGTTGGTCATCATGTACATGTGTAGTGTGTGTGATGTACATGTGGTGGCATGTTGGTGTATGCGATATTCACCTGACATGGAGGCTGGATCCTGCTGGGTCACCAGGCCTGAAGCTCCAGCGGAGGACACCTGTCTTAGAAGGTCTTTGGCCACCCTCTCCCACTCATTAGATTGCACAGTCACTTGGGGGGCCACCACTTGAAGCTGCAGCTTGTCTGGCCTCCTTGGCCATCATCCGCCTCACCTTGGCTCTGATGATATCAAATTGCTGATTCACAGAGTTCTCGTCCCTTTCTGCTGTTCCCACTGCTCTTACTGCGGGCGCTACCTCCTTCCATGCCTGGGCCCTAGGGACAGGCCTAACTTCTGCAAGGATAACAGGGCATCCACGGATGGCACCAAGGAGGACCACATTCTCCTGATGCATGTAGTAAAGGGCCCTGTGCTTGCCTTTAGCATCTTGCCCTCCTGACTATGGACTGGGATCCAGGTGAGAGTGGGTGTGGCTTGGCCTGTGTAAGTTATATCTGTGTGCATTTTGTCATTTTCTGCTGAATCCGTTCTGTGAGGCAGGGCAGTGTTTTCTGTCCTGTGCTCATTTATCATTGTTCAGGTGAGGAGGCGGAGTCTTTTTTAACAAGGGAAGAGCGAGCTTAGGAGCTTTCAATCATTTCTAATGTAAGTGTAATTAGTGTGTAGGAGATTAAATAAAAGGAGGAAATCCAAAGAAAAGGTGTATTATAAGAAAAAACTGAAAACAAACGTATATATATTTTTTCTGTTTTGTTTGGGTAAAGGTGTAGAAAAGCAATCTTTATACAAAATACATTGATTTGTTTTCTCACTGTATTTTTGAGTCAGTCCAGTGGCAACCTAACTCAGTGTACATCCTGCCAAATGTATGCACTACTTGAACAGATGATCCAGGGTCCATACCTCTGTGACAGGTGTGAGGATGCTGCCTCCCTGGAAGTTAAAATTGAAGATCTGGAGAGGAGAATTGCAGCACTTAGTGATACTGCTTCACTGGAAAGGGAGGTGGTGCTCACGGAGCTAGGAGTTAGGTGTTAGGGTTAGGGTACCGGCAGAACAGGAAACAGGATCCAATTAATCTCCTACTATAAACCTGTCAGTTGACAAAATTCAAAAAGCTTGGTGAGGCTGTGATAAAGAGAAAAATAAAATCCACTACAACTCCTTCAATATCCACTAGGGGCCCTAATAAATTTGAAGCCCGCAGCAGGCAGTGGTACAGCCGTAAAGCCTGTGAGCTTGAAATTTGGCAGAGCTACAGAGCGATTAAATCAGACAAGCCCGCTACATACGTGTCCGACACCCAAATCTGTAAACCATGCTTCCACAAGTTCCATTTGCGGCTGTGAGCATGATTACGGGTATAAACGAAGCCAATAGTAAAAAAGATTGTCATCTTTATGTCACTGCATACATGATGGTTAGATTTCAATAACTCATGGGTTTGAAGTACGAGTTGCAATCGGGCCCGCATTCCAGAAATAATCCAATATGAAATAATCAATAAATATGATATCCTAGTCCATGCAAGTTCTATTATATGTATTAACACATTGATTGCCGGGATCAATATAACACGGAAATTAAACATAAAATAATTACGTTTTTATTGCCGATTTGTGGGCTTGAGAATATTGTGCTATTAATACTAATACATTACATCAATTTCCCTTTAATTTAAAATACAGCATTGTGTTTATATTTGCTTTTACAGTGCTACGGACAGGGCTTTAACCCCCTTGCGCGTCCTCTCTAATACCCGTAGGATTTTTTGCTCCATTTGCCGTTTACGAGTTTAAACACGTCTTTGGGGAATCATTGCAATTTAACCTTCCTAGAGGTAATCCCGAGTGTGACTCTGGGTTAATCTTCTCTTCCTAAATCGGTAATCCCGAGCTACACTCGGGGTTACCGCAGGGAGGATGTGGAGGGGGTCCAGTGCTGCTGAGTTTGCCTGGACCCCCTCAGCACACCATTGCTCCTCCCCATCTTCCTCCTGTTCCTCCCCATCTTCCTCCTCCCCCTCTTCCTCCTCCTCCTCCCGCCTTATCCATCCTTCTTTCTTCCCCCCTCTCACCTCTCAAGACTTCTTAGCCTCCGATCAGCTCCTGCTGCTGATCGGTGGCTCGCAGTGCGCCTTATGCCTGGAACCAGCATATGCTAATGATGTCACAAGCGCGTCACGTCATTAGCATATGCCGGTTAAAGAGACAGGCATAAGACGTGCTGCGATCCTCCGATCAGCAGCAGGAACTGATCAGAGGCTAAGAAGACTAGAGAAGAGAGGGGGGAAGGAGGAAGGAGGGAGGGAAGAGGATAAGAGGGGATGAGGGGGGGGACGAGGAGTGTGAGTGGGAAAGAGGAGCGTGAGTGGGAAAGAGGAGTGGAAAAGAGGAGGGTGAGGGGGAAGAGGAGGGTGAGGGGGAAAGAGGAGGTTGAGGGGGAAAGGGGGGGAAGCGGAGGATGAGGGGGGAAGGGGGGGAAGAGGAGGATGAGGGTGGAAGGGGGCGAAGAGGATTATAAGGGGGGAAGAGGAGGATAAGTTGGGGAAGAGGAGGATGAGTGGGGGTGGAGGAGTAGGATGAGGGGCGGGAGGAGGATGAGTGGGGGGGGAGAAGGAGGATGAGTGGGGAGGAGGAGGAGGATGAGTGGGGAGGAGGATGGGGGGAGGAGGAGGATAAGGGAGAAATGAAGGCGGGGTGGATAAGGGGGGATAGGGGGAAAGGGAGGAAGAGAGGGGGAAGGGGTAATGGTGTTTAAAGGCGGTATGATTATGTCAGTATTTTAGAATGTACCGCTTTAACATTCTAAATACTGAAATAATCATACCGACAGGAAGGTTAATAGCGATTTGCGAATGTAACATTTACGGGCTTGACAGATCAAAGGCATAGCTGGGACGGAGTTCAGATTTTGACGGTCCATAGGGATTTTCCGCCTGTAACCCGCAGATCATTTGCATGTAGCTAAAAGGGGCTAACTAAATAGCAGTATATTTTGCGGTCTACTTTACGGGCTACGAATCCTAATATCGTAGCAAATTAATAGGGCTCTAGGATAAGTTTCCCACTCATGATAAGATTTTTTTTTGCTATTAACCCATGCAAAGCAGTTATCCAACATCACTGAAATAAAGAGAAGAATGTATTCTTATAATTAATATCAATTGTATAACTGTATATTCACAAACAAGTGAAATAAAATGTTCTACAGTATTATATCTGCCATCCCCCACTGATTTCTATCTTTTTGTTTAAATCATTTTTATTGAAAAAAAATACATTGCAAGATTGACACAATATGGACGCAATTAGCACTATGTAGATTAAGCCTTCATTTTCCTTCCCTTAGTTTTTTGATATTTTGAAGTAAATCCACAGCTCAGTCACCACAGAAGGTCTGTGAAGGGTTATAGTGAATATGGGGACTTCACGGATGAGGTGAGGGGGTTTGCGTCCATAGCAAGATATTAGTGACTCTAGCACCATGTCAAGACTAGCACCACCATGAGAGTATTTATTATTTATTTTGTATTGTTCATTAATAGCTTTACTGCAATAGTATAGTTAGACAAAGATGCACAACTTATTCTGTATTAGTGACAGGTAATAAATCAGTAAATATGATATTCTAGTCCATTATTTGTATTAACTCATTGATTGCCTGGATCAATATAACACTGAAATTACACAAAAATAAAAGTATTTTATATTGCAGATTTGCGAGATTGAGAATGTTGTGCTATTAATTTTAATACCTAACATCACATTCCCTTTAATTGAAAATACAGTAGTGTGTGTATATTTGCATTTACAGTGCTACGGATAGGACTTTAACCCCCTTGCGGCTCCTAGTACCCGTTGGCTTTTTGGCTCCATTTGCGGGTTACGGGTTTGAAAAGCCAGTGGATTCGTAGCAATTTAATAGCGATTTTCGAATGTAACAGTTACGGGCTTGACAGATCAAATGATTTGCGGCCGCAGAGATCAAATTTTGATGTCCCATAGGGTTTTCCGCCTGCAACCCGCAAATCGTTAGTGGGTTGCTTTACAGGGCCAATTTAATAGCCATAAGTCTTGCGGGCTACGGTTTTATACGTTGAGGGAATTTAATAGGGCTGTATGTTAGTCCTTTCTAATTATTGTGGAGGACCACATATTTTTGGTTCTGGGCAGAAATGAAGATTATAAAAAAAACTAGCGAATTGCCCGCCAAAAAATGACGGGCATAAAATTGTAAGGCAGGCAATGCTGTTTGCCACACAATGTGAGGCTTTTGCTTCGCTGAGCACCTTTGGTGCTCATTGCAAACCTTTCCTCTCGCCTACTGTACTCATTGCAGGGTTCATTAACCTGCAAGTTTAGTGCTTGGGAATGCCATGTGTCTCTTTCCAGCATCTCCCCCCTGTCCCTTCCCTGTGTGTTTCTTTTCTGTGTGTCTGCTGAATGCTTGTGTGGGGCGCGCTGACTGGCGTTTGGATTTTACTAACAATGTTCATTTTGTGAAAGACTTACTGGCAGAGTGTAGGCATATAAATCAGCTTGCAAGTTGCAATTGGCCGTTGGGCATATAAGACATATGCTTTGGAAAAGGTAATGCTTTACCACTTCAGAGAACATGGTGGGTGGCACAGGAGAAGCTTCTAACGGCCATATGTTGTTTCAAAGATTATTATTACTAGCGAATAAAATTGTAAGGCAGGTAATGCTGTTTGCCACACAATGTAAGGCTTTTGGTCCTCTAAATACCTTCGGCACTCATTGCGATCCTCTGCCTTGGTGTACTTTTGTTCATCTGAGCACCTTCGGCGCTCATTGCAAGATAATAATTTAATATACTTTACCTATTTCTAATTAATATATCCAGCAATGAATATCCTGTTGTTTTTCCTGCAGCATACAAAGTACATTTTGACTGTTGGTGACCTGAGGAGAAAGTGTCAGCAATTTGGCAAGCGTGCGTGTAAATAGGCTGCGTGCGCAAGGGGAAATCGTTTGTTTAGTTATGTAAAGCAGCATTTTAAATTCGTAATGTTATTAGTTGCAAGTTAGTGTTGTAAAATGGCGGCGAGTGTGTATGTGTGACGCGGGTCTCAAGCATTTTCCGTCCTTCCCAATAGTGTATTTTGTACCTTGTATGTTCCTGGGTAAAAGTCTTATGTGCCTGGCGGTGTTTTGCGTGGTTATGGCTCGTGTAGCCTTGTTTTCATTTTTTTTCCGGCTGCCATTTTTTTTGCTGCTTAGGCAATATTTGATTGCCGAAACTCCACAAAATTGGTTTAAATTTGCTGTATGTGGTGTGTTTTTTATGTTTTTTTTTTTTGGTATTTTTTCAATCTCGTATTTTATTTTTCTAAGTCCTGCTTTCCTTTTCAAAGTGTTACGGGATGTAATTTTCCCCCGCTATTTTTTCAAACTGCTACGGGTCTCGCATTGTGAATTGTATAATTAAGATTTCTATTGATCTGTAGTCCCGCAGCTCGTAGTGATGAGCGCGTAGTGATAAGCGCTCATCTCCACCAGCGCAGTGAGCGCTTTTGGAGCTCAATACTTATGTCGTATGTAGTCCTAGGGATGAGCACCTGCTGCGCTCATCTCCACCAGCGCAAGAAAGCGCCTTTGAGAGGGCCGCAGTTGCGGCAGCGAGCCCGCAATCGTTACCAACAACCCGCAATGCTCACAACTACATATGCAATAGTGACAAATATAAATCAAGTTATGAGGTCTACAGAAATACAAGCACAATATATCAAACAGACAAATAAATAGACAAATAAAGCAACAGACAAATTAATGCAACAGTGTGGTGGTTTCAACTATGAAGATCACACAATGTGGAGACGCCACTTGCCTTCCCATGTAAAATCTCCGCACAGAAAGATGACAAGGTGATATGGACAAGAAGCTATCTTGTCTGTCTTTGACACTGTTTATGGGACTGTGACATTTTATTCTAGATTTAAACTCATCAAACAACAAGTGTGTAGGGTGGGGAAGAGGAAGTCAGATAGAATAAAACGGCATAGAAACATAAAGAGGGAGAGGCAGCTGAAGCAATGACAGATATACAGAGAGAAAGGGAAGAAGCATGAGACAAAAAAGGGGACAGAGGAAAGAACCAGAGGAAGTGTGTGTGAGAGATAAATAAATCAAATTGGAGATAAACAGGGTGAGAGGGAGAGGTAGTAACTGAGGATGCAGAGAGAGAAAGAGGCATGAATCATAGGCTAGTGACAGATCGGGTGAGAGAGGGAGTGATGGGGGGTAGACAGATAAAGATTGAGAGAGTGAGGAAGAGGAAAGATAGAGGGAGAAGAAAAGGAGTGGGAGACTGACAAGGTGATTGAGAGAGAGAGAAAATAGAGATTAAGATAAATTATATAGGTTGCAGCCAGGCTGGCATGTCTGGAAAATGACAGAAGCACAACTTCACTTAATATAAAAGCACTTAAGAACCAGGCTTTTGTAGGGAGGATTTTGGATTAAAATGTGAAAAATACTTGGCGTTATTCTGAGCTGGGCTGGTATGGGGCACGCAACTGCACCTCGCTAACATATGGGAGACCCTATAAACTGAAAACACCCTGAAAACATGACTGCCAGCCAGCTTCAATTCAGTGTTAATTTCTACACTCCTTCTCCTCAAACCCGGGCTCATATGGAATAGAGATATAATAGTTTGCGTCCCAAAGCCTTTTTAGTAACACTTTGATATGTTCAATTCCCGTTTACATTTAATAAGAATGTAAAGGGACCTGAGAGATCCTTTTTTATTGCTTCTAAAAAAGGGGGGCTTTACTAAGCTTACTTGATAGTAAGGTGAAAAGGGGCTGTGAGAAGGTGAAAATGGCTGTTTTTCCCAGTATAGTACATAGTAAATCAGGAGATAGGTTCCCTAGGGGTCTAGTGGTTAGGATTTGGTGCTTTCGCCGCTGTGAACTGGGTTTGATTCCAGTAGGGAACAAAGAGGTCACACCACCCTGAAGCCAAGCAGCTTGGGGCCTGGTCAGTACTTGGACAGGAGATCACCTAGGAATACCAGGAGCTGTATGCTGTGACCCACTGGAGAAGAATTGGCAACCCACTCCAGTATCTTTGCCATGAAAACCAAGTGGATCAGCATGACCATGAACATAAAGATGTGCCTGGTGTGTTACAGTCCATGAGGTCATGGAGAGTCGGAAATGACTGAACAACAAATTATATATAAATAAGGAGATAACTTCAGATGCTTAGTCAATTCCCCCATCATTTGAATTTTTGCAGCTACATGATAATCTTTATGTAGTCAGCTTCAGCCAATGTGATGTAGGTGCTCCGTAACTTGCAGGTTTCAAGTAATATTTAAAACATGCTCTTATAAATGCATGTTGAATACATGTCTCTTCAATGCTATAAAATAACCAAAACCAAAGTTTCACAAACACTAATGTTGCCTCTTAAATATGATTATGAAGTCTTATGCTTGAATTAAAATAATTTTTAACCTTGTCTTTGAAAAGTTGTTTATGATAAGTGACACCTCGGATACTTAAAATATTGAATTCAAGAAACATTGTTGTGTAGAATTTACTAAGCATTTCAAGTGCATCTCGCATTATCTCCTGATTTACTATGTACTATTTCCTATGGAGAACAATTACTCCTCTCAGCGCTTCTCACCCCATATCAGTTGAGAAAGTGCTTTTTAACCCCCCTCTCTAGATTGCAAGCTATGCTATGAAATTGCAAGTGCTAAAACAGACAGAAGACCAGTAATGGTAGGGAATCTGTATGATCGATGCTTGGACTATCTCAAACTTTTAACATGACCGTACTCCCAAGACATTTACAGTATACTATTTGTGATGCCTTCCTATTCCCATTCCCAAGTCAGACCTGAGGGACTTATTATGGGCCTTCACTTTATACCCCTTCACCCTCCATTCCCTGCACATCTGGAACAAGTACAAACATAAATTCCCTCTCATTACTCACAATTCCCTAATGATTCTGATCCTCCACAACTGAAACGTTCTTCCAGGTCAAGCACCATTTTGGTGGGAACATAGCACATTTATTCAAGAGAATTAAATCATTACGCACTGTGGTAAAGTCCTCGCACTAAAGGACTTAATCACTCAGCTCAACGTGCCACTCTAAGAAATCATCCGCTACCTGCAAGTAACATACCTTGTACATAAGTAACTGCCCAGCAACCCCATAACAGATCTGACTCTATTTAGAAATATTAACCAAGTATAGTTATGCCACTGCGCATGTTTGCTGTTGATGAGATCAGGGGAGAGCGAATAAGGGTTATGTGGGCAGCAATATCTGGTACACTGAAAGATAGTGGCTGTGGTACTCATTCAATAGAGGCCATGGTTGTATTTATGTTTTATTCTGCCCTAGGCCATTTAGATTTGTGCGCCCCCATGCCCCACTTTCACATACTCTGTCCCCCTTTCTATATCTGAAATCATAAGTTTATGTGTGTTTATTTAAATATATGGTATGTCAAGTACCCAGAAATATTACTGTATGTAGACATTTCTGTGCATATAAAACTTATTTCGGTATACTGCACTGTATCGCCAGGCAGCCTACTGCCCCCTGGAAATGTGCTGCCTTAGGCCAGGGATTTGTGGGGCTAGGCAGAAACACACCCCTGATGTATGTAAAATGCTTGGTTGACACAGATGAGTACACCTGGTTAATGACTGATGACAGTCCAGTCTGGAATGGTCCATCAGTCTCTTTTACCACCCCAAATTTTCCCTGCTTTACTGTTCTGCTATTTTTATTTTATAATAAGGCATTAAAATGTGTATTTTATCTATAGTGAACATGAGCCCTAAGATGCTATCCTTTCTTTTGCACTGCATTCTCAGGTGGTCTTAAGATAGCTTTGCAAGTATTATTTAGTCCATTTTACTTGCATATTGTAGTTATAATGTACTGTAGCACCCCTTAAAGCCTGGCCACAGGGACATCACTGTATATGGTACAGAAGATTTCAGGTAGGAAGAAGGGGGGGGGGGGGGGGCTGTGATAGGGAAACAGGAAAATCTTTGTTTTGAGATGTTGACTTAGAAATAAATGTGGACATTCTGGAAGTCATATCTGATGACAGTTGGTGACATGAGATTTCAGGAAAGATGCATGAAGGTGTTATCAGCATAGAAACTACAATAAACACTAAAATATCTGTTGATGCTGAATGCAAAGGGGTCAAAACTCAGCTTTTCGTATTTAAAAGTGTTAATGAAGACAAAGGGACAGCAGACAAGAAGCGAGAACTAAACTATAAGGGACAAAACTGAACTATAATAGGCTGACATAAACTATAATGTACTGATGTAAGCTATAATGGATTAAACTAAACTAAAATATAATGGATTGTAAGAATCTATAATGGACTAAACTAGACTAAATTAAACTATAATGTACTTAACTGAATAATAAGGTATTGAATTAACTATAATGGACAAAATTAAACTATAACAGACTAAAGTAAAATATAATGGACTGAACTAAACTATAATGGACTGAACTAAATTAAACTAAACTATAACAGTCTAAACTAAACAATAATGGACTGAACTTAACTATAATTGACTAAACTGAACTAAAGCACATTGGACCAAACTAAACTATGATAGACAAAATTAAACTAAACTGAATTATAATGGACTGAAATAAAGTGGACTGACATAAATTAAACTGGACTGGACTGAACTAAACTTTAATGGACTAATCTGTACAAAACAAAATTATAATGTACCAAACAAATGGTGGAGCCAAAATAAAAATGCTGGGGTTCCCCAACTTACACCCCTCTGTAAAATGATTTTTGTGCTGCCCCCGCCCCCGATACCAACTCACTCAGTGACATTCACCCCTACATAGCACCCAGCCCATCTCAACATCCACCCCCACACAACACCCACCCCTCTTAGCATCCATGCATACATAGCAACCAGTCCTTGTCAGCAGCCATCCACTCTCAGAATCCATCCTCACACAGCACCCAACCACTCTCAGCACCTACCTCACATAGCACCCATCTCCTTTGCTCCCCCCTAACAGAACCCATCCCTCCTGCACTTTGCTGTCAATTTGCAGCCCTTGCTGTCTTACCTTCTCTGATGCATTTCCCCAGGGTGCTCAACTGCTCCATACTGCCACCTTTTGGAGCTTCAGTAGAAATGTGATTTACTAAATCTCAGGTATTAAAATTTGGTCTGCGAAGTGGAGCTGTAATACTTGATAATGCCAAATGTAGCATCATGTATCCACCCCAACCTACCCCTTTACACCTCATAGCAGTGCATGCATGTTTTAGGGTCCAATGGTTAACAATTGTTTCCATTGGTTAAGCTCAATACTCAATTACATGCAAAAAACGCTAAGCTAAATTTGGATATGTTTAAATTCTGTGCATGCTCCATCAAAGCAGAGTAGTGGTTGGCAGAGCTGCAATGGTTGGAATTACATCATTATTGACATATAATAACAGCACATCTAGCAAAATTGTAATGTGCCACCAATATTAACTTTTGTTTATTATGTCAGCCTGTCAACCATAAAATGAAATGATTAAAAAGTATAATATATATATATATATATATATATATATATATATATATATATATATATTTATTTATATATATATATATGTATATAAATATATATATATACACACATATATATATATTTATTATAATTCATAATATTTATTTATCTCATAAACCGATATTAATTTATACTACTTTACTCGTGAGATATGTAGCCATTTATGTTCTATGTTAATGGCTGAATATTAGCATTGTAATTTTATTGAACTATAAAACGTACTGCTTTCATCGGGTAGTTTTAAGCAAGATTTGTGTTTTTACGGTATGCTGCACGTAACATGTCCATAACACGCTTTAACACGCACACTAAACACCCCATCCACAATAAGTTGTGATGAGCCTTGTAAGGCTAGCTTTCACAGCAGAACAAAACTTTAGTAAATTGCATGATGATCTGAGTTGCTGGATCATAATTTCAGTGGGCAATCACAGCACCGTAAGCACCAGCAATCATGGCCGGATTACACATTAGGCCAACTAGGCAGCCACCTAGGGGGGCGCTTCCCTCTGAGGGGCACCACTATTTTTAAACTTAAAAAAGCTTAAAAAAAAGGAAATGCTGTAGTTCACATACTGGCCACCTGGAGCAAGAGAGTTACAACAGGAAAAGGAACTTGCTGTTAGACTGTCATGGCTGTGAACTGGTAAATTTGAGAGCAGACATTACTGTACTGAATGCAGAATTCCAGAGGATAGCAAGAAGAGATAAGGAGACATTCTACAATGAGCAATTCTACAAAGAGATCAAAGGAGATTACAGAATGGGGAAGTCAAGAGATCTCTTCAAGAAAATTGGGGATCTCAAAGGCACCTTTCATGCCAAAGTGGGTGTGATAACAGACACAAATGGTAGGGACTTAACAGAAGAAGATCAGATAAAGAAGGGGTGGCAGGAATACACTGAAGATCTATACAGGAAGGATCTTAACAACAGTGATCACCTCAATAGTTTGTCCAATGAGCTGGAGCCAGACATCCTGGAGAGCAAAGTGAGATGGGCCCTAGGATGTCTTGCTGATAACAATGCTGCAAGGGTTGATAGAATCCCAATTTAACTATTCAAAATACCGCAATATTATACTTTAAAAGTGTTGTTTGGCTTATGCCAACACATTTGGAAAAATAAACAATGACCAATAGACTGGAAAAGGTCAGTCTACATCCCAATCCCAAAAAAGGCAATGCCAAAGAATGCTCCAATTATTGAACAATTGAAATAATTTCACTTGCCAGCAAGGTAATGCGTAAGATCCTACAAGCTTGACTCAAATAGTATATGGACCAGATGGGCAAGCTGGGTTCCACAGAAAGAGACACAAGAGATCAAAGTGCCAGTGGCTGATGGATAGTAGAGAAAGCAAGAGAGTCCCATAAAACATGTATTTATGTTTCATAGACTATTCTAAAGCCTTTGACTATGTGGATCACAACAAAATGTGGAAAATTCTTAAAGAGCTCATCTCATCCACCTCCTGAAGAATCTGTATGTGGAGAGAACCAGACATGGAACAACAGAATTGGTCAAGAAATGGTGTGTGAGAAGGTTGTATATTGTCACCTTATTTATGTAACTCATACGCAGAGTACATCAGGCGTAAGGCCGGGCTAAATGAATCTAAAGCTGGAATCAATATTGCTAGAAGAAATATCAACAACCTCAGATAAGCCAATGATACTAGCTTGATGCCTGAAAGTGAAGAGGAACTAAAGGACCTATTGATTGGGGTAAAAGAAGAGAGTGCAAAAACTGGACAGATGCTTAACGTTAAAAATATGAAAATCATGGTAAGCGGCACTCTCAGTTCCTGGCAAATAGACGGGTAAGAAATGGAGGCAGCGACACATTTTATATTCCTCGGATCCATGATCTCTTCCGATGGTGACTGTAGCCAAGAAATTAAAAGATGTTTGCTTCTGGGGAGGAAAGCGATGGCAAGCTTGGACACGCTAGTAAAAAGTTATTAATATATCAACGAAGGTCTGCATGGTAGCATGACTTAAGCCTGACTGACACATGCCTAAGGAATACAAAAATGTAATAACCCAGGAAACTTAGATATGCCTTTAAGAAGTATGTTCAGCCTTATGATCATACCTTCTAGTGAACAGTTTGTCTTGATTTCCTGAAGTATTGATTTATTGGATCTTCTTGCAGACCAAGGGACTCTAAGTAGTTTGCGCCAACACCACAATTCAAAGGCGTCAATTCTACGGTGCTCAGCTGGGCCCAGAGTATGTAGCTATGAGATCCCTGACCCCAACTAAGGCCATTGTGTGTAACTGAGAGACCCCTAACCCTCACTGAGAACCAGTGTATGTAGCTAAGAGACCCCTGACCTGTGTTGGGACCCAGTATATGCAATTGAGAGTCTGCTCACCCCCACTAAGACCCAGTGTATGAGCTGTAAACCCACTCACCTGTTTTGGGCCTTTGTTCTGCAGCAGTGACTCCAGGTACAGGTCTGAGAGTGCTGTCCTCACACTGGATGTGTAACACAGAGCAGTCTGTGTAAGTTCTGACTTCAGAGTCATCATGAACGGCACCCCGACCTGCGCGCAGATGTCGGGGCGTTCTATTGGCGCATGTGCTTTTGTGAGTGCTCGCATGCGTTGGAGCGCATTTGTCGGCGCGCATGGGACAGGCACGCTAAAGTCAGGGTGCCGTCTGTATAGTTACAACTATGGTATTCCCAGTAGTAACATACAGATGTGAGAGCTGGACCATAAAGAAAGCTGAGTGCCGTAAAATTGACGCCTTTGAATTGTGGTGTTGTCGAAAACTACTTAAAGCCCCTTGGACTGCAAGAAGATTCAATAAATTAATACTTCAGGAAATCAAGACAAACTGTTCACTAGAAGATATGATCATAAAGCTGAGAACATTTCTTAAAGGCATATCTAAGTTTCCTGGGCTATTAAATTTTTAGGGAAAAAACATCCCTGATATAGGCAGCAATTTTCATAAGACATTTTATTTTTATTAATATCTAAAAATTACTCTAATGATTATGTTGACACCCCAGGGATGTTTACACAGGCACCTGTACCCCCTGTGCAATTAGCATGGAGTATTTGGGGACCAATTTTAACCCATTACTCACCTGCTGTGTCTTCCTCAGCCAATAGGGGAGCACTGATGTCAGCACCCAAGTCACTGCTGGGATGTGACCCATCCACCTGCTTCCTGCTGAAGTGTCTCCTGTGTCTGCTGTGCAGCTGCCCTGCTCACATCAGAGATCAGTTCTGACAGAGCTGCTGATGTGTGCGAGAGAAAGAGTTAGTGTGAGTGAGTGAGAGTGTGAGTTAGGGTGTGAGTGAGGAGTGGTAAGTGAGTAAGGAGTAGTGAGTGCAGAGTAAGGAGTGGGGGTGGTTTGAGTGAGGGTGGAGTTAGTGTGGAGTGAGTGAGGGTGGAGTGAGTGTGGAGTGTGTGAGTGAGGGTGTGAGTGAGGAGTGGTGAGTGATTGAGGAATGATGAGGAATGATGAGTATGGAGGAGTGGTAAGTGAGGAGTGAATGAGGAAGGTGGAGTGAGTGTGGAGTGAGGAGTGAGGGTGGGTGGAGTGAGTGTGGAGTGAGTGAGGATGTAGTAAATGAGGGTGGAGTGAGGGAGGAGTGAGTGAGAGGTAGGTGAGTGGGTGTGAAAAGGAGGTGAGTGGTGAGTGAGAAGACTATTTCATTATTTGCAGCCTTTAGTAAAAAGTACAGTTACATCCCAAAAGCAAGATCTTCACTAACTAAAAACTTCTGTAAAAAAATATGCTCTGTGCTTATATAGAGCCCTATTCAATTAGCCAAATCTCAATTGAATGAGGCCCCAAGAGTCTTTCACTGAAACAACAGGTAGATGAAGCAGAGGATGTGCTGGCAGAGATCTGCCGTTACAGCCCCAGTTCTTGTACTGAGCATGCCAGAAGCCACTGAAGTGAAGATTTATACAATGTATCAGCATGCTTCTGATTGGGCACAGCTAAATATGAATTTTATGCTAATTTAGCTTGGATTCTCTAGGGGCGTACACCATCAAATGCCACTGCCAAAAACCATAGGACATTTTGCTAACTTCAAAGTAAGCTAATTCATGTTTATTTTGGGATTTTTTTCATTCAAAACATGTTTTCATACACTACTAATTCTTCTCCAGATGCATTTATAATCCAGGAAACTTAGATATGCATTTAATAGCAGAAGATTGAAATTAACACCACATTCCTTACCCCCTCTCTAATCTCGAAGCACACTTCTTGTTCAGGAAATACAACCATATCTTTCCAGCAATGTAAAAGCCCCCTCACATACACAACGTCTACCTATGTATTATGGATTTCCCTAGGGCCCAGCAGAAGTGTCAATATCTATTTTTCTACTTTAAAAAATAGCTGTATGACCTTTTTCCTTATTATTTAAGCCCTTAGTTAGACTGTTTTCATTGTGCAGTGAACCTTTAATTCTCATAATTACTCAGTTTATATGTGTGATACAAGTGATCATGATATGTGTTTGTGCAACATGCTCGCTTCCCTACCATAGAAAAATATAATTAATCGTTTTTTGCATTATTATGGCCACTCTCAAAAGCAATTGCTCAGCGTGTGTATTAGTAGCTATGTTGCAAAGATGGCTTTTATTGGGGAAATGTCTATGATTCGTTCACACCGCCACTAAAGTCAGCGGATAAAGTAATATACATGCATAGAAAAGGCAAAAATGGGTACGTGCATACCTTGTGCATGCACTTGCAGGGACTCCTCCACTTCACTGCCTATTGGCTCCAAAAAGGTAGATTTGACCCTGCCAGCAATCCTGTAAATAATCCGCCCTCCCCCCCCCCCCCTCAAAATAAACTAAAATCATCTGAATTAAACTATTATGAACTGATCTCAAATATAATGGACTAAACTAAATATGACTAAACGAAACTATAATGCACTAAACTAAACTATAAATGACTGAACTAAACTATAAGAAGTTGAACTAAAATATAATGGACTAGACTATAACAGAATAAACTAAACTATATTGAACTGAACTATAAAGGACTATACAAACTATAATGGTCTAAATGAAACCTATAGTGAATTGAACTAAGCTGTAATGGACTGAACTAAACCATAATGGACCAAAATACCCTATAATGAAATGGAATGAACAAAACTATAGAGGTTTTAATTACACTGTAATAGTCTGAACTGAATTAGAATTGACCAATCTATAATATAGTGTACTAAACTAAACTATTATGGATTAAACTAAGCTATAATGGACTGAACTAAAATATATAGCGTTGAAAGTAGATAATCATCCTTGCAGTGGAAAAGAATTAGCACCAATTCCAAAATATATTCCCAAAATTACATTAAGTGGAATAGCCCAATCTTTTAATGTCACCAATTAAACAAAAACTCCACTCAGTTTTATTGAGTGTAGGTATATTATGTATTCCAGGTGCTGGCTGCTATCCACAGGGGCTTCATGTTCTTCAGGTAAAGCACATGTTCTAAATATACTGTATATATATATATATATATATATATATATATATATATATATATATAGATAGCTATACATTGGAGTTTACTGAGTGATAACTATATCAATAAATATTTCAGCATATAGAGGGAGTTTTCCTTGCCGCTGTTTATAGGTTTAACATCTGTTCTATGATCCCTAAGGATCATTACAAGACTACAGTTAATTTTCTGAGCTCTTAAACTTTTTTATAGATTGTATTTTTGTTAAAATGGCTCAATAAAATTCTTTCTAGAAGAATTATATTTTCAGTTTTCTATCTATCTATCTGTCTATCTATCAATCTATCGATCATCTATTTGTCTAAACACAGACAAAAACACATATATATTGTATAACCATGTATAAAGATGTTACTGCCTTTCAGACATTGCCAGTTCTTATTTAAAGTGATAGACACATCAGAGCTAACTACATGGGATAATGGAGTAAAACAATTCTGGGATATGAGGAGTGACCTGCTGAGAAGCTAACATCATATTATGAAGGAGAACTGGCAGAAGTAAATGAGTCATTTAGGTCTAGCTCCTCATTGGTTACTTTTAGACAGTGCTTTCATATGTTTGATTTTACTTTAGTTCACTGATTCCTCTATTTTAATAGTGTGATTGCTGATTAAATAGAGAGAAAGACATTACAGCATAATTATAATTTACCTTCCTAAATACCTTTTTAATAGTGTACAAAATACTAGTTGGTAGCAAGCACAAGATCAAGATTACTAAATGGTTAAAACATTTTATAAGGTGATTTATGTTAGGAAAAGTCTAACTGTTCAAATATAAGACTTTAAATAACTTGAAACTCAGCATAAAATGTTTCCAGACTACCCATTAATCATTTAGCATGGTGTCTCTGATATTCATTTTTCTGCTTCGTTATAAAAAAAAGAAAAATCGCTTTACTGTCTAAAAAATTGTGTAAATTGGATAAAACCCTATATATGGTCACACCTTAACCGAAAACTATTTGGACGTCGCATTCCTTTTATATGTGTTCAGAGCACATGGGATGGAATGAATAGGCAAAGATAAATAGCAACATTTTACTAAGATGTGATGTGCTTGGCACCCAAAAGGACCACTGTAGTTCAAGAAAAAGTCCCAGTTGCTGACTTTGTTATATCATTTTCTGAGAGCCGGATCCTAGGGAGGTGTTTTTTGTTTTCATCTAGCAGTGGTGAGAGTGGTACAGGAGGAGAGAACAGGGAGAAGTCAGAAGGATTTGTTTGATAATCAAATCTGATTGGAATTGATACCACACCCCTTCCCCTCACAGGAGCAGAAGCAGGTTGCTTAACTTTTCCCTGCTTAATTGTGCAATTAGGCTCAATGGGCCTCATTCTATTATCGTCCGCAGCCGTTGCGGGGCCACAAGGACCGGCTCGCGCCGGAGGAAATCCTTTGATCTAAAACGGCCTCAAGGAAATCGGCCGTAAGAAAATCCTATTTGCAATTCAATTGCTCCGGGAACCCTCTCTGCAAGGCTAAAAACGACCTGCAGCTTACTTGCAGGAAAGAGGTCCCGCTAGCACCAATTAAGCACAAAATATAGCCCAAATAAAGCCATCTTGCACTTTGAGAAGACTATAAAGTGATTTTCGGAGTTAGCAAAAATAGCACAAAATTCCCCTATACTCAAATCCGTAAAATATATATTTTTTAATATACGTCAAATATCCATGTAAAAAGTCCATTTGGCTTGGAGCACCTCAGACCCGCCCATGGAAAATAAAAAGTGAATTTAAACTCGGGTTTGGGCTGATGTGCAAGCTTGAGAGTGGGTTACTTTTAATCCTCATGTCCCCCAATATGATCCCTAGCATTTACAGAGCTTTACAGAGCTGTCTTGAATTTATTTTTGACTTTTTAGATTTCTGAGCTTACGGCCGGTTCCAAGATATGCGGCCGGCCGTAAGAGGAGATCCTTGCGGGGCCGTTTAATTGAATTGCAAGGTAACGGGACCCCCGCAAGGAATCGCAGCCTTACGGCCGGTTTGCGGACGATAATAGAATGAGGCCCAAAGTCTTCAAATATATATTTTTTGCACCATTCAATTTATATCTAAGTGTTTTTTTTACCATCATCAATACACAACATACATTGTTTTTTTTTGTTTTTTTTTACAATGATAAAATGTAATTTTTTCATAGCTTTAGATTGCGCTTTTTTTTATTTTATTTTTTATTTTTATTTGTTTTACTCTTTATTCCTTTAGAGCAGGCCCACATGTATTTTTTGATTTAGCATTGTGTATATTTAGTGTGAAGTACTTTGGATCACCTATGAATTTTTCATGATGCATACATGCACAGAATTTTATGTGTGTGCTTTTGGGAAAGACACAGCATTTGGACACGTTTAGGCACAAGATGTCCTTATGAGAACTTTCCGATTTTAATGTTTGAACTATTGTTTGAGCTCCCCAGGGTGCATTTACAAGTGGAATTCCCTCCCCCCCCCCCCCAACACACACAAACCGCCCCACACCCACGGAACCCCAGCGGGACCCATCTAAAAAGACAGAGCAAGATTTGAAATCAAGATGATATGGGGAGAGGGATTAAACCAGGGTAGAGATATGCAGAATTAATCCAATTTGATTTAAACTGGCCTACGCTAAACTCATGGAAAATATTATTTTTTACTTGTCTTGACCTCACCTGACAAGTTTATTACATTCAGAATTAATTGTCATTTTATTTAGCAAAATAA
Source organism: Discoglossus pictus (assembly GCA_027410445.1). NCBI lineage: Eukaryota > Metazoa > Chordata > Amphibia > Anura > Alytidae > Discoglossus > Discoglossus pictus. The sequence continues at coordinate 47,408,858 of CM050167.1, read as the reverse complement.
AAATATACTAAAATTGTGTAAAACATACACCATACATCAATGTATCAGTATTTGCAAAGCTTGGCAACATCATATATCTGGCAACATATTACATTTTTACAGTAATAGCAATTGCTTCAAATGGTTGATGGAACACTGACATACGACATTGCGAGGCCATATAGAAATTAACTGTGCTTAATAAATCTTATTTTAGTTTTTTTCCCTGTAAATATTTTTCTGCTGTTTTTTTTAGGCCAGTCAGACCCACATTAGACCTGTTAAAATATTCATCAAATACATTAACCAACTGTGTTGATTTGTTTACTCCAGCTTCACATTAAAAAGCACCCATTAACAACCAGAGCTTTGTAACATTAAGGAACCACTGTAAAGAGAGAAAATGACTGTACAATCCATTTATCTTTTTTTCTGACTGTATAATCCATCTTGATCCAAGTGTTAATGACAATGTGCCCTCTCTTTCATCCCACACATACAGTCTCTAACCAAATCCTGTATTTTCCATCTAAAAAACATATCCAAAATACCCCATTACCTTACACAAGACACTACTAAGATTCTAATACACTCTCTCATCATTTCTCGTCTTGACTATTGCAACTCGCTCCTTGTTGGCCTGCCCATCACTCGCCTCTCTCCACTGCAATCCATAATGAATTCCTCCGCCAGACTCATCTTCCATACACAACGTTCAGTATCGGCAGCTCCTCTTTGTCAGTCACTCCACTGGCTTCCCTTAGCCTCCAGAATAAAGTTTAAAATCTTCACCCTAACTTATAAAGCCCTCGAAAACAGCAGCCCCCCATACATCTCTGCTCTCATCTCCAAATATTCCCCCACACGCCCTCTTCGTTCTGCTAACGACCTTCTTCGTTCTACCACTCTTGTCACCTCCTCTCACTCCCGCCTCCAGGACTTTTCTCGCGCTGCCCCTATTCTCTGGAACTCCTTGCCTCGCCTTAAATCCTTCAAAACTTCAATAAAAATGCACCTCTTTAAAGAAGCCTATAACATTCCTCCCTCCCTACTGTACCACATACAAACTTCAACCTTTAGATTGTAAGTCTGCGAGTTTCAATCCTGCACCGTGCTTTAGGGAAAGCGCTATGGACACCGGATTCCAAGCTCAAAGACAGGGCCATCCACTCTTTGCAATGTGTGAATCTTGAACTTGTCATCTTGCCTGTAACTTAACTTATTTATAGCGCTACGGAATATGTTGGCGCGTTATAAATAATTGATAATAATAATGTATATCTTTGAGGGTTAATGTTCAGAAAATCATGATATTGACATCAGAGGTTTCTTCTGGGACAGGTTGAAAGTTGTATGAAAATATGAGAATGGAATATTCATGTAAACATTTACTTTTGCATATCTCCCCACTGTCCTTTTTTTGAAGTTACTGTTCCCTTTTTTAGGGAAATCCCACCTGCCCCCCTTAGCCTCCTGCATGTGCCTATTTTATGGTAATAGTCTCACATTTAATGGCACAACCATGAAACCATGAAAAGAAAGAAACCGGGAAGGTCTGTTCTATAGGTTATATGTCTGTATGGATCATTTGGGGTTCCCTGGTGGTCCAGTGGTTAGGATTATGTGCTTTCACTGCTTTGACCTGGGTTCAATTCCAGTCAGGGAACCAAGAGGACACACCACCCTGAAGCCATGCAGGGCTGGGCCTGGTCCATACCTGGATGGAAGACCAGGAGCTGTATGCTGTGCTCACTGGAGAAGGAACTGGCAAATCACTCCAGTATGTCTGCCATGAAAGCCAAGTGGATCAGCATGACCATTGACATAAAGATGCGCCTGGTGTGTTACATTCCATAAGGTCATGGAGATTTGGAAATGACTGAGCAACGAAACACATAAAATGGATAATTTAACAAATACTATCTTCAAAACATAGTGTAGGCATCATATAGTATGGGGGTAACATACTCAATAGTTCATAATTTGTTAAAAATATAGTTCTTTCTCCTAAAATGCTGGGAAGTGTGCTGTTGATGAGATATTAATAGTTTAAAGTTGGAAAAATGCAGGGTCAACAAAGGCAGCAGACAGCGGATAGGAGAGGTAAATATGGTCAAGATGGCAGACAGTTGGTAGTCAGAAACAGGGCAAAAAGGTCATGCAAGTTCATTAACAGTTTAAATGGCAATGTATTAGGACCAATGTGAGGCTGAGAGTAGCTAAATGTAATATTCCTTATTGTGTTATTTATTGTCAGAGTACCTGCTATCACCTTATTAGATACATTCTTTAGCAGGGCCAAACATATAAACAAACAGCCCATATAGTCTGGCCATTCTTTCTACTGAAATGCTTGGCTTAATTACATCTCAATATTTGTTGTTGCATCATTCAGTTGTGTTTACTCTCTGTGACCTCATTGACCACAACATTTTTGTGTCCATAGTCATGTTGATCCACTTGGTATTCATGGCAGAGATACTAGAGTGGGTTGCCAGTTCCTTCAACAGTGGGCCACAGCATACAGCTCCTGGTATTCCAAGGTGGTCTCCCATCAAAGTCCTGACCAGGCCAAACTATGCTTGGCTTCAAGGTGGTGTGACCTCTTGTTTCCCTGACAGAAATTGAACCCAGGTTGCAGTAGTGAAAGCACTGAATCCTAACCACTGAACCACTAGGGAACCAACACCTCAATATAGTCTTATGCTTATCCCAGGAGTTCTTAAATTTATCAGCGGTTTCCCTACCACTTCTACAGGAAGATTGTTCTACTTATCTATTAGTTTGTCACGGTAATACCCCTGATATATTTTACAGTTACTATCATATTGTAAATCAAATAATATAAAACAGGTGCTTTACTGATACAAATATAATAAAGGCTTATAAATTAACCTAAATGTCTGACAAACTAAATACATTTATTATCACTTTGGTAGAACTGAAAAATATTGAAAATTAGTTAGTACCTCCACATCTGCTTTATTCTTGAGAAACCAATGATCAATTTGTTTTTTAAGTTGTTCTTAAAGAATATGAAAGACTAGCTATACATTGTACTGTGTACTTTAGCATTGTTTCTTCTCTATTCTGATGGGAATGACTGGATCCCGTGTACTATTTGTCTACTTGTATGTCTTTGCGGTAGCAAAAACATGGCCCCTTATGGTTATCATCCAGTTAGATCCCCTCTCTCGACCTTATCAAGATGCAAAATGACCATACTGGAGCCAAACAAGAACTGCTGCATATCTCAGGAATTATTTACTCCAGAGAAAAACTGCTATCACTAATATAGTTGTTGTACTGTAAGTTTGTGTGTAACGCTTGCAAAACTGCGAGTTGCACATGCGTGCTCTGCATTGCGAGGCTCACATTGCGCTGTGAAGGGAGGTGAGAGAGGAGAGGAAGAGAGCAGGAGAGGGAGGGAGAGAGAAGGAAGGAAGGACTGAGAAGGAAGGAGGGGGGAGAGAGAGGAGAGGGAGAGAGAGGGACGGAGGGAGAGAGAAGGAGTGAGAGAGAAAGAATTGCAACTTGCGCATGCGCACTGTGCATTGCGAGTCTCTCATTGCGCAACAAACAGTGCGCATGCACTGGAGAGAGAGTGAGAAGGAGAGGGGGGAGAGAGAGAAGGAGAAAGAGAAGGAAGGAGTGAGAGAGAGTGAGGGGAAGTGAGAGAGAGAGAGGAAGGGAGAAAGAGAAGGAGCGAGATAGAGGGAAGGAGGGAGAGAGAGACAGAGAGAAGGGAGGAAGAGAGAAGGAGAGAGGGAGAGAGAGAGAAGGAAAGAGAGATGGCAAACAGAGAGAGAGAGGGAGAACAGAGAGAGTGAGAGGGCACAGAAAGAGAGAAAGGGAGCACATAGAGAGACAGGGTAAACAGAGAGAGGGCGCACAAAAAGACACAATATTATACTGTCATTTTTGATGACCAAGTGACTAGTTTCAATATATTGGCAGTTTTAATGCTCTTTTACATGAAACTATCTTGTTGTTGAGATGACAGTGTCCCTTTAAATTCAATTTAGAAACTTTGATCCACTGCATTTCTTAGATATGTACAGTCCCCAAAGTCTTTGAGTGTGATTGGGAGATGCACAGCGCTAGCAAATAACCTATCCTATTAGTGTAGGAATTAAGCTATCTGTGGGACTTCTACAGGAAAACCATTATATTAGAAATAACAGCACAGAAAGACTTGAACAATTTATTCTGTATCTTCCTTAGAGAATTCTTCAGTTAATAATCTGAGACCATACAATTACCAGCTGTACATGAAGGTAATCTCCAGATGCCATTGGGATTCCTAGGCCCCTATTCAATTTCAAGCCCGCAGATTACGTTATACAGGCCATATGTTTGCAAGCTTGAAATTTGCTACAATTACATAGCGATTCAATTGAACAAGCCCGTACTTTACGGGCCGAAAGCCAAAACCGTAAACCATGCAATCGTATGTAGCATTTCAGAGCGTGATCGTGATCAATTAAGCAAGGCCGCAACTTCTGATTTAGAAACAGCCAATAGAAAATGAGACCGTCATCATTACGTCAGTAAAACATGGAGGTTACACATGAATCAGTTAGCGTTTAGAGGTCCTATATGTTATCAGACTCTCAATTCGGCAAAATGCAAAATATAAAAAAAGATTGAAGGAAATGTTATAGTCCATATGGGTGGTCTGATATGTATTAACTCATTGGTTCCCGAGATTGATATAACACCGAAATGAAACCTAAAAAGAAAAAAAATGATTGCTGATTTGCGAGCTTGAGACTGTTGTGCAATTAATTCTAATGTCTTTCATCGCTTTCTCCGTTTTTTAAATTGCAGTATTGATTTTTTATTTGCATTTACAGTGCTACGAACAGGTGTTTAACCCCCTTGCACGTCCTATCTAGTACCCATAGGATTTTCTTCTACATTTGCCGTTTACAGGTGTGAAAATATTTGCGGGCTTGAGGAATTGTAGCACAGTTATTTTCAGCCTGTAACCCGTAGATCGTTTGTGAGTAGCTAAAAGACGCCAAATAAATAGCAAGTTAGTTAACGAGCGCCAATACTGGCTCCAGTAACTTACGATTGCTCAATTGAATTGGGGCTCTAATGTCTAATATACAAAGTGATTTTTTTTTCAGTTGGACATCTCTTCCCCTTAGTCTACAGGCAGACTACCTACTGTATTTCCCTGAAAATAAGCCCTAACCGGAAAATAAGCCCTAGCATGATTTTTTAGGATGCACGTTATATAAGCCCTACCCCAAAAATAAGCCCCAGTTAAGATTGCAAGCAGGGGAGGCGCTGAAGAGGCAGAGAAGACTGCAGATCAGGGTAAGAGAGGGGGAGAGCCTGGTGAGGGGGCCCAGGGTGGTCAAGGTGACATGGGCCAGGGTGGCCTACCCAAGGACAAAAAAAAACAACAACAAAAAGCTAACTTACTAAGATTTTATATATATATATATATATATATATATATATATATATATATATATATAAAACAAATAATACATTAATAATCCCATTTGCGTGTCTAAAAGGCGGGGACATGCAAATGAGCATGCAATGTACCTCACTCTTTCAATCCAAAAATAGCAATTTTATACATTGCTCCCTTAAAGCATATGCCCGCTGTATTAAACAGCTTTTAAGCAAAGCATCGGGTTGGATTTTGCACAAACCAAGAATCACTCACATACAGATTTTTGTAGGACTGGGTATTCTACAACTGGATTTATTAATGTATTATTTGTTTTCTGTACTCTGTACAGTGGAGAGCTTTTCTCACTCTAGTGCTCACCGTGCACTAAATGATTGTTGTGGAATACCCAGTTCTACAAAATCTACTGCACAAACCAGAATCTGCCTCATACTGGTGATAGCCAAAAGGTTGAAACAGTGCTGTATATTAATGATATTTGGTTTGTGAAAAATCCAACCCGGTGCTTTGCTTAAAAGCTGTTTAATACAGCGGGCATGTGCTTTAAGGGAGCAAGATTGATATAGTGAGGTACATTGTATTCTCATTTGCATATCCCCGCCTTTTAGACATGCAAATGTGCTTTTTAATGTATTATTTGTTTTCTGTACTCTGTACGGAGGAGAGCTTTTCTCACTTTAGTGCTCACCATACACTAAATGATTGTTATATATATATCTATCTATATATATATTTATATATATATACATATATATATATATATATATATATATATATATATATACATATACATACATATATATATATTTTATTTACTGTATTTGAATAAATGTGGATTTTTGTACATGAATAAATGTAGATTGTTGTAGATGAAAAAATAAGACATCCCCCAAAAATAAGCCCTAATGCGTCTTTTGGAGCAAAAATTAATGTAAGACCGGGTCTTATTTTCGGGGAAATATGGTATCTAAGATGAACGTACCCACAACAAAAGCAGAGTCTGCTAATTCAGAGATTTTTCGTAAAATGTTTATTTTTGCTTCTGGCTTATATAGCTGCTAATGCTGCTTGATTTTTACGTACATGTGAATTTTTTTGGCAAACTACAATGTTCTTTTCAAAATATTAGATCATTTATTTTTCATGCACAAAATATAACATATCCACAGAAAACATGTGAAGCATGTGCACATTTAAACAACAGTTGTATTTGTGTCTGACAATGCTTATTGCACATCTGCTGGCTCCTACCATAATTCCTAGCTTTATGACCTTGAACCTCAGGGCACTAATTCTCCAGCTTGCAGTGATCCGTGCACAGACTCATTGATGGACAGCTGGATGCAGAGGGTACTATTGTATCAGGTGGTACCCAGGCCAGAGCTTGGAGCTTTCTTACAGAGTGCCAGGGTCCTAGAAGGAAGAATGTTTGTATTAAAAGACAAAACCCTAATGTTTTAAACTATTAATAGATCATAATATATATTTTTCTCTGTCTATTTTCATGTTTATTTGCGGTTCACATCTGAATGTCTTTGTTAAATAACTTGTATTAACTGTCTCTATGATATTGCTAATTTGCGTGGTCTTAAATTTAAAAGTCCCCTGACACACATTTAGACCAACACAGAGATGAATGAAATGAATTTTGTTAGATTGGATTCCCTGGTGGTCCAGTGGTTAGGATTTGATGCTTTCACCTCTGGGACCTGGATTTGATTCCAGTCAGCTTACTTGGTCCCTCGTCCCTAATCCTGCCTGATAGATAAAAAAACACACTCTCAATAGCCATCTCTTGGGAAGGGATGTAACAAACGCAAAATGGATTCCTCTGCTCACAAACTTCGCACATACATCTGATTTTCACAAAATATCATTTTTATGTCCTTGGCATACACAGCTGCTGTTAGCTTTTTAAATATTTCACGAACAAATACTTTTTTTCTGGAACTACAGTGGTCCTTCAAACCAAATTTTGGAGCAAGTATTCAATAGTGACTTAGTAAGACCCTTTTTGATGATTATATGATCAGCTAGTACTGCATTTAAAACAATGTTACTGGATGCTACGTTTGTGCATGTACTAAAGATTCCCAATTTACATTGTTACATAGTAACTGAGGTTGAATAAAGGTGCTCAATCCTTCAAGTTACATAGTAATTGAGGTTGAAAAAATACTTTTAGCCCATCAAGTTCAACCTTCTTCTCATCTCTTCTGATCATTATAATATGTGGGTTATTTATTACCCAGAAATAATTGTTAATTGCTAATCATTAATTATTCATTGATCCAGAGGAAGGCAAAAAGAAAAAAGCCCATTGAAACATTTGCCAATTGTCTCATAAGTGAAAAAAACATATATTTCTTCCTGACCCCAGATACTGGCAATCAAACGCCTCCCTGGATCAATACTCCCTCTCTCCCTCGGGATAACCCTGAATGCCCTTTTTATTCAAAAATATATCTAACCCCTTTTTAAAGTTATCTACTAAATCTGCTGTCACCACCTCCTTTGGTAGAGAATTCCACAGTTTACCACTTTTACTGTGAAGAACCGTTTTCTTTCTTTAAGGTGAAATCTTTTTTTATTAACCTCAAAGGATGTCCCCTTGTCAGTTGAAAACCTCTTGGTACAAAAAGTACTCTTGACAAAGCCTTGTATTGACCCTGGATATATTCATATAAGGTAATCATATCGCCTCTTAGATGCTTTTTTTCTAGAGAAAATAAGTTTAATTTGATTAGTCTTTCGTCAGAACTTAGCCCCTCCATTCCCCTTAATAGCTTTGTTGCCCTTCTCTGTACTTTTTTTCAGCTCTATACTGTCCTTTTTATTAAGTTGCGCCCAAAATTGTACTCCATATTCCAAATGAGGGCGTACTAGAGATTTGTATAGTGGCGGAATTATATTTTCTTCCCTGGCTTCCATACCCTTCTTAATACATGCTAATATTTTACTTGCCTTTGCAGCTGCTGCTTGGCTTTGAGCACTGTTACCTAGGTGGTTGTCCACAAGCACTCCCAAATCCCTTTCAATATCTGATACCCCTAGATTTGCTCCATTGAGATTATAAATTGCATGGCTATTTTTCCTTCCCAAATGCATAACTTTACATTTATTTGTATTAAATCTCATCTGCCATTTAGTTGCCCATTCCTCTAATTTATGCAAATCACTTTAAGAGGAAAAGTACATCATTTTCTGATTTAATTACCTTGTACAATTTAGTGTCATCAGCAAAAATTGAGACACTACTTCCCAGTCCTACTTCTAAGCCATTAATAAATATGTTAAAAAGGAGAGGACCTAATACTTAACCCTGCGGAACCCCACTTACCACATTAGTCCATTCATAACAACCCTTTGCTTCATGTCTTTTAGCCAGCTCTCGATCCATGAGCAGATATTTACTGCAATTTCTGTATCCCTTAATTTACCTAATAGTCTTCCATGTGGCACTGTATCAAAAGTCTTTGCAAAATCCAAAAAGATTACATCGCCCTGATCCAAGTTCCTATTAACCTCTTCATAGAAACAAATTAAATATGTTTGACATGACTTATCCGTCATAAATCTGCGTTGACTCTTACTTATAATCCTATTTAAATACAGCCACATTAAATTCAAGCACCATAAGTGCAATGTGAGACTGGCAACGGCTGCGGGCTTGGGATGCAAACCTGTAAACCATTTGTAGAACGTGGGATGCGAGGCCGTGCACAGGATCAATTAGTCAAACCCGTAGTTACGAGTTTAGACAGAGCCAGTGGTAAAATAGATCGTCAGCATTGCGTCACTGAATATATTTCAAAGTCTTATGGGTTTCAATTACGGGGTATGAATGGACCTACTTTCCAGAAATTATGCAATATTGATAAAGCTGCAAATATGATATTCTTTAAATGCGAGTTCCATTATATGTTTTAACACATTGATTGCCAGGATTGATATAACACAGAATATTGTCAGAAATTAAAGTATTTATATTGCAGATTTGCAAGCCTGAGAATGTTGTGCTAATTAATTGTAATATCTAGCATCACTTTTCCTTACATAATATGTACAGTAGTGTGTTTTTATTTGCATTTACGTGGCTATGGATAGGGCTTTTAGCCCCTTGCGTGTCCTCTCTAATACTCGGCTTCTTGGCTCCATTTGTGGGTTATGAAAGCGAGTGAATTCATTGCAATTTAATAGCAAAATTAGAACGTAGCAGTTACGGGCTTGAGAGAACAAAGAATTTGCGGGCACGCAGCTCAAATTTTCACGTTGTGTAGAGTAATAAGTGGTGACGTGTCTCGTATGTTGTTTGTGAGGGTCGCAGTTGCTGTGTTGTGTTGTTTGCGTTACAACGTAAAGTTTGGGAGGGTCGCAGTTGCTGACAAGGAGCGCCTGTGACGCTCCTTGCCAGCAACTGCGGCTCTCGCAGAGCCCGCAAGCGTAAGCGACTATATATGTGATTATTTGTGATGACTAAATCAAAGATAGCCTCATTTCTAGTAGGCTCTTGTATAACCTGGGCCAGATAATGATCTCTGAGTGTACTCAAGAACCGGCTCCCCATAGCTCTCATTTTTCCAGTTTATTTCAGGGTAATTCAAATCTCTACTTATTCGAACTTGCCCATGCATAGTTAGCTGCATTTCCAATCACATATATAGTTCTCAGCAATATGGGTTGTTGGTAACGATTGCGGGCTCGCATAGCGAGCCCGCCGCAAATGCAATGACACTTACACCTCAGCTCAACAACAGTGCAAATCTACATTGTATGCTGCAGGAATATCAAAACAGAATGTCATCTCTTCAGCACAATCCTTGCTGCCTATATTAATTACAAATAGGTAAAGTATATTAATTTATACTTTCATTAATTAATTACCATAAAAAAAATATACAGAAAAAAACCCAAAACATTACAGTATCACAAAAAACCACAAAGAAATTTACTGCGCGCCTCACAAGGAGCGCCAACGGTGCTCATAGGACACAAAGTACACCAGGGGAGAGCCTTGCAATAAGCGCCAAAAGGAGATCAGTGCGGACCTTACAATAAGCGCAAAATCGCCTATGATAACAAAAAATACACCAACCCAGAGGCTCACAATAATTGCCAAAGGATCTCAGACCACCAAAACACTTACTCTCTGTAGCAAACAGCATTACCTGCCTTACAATTTTATTGCCGTCATTTTTTATGACGGGCAAGTCGCTAGTCTGTAATAATAATTGCATTTCCTCACCTTCAATTATATTTGGGGGTTTATAGTATATTCCTACCAATAGTTTTTGGGGATTTGTACCTCCACTATTTAACTCAAACCACAAACATTCAACACTACCACTAGTTCCAGCATAAATATCTTCTCTAACTATAGGCTTAAAATCAGGCTCAACATACAGACAAATCCCTCCTCCTCGTTTACCATTGCCCCTATCTTTCCTAAATAGGTTATACCCATCCAAATTAACTGTCCAGTCATGAGATTCATCCCACCATGTTTCAGTCCCATTTTTCCCGTACTTGATCTGGCATTAGTAAGCATACACCTTATGTTGCTATGACTCTGAAGTGCTTGCCACTGTATTTGAGTTACTTAGCAATACCTCCATATTATCTTTCTCCTCCCCCATAGGTAATTAATTCATCCCTTTCCCCCTCTACACTTTTTACCCCATTGCTTTCATTTGGTCCCTCCCCCCCACCTACTAGTTTAAAAACTCCCCCAGCCGTTCTACCATCCTATCCCCAGCACAAAAGCTGCTATAGAGATTGTACCCAAGTGAGAAGTCAGCCCAGTGCTATAAAAATCCAAACCCTTCCTTAATGCACCAATTTCTGAGCCACACATTACCCTCCCTAAGCTCCTTCTGTCTCCCTGGGCTAGCACGTGGTACTGGTAAACTCAGAAATATATATATATTGTTTTTTTTATTGCATATTTGTGGATTTGAGACTCTTTTGCAATTAATTCAAATGTCTTTCCATGCCTTCATGCTACAGTTCTAATAAGTGTTAGAAAAATACCTTGCGACTCCTATTTAGTATTCGTAATATTTTTGACAGAAAGTGATACTTTTTTCAGGTGCGGGTCAGACTTTATTTGCGATCTAGAGCTACGGATCTCATAGAATATTGATTTTGTGTAACTTTAATTATTTAAGGCTTGTAATATTTGAGCTGTGCTAAAACCGATGGAGTACTAAGGTCAAATTTGTGTCTTTGGCTGGCCCGTAGTGATTGTGGGAGGGGAACTCGTAATTGGAATGCGAGCAGGTAACAGAATATGTAGCAATATTAAGAGTGAATTTAAATGTGTATAAATGGACAAATTGGGCAATAGAATAGGGCCCAATATTAGCATTTGTGTAAGCCATGGGCATAAAACATATTTTGGGAAAATCTGAATCTGTGAAGACTCTGTCTATGAGATCTAGTGGGTTTGTTGCATCATTTCCTCAGAGCTGAATCTTGAGAATGTGTGTTTTTGGCTATCAGTGAAGATGCAGTGAAGTGGCATGGATGTAGGAGCTGGTAGGGGGGGGGGGGTGAGGAGGGGGACAAATCCCTCCCCCCCAGATTTTTCATTGTGTGTAGAGAAGCAGTTGTGTTGTATTTTTATACTATATGCAATATCCTCCCCAGATTCTCTTTGGCTCGTACACTCGTAAAAGAGAGGGTTGGGAATAAGGGAACAGAGAGATAATTGGATATGATTGAAATAGACGCTATGCCCATTCCGTCACTGGCCCAGAAGCATGATAGGAGTACTAGAAGGAACCTACAAGTGGGTTAAACACCTGCAAAAGCAGATAAACACACAATACTGTACTTAAAAATACAGGAAAAGCATTGAAAGGCATTAGAATTAATTGCACAACAATTTCAAGCTCTGAAATCTGCAATACATTTTTTTATAGCATAAGAAGTTTTTGGGGAGATAAATTTTAATATAGTTCTTTTTTTTTTTTTAAATATGTTGTATGTCGTATTGTGATTTAAGATAGGAAGAATAATACAGTTACAAGTTCAAATCTCCAAACTGCAAGTAATTTTCTATGGCAAAAGAGTGTGAGGCATGTAGCAGAGCCATATTGGGACACTATCTGGAGTACTGGAGCTGGTATCATTACTGTGCCGTCAGGCACAAACAGTTTATTTTTTTTTTGTCTTTTGAATTGATGATATTGCGAGGTTCCCTATGAAAGGGTAAACCCCCATTGCATAAATGCAGTCAAAAACTGTATAAGCTTTATAGAGAGGTGAATACAACCTGTAGTTATCTCTCACTAAGACTATTTACTTACTACTACCAGCCTCCCCTGGCTTAATAATTTGATACTATGCATGTCCTATACCTATGTTTTCTTTTAACTGATCAATTGTTAAATCACTATTTGTTTTTTTTATTTTTATGTCTTAAGGCTGCCTAATGATTTTTTGTGCAAATATGAAGACAGCCTAAGATTAAAACTTAGCTCCAAACAGAGATAAGTGCTACTATAAAAACTCAGTCTTGGCAGTGACTTTACACACACAGGCCCTCATTCAATTGCGATTTGGCCAATTGAATAGGGCTCTAAATAAGCACATACCATATTTTTTTTAAAGAAGTTTTAAGTTAGTGAACATCTATCCAAAAGCAAGGTTTTCACTAACTAAAAACGTATTTTAAAAAAATATGCTATGTGCTTATTTAGAGCACTATTCAATTGGCCAAATCTCAATTGAATGAGGCCCATAGTGTATTTTTTTATATAAGTTTTTAGTTAGTGAAAACCTTGCTTTTGGATAGATGTTCACTAACTAAAAACTTATTTTAAAAAAATATGTTATGTGCGTATTTAGAGCCCTATTCAATTGGCCAAATTGCAATTGAATGAGGGCCACAGTAAGCACTTGTTATATTGCCTTGCACTATAAATACCTACAGCCTTATTAAATTGTGATTCAGTAAATTTAAAAGGGCTCTATTTAAGCACACAGCATATTTTTTTTTTACAGATGTTTTTAGTTAGTGAACTTTTATCCAAAAGCAAGGTCTTCACTAACTAAAAACTTCTGTAAAACAAAATTGCTGTGTGCTTAAATAGAGCCCTATTCAATTGGCCAAATCACAATTTAATAAGGCTGCTAATTCCAGGCTTAATTACCTGATTGCTTTCTTAAAAACTTGTGCACATTATTTATTGACTATTTAGTACAGTTCACTAAATATACACTAGACACTTTCAAATTTAAGAATAATTACTTCTGTCTTTGTTCATAATTTTTCACTTATTAAGGTTTTTTCTTTTCACACAAATTCAGTATCTAATGGATAAGTAATTATTTTCAGTCACTGCTTTTGACAGTCACAATGGGCCTCATTCTATTATCGGCCGTAAAATGGCCGCAAGGCTGCGATTCCTTGCGGGGGTTCCGTTATCTTGGAATTCAATTATACCCTTACGGCCGGCCGTATATCTTGCAACCGGCCGTAAGCTCAGAAAACTTTAAACGCAAAAATAAATTCAAGACGGCACTGTACAGCTCTGTAAATGCTAGGGATCATATTGGATTAATAGTAACCCCCTCTCAAGCTTGCACATCAGCCCAAATCCAAGTTTACATTAACTGTTTATTTTCCGGCCGCAGCGTGGGCGGGTCTGAGGTGCTCCAAGCCCTCAGGACTTTTTACATGGATTTTTGACATAAATAAAAAAATAATTTATTTACGGATTTGAGTGTAGGGGAATGTTGTGCTATTTTTGCTAACACCTACAATCACTTTATAGTCTCCTCAGAGTGCAGGATGGCTTTATTTCGGCTTTATAATGTGCTTAATTGGTGCTAGCGGGACCTTTTTCCTGCAAGTAAGCTGCGGCTTGGTTTTAGCCTTGCAGAGAGGGTTCCCGGAGCAATTGAATAGCAACCGGGATTTTCTTGCGGCCGAAACTCTTGCGGCCGTTTTAGATCAAAGGCTTTCCTCCGGCGCGAGCGGCCGCAAGGGATAGCAAGGCGCCGGCCGCAAGCCTGCTGGAATCCCCGGCCGGAGGGGAATAGAATAGCCGAATAGCTTGCGGCCGGCCCTTGCGGCCCTGCATCTCCTACGGCCGATAATAGAATGAGGCCCAATGTATATAATTGTAAATATCTGACTCTATAGAGATAAATTATAACCTTTTATATGAACATTGAAAATTACTTGCAGTTTGGAGATTTGAACTTGTAACTGTATTATCCTTCATATCTTACGGTGTATTTTTTGACTTAATAAAAAAAACAACTATATTAAAATGTTTCTCTCCCAAAAATTCTTATGTTATAATTATCAGGGTGTTATGCGCGTATAAACTTAGACACTCTTTTTTGAGTGGACTAGCTTTCATTCTACATTTTTTCAAATGTTTTATTTCCGTGTTATATCGATCCAGAGAATCAAGGAGTTAATACATATCATGGAACCCGCATGGACTAGAACAGTTGATTTATTGATTTTTATTGATTTCTATAATGCTGGATTGTGAGTCAGATCACAAATTGTACTTCTAAACACTAATTGATTGTATTATAAACTCCAGGTTTTACTGACTTCATGATTACGGTCTCATTTACTATTGGCTCTATCTTAATTGTAACTTACGGCTTGCTTACTTGATCATGATCATGCCCTGAAATGTTACTTACGGGTTCATGATGATTTGTGTGTAGTGGCTGTGAGCCTGTAATTGTGGGCTTGAGTCAATTGAATACATCTGCATATGTAAAAAATTAGTAACCTGCAGCCAGAATGTCAGGTTACATGTGATAACGGGCTTGGAATCAAATGGGGGCCAAAGTGTATAAATCTGGTGCTTCTTCAGGATTTATTCATAACTAATATTTGATGTTATGATCCTCATCTTTCATCATACCCTGTCTTTTATTTATTTCCCTAGTAATATGATTCCTCCTCTCAACTGCCTTTTAAAATATACGGTACATATATACTTGTTTTAGACGCTCAAATGTGAACACAAATGTACTATTTATTTACTATATATCGATACAGTATCTCACAAAAGTGAGTACACCCCCCACATTTTTGTAAATATTTTATTATATCTTTTCATGTGACAACACTGAAGAAATGACACTCTGCTACAATGTAAAGTAGTAAGTGTACAGCCTGTATAACAGTGTAAATTTGCTGTCCCCTCAAAATAACTCAACACACAGCAATTTATGTTTAAACTGTTGGCATCAAAAGTGAGTACACCCCTAAGTGGAAATGTCCAAATTGGGTCCAAAGTGTCAATATTTTGTGTGGCTACCATTATTTTCCAGCACTGCCTTAACCCTCATGGACATGGAGTTCACCAGAGCTTCACAGGTTGCCACTGGAGTACTCTTCTACTCCTCCATGATGACATCACAGAGCTGGTGGATGCTAGAGACCTTGCATTCCCCCATCTTTCGTTTGACGATGCCCCACAGATGCTCAATAAGGTTTATGAGATCAAAACCTCAGTCTAAACCATTGGCAACAAAAGTGAGTACACCTCTAAGTGGAAATATCCAAATTGGGTCCAAAGTGTCAATATTTTGTGTGGCCACCATTATTTTCCAGCACTGCCTTAACCCTCATGGGCATGGAGTTCACCAGAGCTTCACAGGTTGCCACTGGAGTACTCTTCTACTCCTCCATGATGACATCACAGAGCTGGTGGATGCTAGAGACCTTGCATTCCCCCATCTTTTGTTTGACGATGCCCCACAGATGCTTAATAAGGTTTATGAGATCAAACCCTCAGTCAAAACCGTTGGCAACAAAAGTGAGTACACCTCTAAGTGGAAATATCCAAATTGGGTCCAAAGTGTCAATATTTTGTGTGGCCACCATTATTTTCCAGCACTGCCTTAACCCTCATGGGCATGGAGTTCACCAGAGCTTCACAGGTTGCCACTGGAGTACTCTTCTACTCCTCCATGATGACATCACGGAGCTGGTGGATGCTAGAGACCTTGCATTCCAGAGAATCAAGGAGTTAATACATATCATGGAACCCGCATGGACTAGAACAGTTGATTTATTGATTTTTATTGATTTCTATAATGCTGGATTGTGAGTCAGATCACAAATTGTACTTCTAAACACTAATTGATTGTATTATAAACTCCAGGTTTTACTGACGTCATGATTACGGTCTCATTTACTATTGGCTCTATCTTAATTGTAACTTACGGCTTGCTTACTTGATCATGATCATGCCCTGAAATGTTACTTACGGGTTCATGATGATTTGTGTGTAGTGGCTGTGAGCCTGTAATTGTGGGCTTGAGTCAATTGAATACATCTGCATATGTAAAAAATTAGTAACCTGCAGCCAGAATGTCAGGTTACATGTGATAACGGGCTTGGAATCAAATGGGGGCCAAAGTGTATAAATCTGGTGCTTCTTCAGGATTTATTCATAACTAATATTTGATGTTATGATCCTCATCTTTCATCATACCCTGTCTTTTATTTATTTCCCTAGTAATATGATTCCTCCTCTCAACTGCCTTTTTAAATATACGGTACATATATACTTGTTTTAGACGCTCAAATGTGAACACAAATGTACTATTTATTTACTATATATCGATACAGTATCTCACAAAAGTGAGTACACCCCCCACATTTTTGTAAATATTTTATTATATCTTTTCATGTGACAACACTGAAGAAATGACACTCTGCTACAATGTAAAGTAGTAAGTGTACAGCCTGTATAACAGTGTAAATTTGCTGTCCCCACAAAATAACTCAACACACAGCAATTTATGTCTAAACTGTTGGCATCAAAAGTGAGTACACCCCTAAGTGGAAATGTCCAAATTGGGTCCAAAGTGTCAATATTTTGTGTGGCTACCATTATTTTCCAGCACTGCCTTAACCCTCATGGACATGGAGTTCACCAGAGCTTCACAGGTTGCCACTGGAGTACTCTTCTACTCCTCCATGATGACATCACGGAGCTGGTGGATGCTAGAGACCTTGCATTCCCCCATCTTTCGTTTGACGATGCCCCACAGATGCTCAATAAGGTTTATGAGATCAAAACCTCAGTCTAAACCATTGGCAACAAAAGTGAGTACACCTCTAAGTGGAAATATCCAAATTGGGTCCAAAGTGTCAATATTTTGTGTGGCCACCATTATTTTCCAGCACTGCCTTAACCCTCATGGGCATGGAGTTCACCAGAGCTTCACAGGTTGCCACTGGAGTACTCTTCTACTCCTCCATGATGACATCACGGAGCTGGTGGATGCTAGAGACCTTGCATTCCCCCATCTTTTGTTTGACGATGCCCCACAGATGCTCAATAAGGTTTATGAGATCAAACCCTCAGTCAAAACCGTTGGCAACAAAAGTGAGTACACCTCTAAGTGGAAATATCCAAATTGGGCCCAAAGTGTCAATATTTTGTGTGGCCACCATTATTTTCCAGCACTGCCTTAACCCTCATGGGCATGGAGTTCACCAGAGCTTCACAGGTTGCCACTGGAGTCCTCTTCCACTCCTCCATGATGACATCACAGAGCTGGTGGATGTTAGAGACCGTGCGCTACCTCACCTTCAGTTTGAGGATGCCCCACAGATGCTCAATAGGCTTTAGGTCTGGTGACGTGGGTCGTTATGATTTTGGAATACTGCCCTGCGGCCCAGTCTCCGAAGGGAGGGGATCATGCTCTGATTCAGTATGTCAAGGTACATGTTGTCATTCATGGTTCCCTCAATGAACTGTAGCTCCCCAGTGCCGTCAGCACTCATGCAGGCCCAGACCATGCCACTCCCATCACCATGCTTGACTGTAGGCAAGACACACTTGTCTTTGTACTCCTCGGCTGGTTGCAGCCACACACACTTGACACCATCTGAACCAAATAAGTTTATCTTGGTCTCACTGGACCACAGGACATCCAGTAATCCATGTCCTTAGTCTGCTTGTCTTCAGCAAACTGTTTGCAGGCTGTCTTGTGCATTATCTTTAGAAGAGGCAACAGCCATGCAGACCAATTTGAAGCAGTGTGCAGCGTATGGTCTGAACACTGACAGGCTGACCCCACACCCCCCTGCATGAGTGCTGCAGGCACTGGGGAGCTACAGTTCATTGGGGAGCTACAGTTCATTCAACTTAATACCTTCCACCAAAACTAATTTTAAGCACCCATTCTGGGCCAGAATACATTATTTTGTAAAATGACACAGAACGGCGACTTCCCAGAGTGTCATAAATACCAAATTCACCAGATACACATAACTAGATGGGATTCATGTAGTAAGCTTTAAATAGTCCTCAATAATATCTAACATATCCCAGTCATATTGGTATTTATTTCTGTTATAAAGGGCCTGTTCCGGCCCATTCCGTTCCAGCTTGTACACAGTCCCAATATTTAATGCTACACAAAAAATTACAATATTTTTTGGTACATATCAGATCAGTTTATTGTGTATAACCCAAAGTGTAACCAAAGATTGTAATTAAAATATTTGAATGTGAGTTTAGGAACATATTGAATTGTTTGTGCCCCCCATACAGCAGCCACATTAGGAAGAATACCAGATCATATATATAGTTGTGAGCATGCGAGTTGTTGCTAACGTTTGCGCAGCGAGCCAAGGCCCTCGCAAAGCGAGGGCAGTGGGCGAGGGCCTCAGTTGCTGGCATGGAGCGCCGCAGGCACTCCATGCCAGCAACTGCGACCCTCGCAAACTTCACGTCGCAACGCAAACTACACGACACACCAATTACGACACTCGCTAAATTTTACGAGCAACGCAAACAACATACGACACACGTTAACACACATTACGGCGTCGCAACACTCGGACGCAACTCACGAACATTACAAAATTCAAAACACAATACATACACACAGCACATACATAAAAAGCTTACCTAAGCATCCAGGACCTCAAAAATGCAACTTACACCTTAATTTCACTCAAAATAAAAGAGTTTAGACACTAAAAAATTTGCTAAGCGAGAGAAAAAATGGCCGCCGAACAAAACGAAAACGAGGCTACACAAGCAAACAACATACGAGAGATGTTACCAAACATTACGACCTCGTAAACATCGGACGCAACACGCCGACATACAAACATTTAAAACACAATAAATACACACAACACGCACATAAAAAGCTTACCTACAGCAAGAGGAACCATGCAGCACCTCAAAAAAACAAGTTACACCTTCATTTAAATAAAAATAAAACACTTTAGACACTAATAAAATCGCTAAGCGAGAGAAAAAATGGCGAGCAAAACGAAAACGAGGCTTCAGACGTAACTATACTACACTGACTCGCAAGAATGAAATACATACTATACGGCACGTACCACACTGATATTAAACACCATTTTGACCACTACTACGCACAAAATGGCGGATGGAACACAAATTGTAAGCTGGAACGCAAATAGCGCATGCGTATTGCGTTCTAACGTTCTAACTTTCCAGAAATTTCTACAAGTTTATAAATACTGCCTACTTTCCACAAAATTCTGCATTTCTACTCAGGTGATGAACGGAGTGACTTCATATTTAACTGCTGCTCTTACTTGAGAAGACAATTCTTTCCTAATTTAGTACTTTACACTGTGCAAATTACAACTGAGAGGTAAGCTATAATATATTACATTTTATTATCAAGATAGGACAACCAAAAAAAAAAAAATTTAAGTATGAAAATGTGATTTATGTATAGTGACATGTGACACGCACATTTATGTGTATAGCCCCTGCAACAAACTTATCTTTAAATTACATTACCAAAAATTAATAATTTTATATTAAAATAGGATTTATGTATAGTGATATGTGACACGCACATATATGTGTATCATGTATAGTCACATGTCACGCACACATTTATGTGTGTAGACCCAAAAAAATTAATTATGTTCATTTAACTATTAAAATATGATTCCTGTATAGTGATATGTGACACGCACAAAAGATAAATACATTAAACTATGAAAATGTGCTTCATGTATGTGGCATGTAACACGTAGATTTCTGTGTATAGTCCCTGCAAATAACTAATATTAATCACAAATAATTAAACAACTATATTGTAATGACAGTAAAAAAAATGTTTTTGTATACTGATATGTGACACGCATATATATGTGTATCATGTATAGTCACATGTCACACGCACATTTATTGTGGAGTCCCAAAAAATGAGTCATGTTCATTGAAAGTAATTACAGAAGTATATCTTTACATAACATTAATTTATTGGAATTCAATATATAACCTAAACATCAATCTTTCTACTTTTTTTTACTTCAGACTCTGCATCAACAGCGTCACTCAAGAAATTGCACCGTGCACTGTGACCCACAATCCATTTTAAACAACTCCAAGAAACAACAAGAGGTAAGATAGAAAAATACATTACATGCTGAAAAAGACCATGCTTTGCTAAATCAAAATGAAGAAATATACAATTAACCATTTCACTTTATTTTTAAAACAGACACTACAAGAAGACCGGCTGATTAAGATTGGCAGGAGGGGACCATCTGTCATTCGACACTTCAATCAAGGTAAAGTATTAAGTATAAAAAAGAAAACAACTATGAGCCTCATTCAATTCCGAGTTGCCCAATTGAATAGGGCTCTATATAAGCACATACAAAAAAATTTAAACAAACTTTTTAGTTGCTGAACCTCTATCCAAAACCAAGGTTTTCACTAACTAAAAAATTCTGTCAAAAAAATATGTTATGTGCTTATATAGAGCCCTATTCAATTGACAAATTTCAAATTCAATGACGACCTATATATGTTTAATGGCTGCCAATATAACAAATGCAGCAACCAAAGGCCATCATTCAATTGCTATTTTGGACAATTGAATAGGGCCCTAAATAACCACATTACATATATTTTTGAGAGAAGTTTTTTGTTAGCAAGCATCTATCCAAAAGAAAGGTTTAAACTAACTAAAAACTTCTTTAAAAAATATATGTTATGTTCTTATTTAGGGTCAAATTCAATTGGTCAAATTGAATGAGGCCCCAACTATGCACCATATGGTACACACAAAAAAATAACAAATAGCAAACTAAATTCATATTCTTCTTTAACGTTTAACAACCTATAAGCCTTACAAAAAAACATAAATAACTATACCAAAAGTGGTACACACAAAACAGGATTGTACCAAAATCACACAAACACATAGCAAAATTAATTAATATTCTTCTTTAATGTTTAACAACCTATAAGCCTTACAAAGAACCCTAAATAAGTATACCACAAGTGGTGCGCACAAATAGGATTGTAGAAAAAATCACACAAACACATAGCAAACTAAATTCATATTCTTAGTTAATGTTTAACAACCTATAAGCCTTACAAAAAACCATAAATAACTATACCAAAAGTGGTGCGCACAAAACAGGATTGTAACAAAGTCACACAAACGCATAGCAAACTACATTAATATTCTTATTTCATGTTTAAAAACCTATAACCATCACAATGAAGCCTAAATAAGTATACCACAAGTGGTGCGCACAAAATAGGATTGGACTAAAACTCACACAAACACATAGGAAACTACATTAAGATTCTTCTTTAATGTTTAACAACCTATAACCATTACAATGAAGCATAAATAAGTATAGCACAAGTGGTGCCCACAAAATAGGATTGTAGAAAAAGTCACACAAACACATAGCAAACTGAATTAATATTCTTCTTTCATATTTAACAACCTAGAAGCCTTACAAAGAAGCTTAAAAAAGCATAACAAAAGTGGTGCGCACAAAACAGGATTGTAGATAAAGTCAGACAAACACATAGAAAAAATTCACCATAACAGATACAATACACCAAAATTAATACATTTTTGCTTTATTTAAAAGACATTTAACTCAAACAACATTTTCAATTTTATTTTACAACAGATACTGCGTGAAGACAATCGGACGAGGACTTTCAACACAAGACCAGACCATCGGACGAGGACTTTCACCAGAGGATCACAACATCGGACGAGGGCTATCGCCAGAGGACCACACCATCGGACCAGGACTTTCAACAGAGGACCAGACCATAGGACGAGGATTTTAAACAGAGAACTACACCATCGGACGAGGACTTTCAACAGAGGACTACACCATCGGACGAGGACTTCCAACAGAGGACCAGACCATTGGACAAAGATTTTCAACCGAGGACCAACAAACATTCGGATTCAAATCACACTTCAACCAAGGTACAGTATAATAAGTACAAAAGGAGAAAACTAAAGAAACATGTTTCATCAGCATCCGTGTCAACAGAAAAAAAATAAATAAATTTAATAACTATGTCCCTTATTCAATTTCAATTGCCACTATGCAATACATGTGTAAATAACCACATCAATGTTTTTTTGGCAAAGAAGTTTTTAATTAGTAAACATCTATCCACAAACAAGGTTTTCAATAACTAAAAACTTATTTAAAAAAAGATGTTAACTGCTTATTTACAGCAGTATTGAATTGGCAAAATTGTTATTCAATAAGGCCATAACTTTTAACAAAATATAACTGATACATTAATGATTTACCTCTTATTTCTCAATTAAGCACAATAATGTTTAACAGTAATTATAAATTTCAATATACCCAATTACATTTCGTTTTTTGCCTTTACAGATTAACATGGCTACTAACGAGAGCAAACAAGAGAAGAAAAGACATCAAACTAGAGAAAGACAAGAGAGATGGGCCGCCCAGCAGACACCAGAGGAGAAAGAAATTCGACGAGAAAAAGAACGCAAGACTTGCAAGCAAAAGACTATCAGCTGCAAAAATGAAAGATACGACAAAAAAAAACTACAAAGCAAATAAAGCATTTACAACCTGTTCCTCAAACATCAGATGACATTTTACAAGATACAATTAAAGACATACCAAAAAAAGCAAATACAAAAACAAAGCATTTACAAACTGTTACTGAAACCTTACAGGACATTTCAACAAAACCAGGACAACATATACCAAGAAAAGCCGCAAAAAAAACTAAGCATTTAGAACCTGTTGTTCAAAAATTCCATGACTTTTCACCTGATGAATATGAAAGTCAAACTCCTATATGCTTTGCAAATTGTCCTTTACTCAAGTCTTTAGCAGTAGAGGTTCATAGTTGTGGGGACATGACTACTCAATGTCAGTTTTGTGAGGCTTATTATTTTAAACAGGAGAGACCCAGAGATGGCCAATTTATTAGTTGCTGTCAAAAAGGCAAGTTCAAACTTCCAGAAAGGAAAGAATTTCCAATCTATTTACAAAATATTATGACTGAACCTACATTTCCAAACTACAAAAATTTTAAGACAAACATAAGATCCTACAATAGTGCCATATCCTTTGCATCTATGGGGGCAACATTAGCTGCTAATGTACCAGGACATGGTCCTTACTGTTTTAAAGTCCAAGGCCAAATTTATCATCGTACTTCCCATTTACATCCAGAGGAAGGAGAGCAAAGAAAATTTGCTCAACTATATATCCTAGATACAATGGAAGCTGTTGACCAACGTATGCAGATGGAAGAAAATAAAAAATGCTTACACAGTGTTTTTATAGAGCTAAATAACATTATGGACAATAATCCTTACAGTAAAGCTTACAAAAAATTGGCAGAAGTAGAAAATGAACAACTACTTCATGCACTAAGACATCAATTACCAATGCCAAAGGTTAATATGGTGCTTAAAAGAGACAGACATACTGATAAACGTCGTTATAACTTGCCAACATCAAATGAGATTGCAATGGTGTTTCAAAATGATGAAGGAGAACCAACATTTCAAAGAGACATTAGAATATATCCCAGAAATGAGGAGCAACCATTTATTAATATGAATATCTTAAGTCCAAATTTAGATCCAATGACATATCCCATCTTTTTCCCACACGGAGAAGCAGGTTGGCAACCAAAATTAACACTTCCCAGTTACTCAAATGCTAAAGCCAGAATCCGAAATAATGTTTCTATGCTTGAATTTAAAGTAGCTCAAATTGCCATTCGAAATGGATTTAATCCAATTTTATGTGGTGGAAAACTAACCCAACAATGGATTATTGATTCATATTTGCAAGTTGAGGCAAATAATTTAAACTTTATAAAATATCAACAAGATAAACTACGTGTAGACCAATATTCTGGACTAATGGACTATGTTGCTGACGTGGCTACAAGCAGAGACATGACAGCTGGCAAAGCCATCATTTTACCATCTTCCTTTCAAGGATCTCCTCGAAATATGAGAGAAAGATACAATGATGTTATGGCTATTGTCACCAAATATGGCAAACCCGATTTATTTCTGACATTTACATGTAATCCACAATGGCCAGAAATTACACAAAATCTACTTCTTGGACAAACTGCTTCGACCAGATTTTGTAGCCAGAGTTTTTAAGATCAAATTAAATGAATTAATACGTGACTTCACTATAAATCAGTTATTTGGCAAATGTCTTGCTTATGTATATACTATTGAATTTCAAAAAAGAGGCCTTCCACATGCACATCTTCTCATAATACTTCAAGAGAAAGATAAATTAGATACTTCGGACAAAGTGGAACATCACATATATTTTTTATATATAGTTTTATATGTGAGTTGATGTTGAGGGGGTTCGAAAAGCGCAAAATGAAATATTGTGCCCGCCCCCTCCTGGTTTTTTGCTTATCATTTAGATAGATAGAGTAATAATATTGTCAGACTTTTTCAGCAGGTATTTTGAAAAATCAATTAATGTTATAGAAGGGACATTTTAAATAATTATAAAGTGCCTACATAACCCCTATAGGACATCTAATCTCCAGGTTTTGAGGAAATAGGTCCACGAACGGGTGGAAAGGGAGCTTTAACCCTAAGACATGCAGCACAATATTGTTTTCTTATTTTTTGTAAATATAATCTTAGCGGTTCTGTTTTTTATGACACTTGGATATTTTATATGATAATATTTTACTAAAGGAACATATTTTAGAACCACTGATTCACATTTTAGTAAGTGCGATTGAACAATTACTGTTCACCAACAGTCCCCATCCAACCAGACAGACCTTGAGTATATGTCTCTGTGTGTGTCTCAGTGAGTGTGTCTCTGTGTGTGTATGTGAGTCTGTGTGTGTGTCTGCATGTGTGTGTATCTGTCTTCGTGTGTGTGAGTCTGTGTGCTTGAGTCTCTTTGTGAGTGAGTCTGAGTGTCTGTGTGCGTGAGAGTGTCTCTGTGTGTCTGTGTGTTTGTGTCTATGTGTTGGGGGGGCAAGAGGGGAGTAAGGGAGAGAAAAGGAGAGAGAGAATGAAGGAGGGAGAGAGAGAGAAGGGGGAGCGAGAAAAGGCTGGGACTGAGAGAGGGACAAAGGAGGGGGAGAGAGGGCGATCGGGGGGGGGGGGGGGGGGGGTTAAGCTCAGGGGTAGCACCGGGCAGCAAAAGCTTTAGCTTTGACACTGCTCTATCAGTGTCTAAATAAATATTGCTGGGATATATTACATCATATTTGGCTGTATGCGCTCAATTTTTTTTTCTATTTTAGTTATTCAGCATGATATGTTCCTGTAAACATGATATTTCCATTAGTCATACTGAAAGCAGTGGCAGTTTGAGTTGCCATGTTTCAATTGTAGTAGATGGAAGTTTCTTCTGCATTAAACATCTGATCCTTGCGTGAGAAGTTGATGAACAGATGTAATTATAGCTCCCACTGCATAAAGGGTACTAAGGTAACTGGGTTCTGTAATAGCCAAACCATTATATTTAATTTTTCAAGATTCACTCAACATAGGGGCTCTACCAGAAAAGCTGATGTGATACCTATATTTAAAAAGAGAGCAAGAGCAAATCCGGGAATTATAGACCAGTGAGTCTCACTTCTGTAGTGGGAAAGCTTTTAGAAGGGTTAATAAGGGATAATATACAAGAATATGTGTATTTGAACAGGATTATAAGTAGGAGTCAACACAGATTTATAAGGGATAGGTCATGTCAAACAAATCTAATTAGGAGGAGGTTAGTAGGAACCTGGATCAAGGCAACTCAGTGGATGTAGCCTTTTTGGATTTTGCAAAGGCTTTTGATACAGTGCCACATGGGAGACTATTGTGCAAACTAAGAGATACAGGAATTGCAGTAAATATCTGCTCATGGATTGAGAGCCGGCTAAAAGACAGGAAGCAAGGGGTTGTTGTAAATGAAACATACTCCGATTGGACTAATGTGGTAAGTGGGGTTCCTCAGGGTTCAGTATTAGGTCCTCTCCTTTTTAACATATTTATTAATGACTTAGAGGTAGGATTGGAGTGTGGTGTCTCCATTTTCGCTGATGACACGAAGTTGTGCAAGGTAATTAAATCAGATAGTAATGTGCTTTCTCTCCAAAGGGATTTACATAAAATTGATGAATGGGCTACTAATTTGGCAGATGAGATTTAATACAAATAAATGTAAAGTTATGCATCTGGGAAGGAAAAATAACCATGCAATTTATAATCTTAATGGAGCAAATCTAGATGTATCAGATATTGAAAGGGATTTGGGAGTGCTTGTGGACAACCACCTAGGTAACAGTGCTCAAAACCAAGCAGCAGCTGCAAAGGCAAATAAAAAATTAGCATGTATTAAGAAGGGTATAGAAGCCAGGGAAGCAAATATAATTCTGCCACTATACAAATCTCTAGTACGCCCTCATTTGGAATATGGAGTACAATTTTGGGCACCACTTCATAAAAAGGACATTTTAGAGCTGGAAAAGGTGCAGAGGAGGGCAACAAAACTAATAAGGGGAATGGAGGGGCTAAGTTATGAAGAAAGACTAAAATTAAACTTATTTTCTCTAGAAAAAAGGCGTCTAAGAGGAGATATAATTACCTTATATAAATACATCCAGGGTCAGTATAAAGATTTGTCAAGGGAGCTCTTTGTGCCAAGAGGTTTTCAACTGACAAGAGGACATCCCTTGAGATTAGAAGTAAAAAGATTCCACCTTAAAGAAAGAAAAGGGTTCTTCACAGTAAGGGTGGTTAATCTGGGGAATTCTCTACCAGAGAAGGTGGTGACAGAGGATTCGATAGATAACTTTAAAAAGGGGACTGGATTTATTTCTAATTAAAAAGGGAATTCAAGTCCGGTCGCCGGTGTCTGGGATCAGGAGGGAATTGATTATTATTATTTTTTTTTTCTTTGGGGCGGACCTCTCTTGCTTGTTTTTTTTTTTTTTTCTGTTTGCCTTCCTGTGGATTAATTATTAATTAAAAAAAAAAAAATTAAAATAATTGAGTACAAATTAATTAACAACCAATTAATTAATAGTTCATCCGCATATTGCAGATCAGAGGAGATCTTAAAAGGTTGAACTTGATGGACTGAAAGTCTTTTTTCAACCTTAAATACTGTGGCCCTCATTCTATTATCGGCCGTAAATCGGCCACAAAGCTGCGATCGCTTGCGGGGCTCCGGTTACCTTGCAATTCAAATAGACGGCGCCGCAAGGATATCCCCTTACGGCCGGCCGCATATCTTGCAACTGGCCGTAAGCTCAGAAAACTTTAAAAGCAAAAATAAATTCAAGACGGCACTGTAAAGCTCTGTAAATGCTAGGGATCATAATGGGGGACATGAGGATTAATAGCAACCCCCTCTCAAGCTTGCACATCAGCCCAAATCCGAGATTTAATTAACTGTTTATTTTCCGGCCGCAGCATGGGCGGGTCTGAGGTGCTCCAAGCCCTCTGGACTTTTTACATGGATATGTGACATAAATTAAAAAAAAAATATTTACGGATTTGCGTGTAGGGGAATGTTGTGCTATGAATGCTAACACCTACAATCACTTTATAGTCTCCTCAGAGTGCAGGATGGCTTTATTATGGCTTTATTATGTGCTTAATTGTGTGCCTGCGTGACCTTTTTGCTGCAAGTAAGCTGCGGCTCGGTTTTAGCCTTGCAGAGAGGGTTCCCGGCGCAATCGAATTGCAACCGGGATTTTCTTGCGGCCGAAACTCTTGCGGCCATTTAAGATCAAAGGCTTTCCTCCTGCCGGAGTTCCCGGCCCGGAAGGGAATAGAATAGGCAAATAGCTTGCGGCCGGTCCTTGCGGCCCCGCATCTCCTACGGCCGATAATAGAATGAGGCCCTGTGTAACTATGTAATAATTGCATATAATCTGTAAATATGAATAGCCCTGTAGATCGCCGCCTGGGATTGACGGGAGTGGCCACTTGACCTGGCAGGACCGGGGTATGTTATTGGAGGTGGCTAGCTGGGGATCTTTCTTTGCTTTTTGCTCTTTCTTTCTCGCTTTGCCTTTTTTTTGTTTCCCTTTTTTTTCTCTTCTTCCCCCTCCTTACTGTTGCCTGCTGCGCCGTCCTGCGATCCTGGCCTGCATCCTGGCTGCTGTGTGGAGGCTGAAGGGGCCTAGATCAGCATATGCACAGGGACTTGGAGGTTGTGACTGGCAGCGCGTCGAATGTAGGAGGTTAGCAGCATCCCTCAGCGGTCCTCCGTGCTCGGGAGCATGGCGTGATGTCATAGGACGGCGCAGTGAGCCCAGAGGATCATGAGAATTGTAGTTCTCCCTGCAAACAGGCGTTACAGTGCCATGTGAGCACTGACAGCCTGTAGGGAGAGCATACAGCTCTCAACCAGACTGCCAGTGAAGGGGTTAGGGCATAGGTAACCCCCTATTCTCCACTGGCAATTATTACTGTTAATCCCTCATTACCCCCATTTGATTTTCTTCTACTTTACCCCCTCCCCCCCTTACCTAGGTATTTGGCCATTGGAGTCGCTTGTTAATAAATTATAGAGTTTAAAGGTTATAGTATTTTCATAGCATAGTATTATAAAGTAAAAAGTAAAAGATAAAAATAAAATATATTATGTGTAAGTGTATACCACATAATAATTAAGGTTTTAGGGTCAACTGCACCTGCCAAAGGTTCAGGGTTCACTTCCCAATAGTGAACTATACTTTACAACAAACATCTCAATCTAATAGTTACATAGTAATAGAGGTTGAAAACAGATTTTTAGTCCACCAATTTCAACCTTTTTAGATCTCCTCTGATCTGCAATATGCGGGTGAATTGGTAATTGTTAATTGATCCAGAGGAAGGCAATCATCTTTTTGTTTTAAGCCATTTCTTGAAGAGACAGTACCCACAAGGGGTAACGGCTAGTAACAGGCAAATGCTTAAAGGAAGCCATGTTTAAAAGGCTAATGGATTACAAGAGCAAAGCTACAGGCAAGGGTAGGCCAGTAATTGTGCCTCTTGCTTCAGCAGGTCGTCAAGATGCACACTAAGGTGTGGTCCCAGGCCCAAATGTGCTTGCAGCAGGGAGCATTCATGTGCTGCAATGGGCAGTGGTGTTCAATGGAGGGCAGACGGGGCATCAGAGTCCTGCCAAGAAGATTTCTGGGGACCGACTTATGTTTAATTCTGCTACACTCCCTAGGATGCCATAGGTTGCTACAGTTACAGGTGAGCAGTATTTTGCACACTTAAGGGGGTTTGCAATCTGGGGGCATAGAATGTGCAGGCCAGTGAAAATGGAGTATTGCCAGTGTAGGACTCAAACATTCAGTGGTTTGCAGTGTCAACACAACGTCAGGATAGGGGAATTATAATCTTTGAGGGAGCAGTAGCTAATTAGTCATCCGGGAAGTGTTTTCTGACAGAGTATTATGTAGTGTGTTTTGGTATGTAGGCCATTTGGCTCATATTTCGCATTTCATGCACTCTTGGCTTCCAAGGTAGAGTGTCCTTATGGGCGGATGTATGTGTCTCTGCTGTCTGGCCTCTAGTTGCACACGTGTGCATGGTGGTGATGGTGAAAAATAATCATTTTTCTAGGCGACGCTTCATGCATCTATAGGATTCTCTAACATTTTAGAGTCTGTTTTCAATAGTCTCTTGGATGTGAGCCCCAGTTGCCTAATGGATAAGGCACTGGCCTCCTAAGCCAGGGATTGTGGGTTCGGGTCCCATCTGGGGTGGACAAAGCCGTGTTTTTAGTGCTTCTCTCAAGCTTTTCCCAATGTATCAGGTATGCGGTTGCAATTTTATCGCTTTAGTGTCCCATCGGGTGGAGAGTTTATTATTGTGTAGGCATATGATGCCCATTTTCAGCATTCAGCATGTTCTGATGGAAGTTTCACATAGGTTCCTTGGGTGGTTATTTGTTGTTCGTCGTCCCTATCATTCGGGGTCCTATTTGTGTGTTTAACAGTTTTGTCATACCTCTGTTCTATTTCTGTGAGTACAATTCATTGTGGTAGATATCGGGTTGTATACCAGTAAGTATAATGGTGGTGTAGTGCAGAGAGGTCCACCCTTGTCCTGCGGTGAAGGGTCATTCTGAGTCGGTACTCCCTCTTGGGTTTATCTCCGGGGCTCGTAGGGATGGTTAGCATTCTGTCATTTGAAGATCGCTCTTTATCATGATTGATTTATAGGGTTAATTGTAAGCTGTATTGAATGAAGCATTTTGTTTTCCGGGTTCTGCATTAATGGTTGTTTATTCGCAAGTAGCGGAATGCAAATGAGTGTCTAGTGTTTCAAGGTGCTTCGCTCAGGAGATCTTTCAAAGTTTCTGCACTGCTAGTCAGTGGGGCAGCTTGCAGGATATGAAAATAATTTTCACTCAGACAATACAGCCATAATGCAGGCTGTTAACTCCCTGTTAGCATCATCCCTCTCGGTACTACGATGGCTGAAACACTTGGGCTCTTGTCGATATTGGAAAACATAGGGTAAGGGGAAGCAGGTACCAGGTTCCAGGCACAAGATTGCTAACTGGTACTTTTGCGAGGCATTCCTGGGCTTCATCCACTCGGCTTCCATACAAGGTGGAGTAGACATGGATGGCAGGAGGATGGGGATTGTGCTGAGGTGTATGGTAACCTAAGGCATGGACTTGATGAAAGAGTGATAGGTGAAACAAGTGGTTCCAGGTATAACAGGAGGTACGGCAAAAATGGGACAGCAGGCAACTGGTAGCCTTTTGCCAGGGGCCATGGATACTACTGTTCCAGAAAGAGGTCTGTGATATGTGGAAGCCTTGCATTTATGTGCAGCCATCTCTCTTTCCTGCTAGTCTACTTGGAGCAGGAAAATGGTTGGTAAACAGACAAGGTATGGTGACCTCAGGTACTTGGTGTTGGGTCCATGTGGATCAGGTGATGATGTGGCTGTGACGGTCCAAGATTGGCCAGGTTGGTAAAGGGAGGAAGTTGGCAGTGTAACAGGCATACTGAGTACGCCCCCTTCATCGGTATTACGGTTTTCTTGGACAAAGCACCTAGCTTGTTTGGCCCCTTTCCTTACTGTATCAGAACTGGGTACCCACTCGTTTTAAGAGAAAGCAGCCACTGCAGCAGCCCTGTGGGCTTTCAGGAAAAGGTGGTTTGGAGAATTGGAAGGTCAGGTACTTCGGTGATAGATCATTGGCCATTTGTATATGTGATCATACGGGCACTTTGCCTCAGTTGCCAATCATGGCGGACGGGTGGTAGGGCCTTGATTTCAGTGGAAGGTGCAATCAAATTGTTCCAGGGATATGTAATAACACCAGATGAAAGAGCAGGTAGTTAGTGGCACTTCCCACTTCCTACCTTGTATCGAGCCAGATGGTAGAAGGATACTGGTAATGCACCCATCAAGCAGCGGGTTCATGGAATGCAAAGACATCAGTCATGGTTGCAATTTGCCTCTTTTGTCCGTTACCTGGTCCAAAAGGTCTTCAGAAAAAAGAAAAAAGAAAGGACTGTATAATGTGGGGAGGTTGGTTAAAGCCTGAAGGAAAGTGTGCAAATGTGTATTTAGTCTTGCTTAGAAGTTAGTTTTCTCTGCAGCAATGTGAGCTCAAGGACTCAGAGGCTAATAGTTTTGTTTTCATGTATGGGCCTATCATCATAAGCAGATATTAAGCTCATAGTGCTGGTGTTTAAGAGGGTATGCAGCAGGCCATGGTGTTGTTGGGGGGGTCGAAACCGCATAAGGTATTCTGTGGTCTTCTCTGTGGCGGATGGTGAGTGGAGTCGCCGGGACAGTGGTAAAGTGGGTGAGATCCTACCCTACGGTGTTAGGCTCTTCCAGCATGGTAGGCCCTGGACGAGGGTTCAGGGCGTAGGGTGTACTGTCTCCGGCCAGACTCCTCCCCTCACGTGGTCATTGTTAATTTATTATTACTATTATTTTGCATATTATGTTATTTGTGTTTACCGATAAATGCTGTGGCCAGTTTTCCCTACAATAAGTGGTCTGTGATTAATAATTATATTCAATATGTGATTTGCGTCTAATGTAATATGTACATACCAACTGGGCCTAGCTAAGGTCATGAATGTCCCTGTAGATCACCCCAGGCCTCCTGGGATTGATGGGAGGGGCTACTTGACCTGACAGGGCCAGGGTATGTTATTGGCGGTGGCTATCTGGGGGTTGGGGGGGGGGGGGTGGAGCCATTTATATTCATCTCCTAACTCTTACGCACCACGCAAAGCGTGAAAACATCGCGCAGTTGGACAACTATAATATGTGACACCAACTGGGCCTTGCTTAGGTCAAGCAAAGGCAGCATTATTATTTTACTTTCAAAAAACATTCTGCACATTATAAAAGGTCATTTTTTCAACAGAGTATATTTTAAATACAGTGCTCTCTTTACAGCGAGCTTGCAGCTAGTTAATGGGTGTGTGTAAATGATCATTTAATCTAGAGTCGGATCAGGAGCGTTTTCTACTAAATTTGCTGCCAAAAGCAAATGTTCTTACAGATACATCAGTTATCCAAAAAAATAACCTGTAATGAGTAATCAGCTGGTCCTTTTCCACATGAAAGGGGCTTCTCCACATATTAAATGAACATTTGTAGGTTAAGTACAGTATCAAGCAATTTTACATGTCTCTTTGAAGTGTAGAGTTGATGATATTAATAATGTGAAATAGAACGAAAGGGAGGAGAGCCAGGAAGGAGAGCTCTCAATATAATTACACTGGATGTAAAAATGAACCAGATTATACTGGAACTAAATGAGCTAGTTCAATAAAAGTCATAAAGACATTTTTAGCCAACATGCTGTTTTCTACATTTAGAATAAATGTTAAAGGATCAGTGTAGTTCAAGAAAAAAAAGACACTTTTTTTTTTGTCAAGTATGTACCAAAGTAACAATATTAATAGCGGTATAAGCCTTGGACATAAAACAGTTTTTATGAAAATCTAAAGACTCTGTTTATGAATATAGGAATTCATTTTGTGTCTATTACATCACATACTGTGAGCTGGAGATAAGGGAGTGTGTTTGTAGTTATCAGAAGGGGGGGGGGGGGATGGAACAGGAAGATATCCAGAGCTTTTGTTTGATTATTTAAGACTGGAATTGCTCCCCCCCAGCAATCACTAGCCCAGAATCAGACACCTTGCATCATTCAATGCACCTATAGCTATCAATAAATGTAAACAGTCTTCGTGCACACAATTTCCACCAATGTATCATGGAGCCTTCCACAGATCTACAGAGGCATCCAAATGTATTTAACATCTAGCTGTATGCCTTTTACTCTGCTTTGCTTATGCTTTTAGTCAGACCTAAAGTTTTCAAAACTATATTTTTTAATTGTGCAGGGGTTCTTTAAAAATCCATGTTTAAAAGACTGTAAAAAGAACAACCTATAAGAATGTACTTAACTTAAGGGGCTAAACGTAATTATATTTTATATTAAATAGTGCACCTCTAGAAGGTTAACTGTCTATGTAAATATTAAGGAACTTGCCTTGTTTACCAAATACTGCTCTATGTTTGAGGAAAGTGGAAGCATGAAATGTGTTACGTTTCTGTCAATAACACTTAGAATTCTGGTCAGTATAAGGCTTTGCCAAGTTAACTTTTTGTGCCAAGAGGTTTTCAACTCACAAGAGGATATCTCTTAAGTTATCAGGAAAAATATGCCATCTTAAAGAAAGAAAAGGGTTCTTCAGAGTAAGGTGGTTGAACTGTGTAATTATCTACCAAAGGAGGTGGTGACAGCAGATCCGATAGCCGTGGCACTGGGTGGGAAGGGGAAAGGAGGCAGAGAGAGAGAGAGAGGGAGAGAGAGAGAGAGAGAGAAAGGAGGAAGAGAGGGAGAAAATGAGAGAGGGGAGAGAGAGGGATGGGGAGAGATAGAGAGCGAGAGAGGGAGAGAGAGGAGGCAGAGAGAGAGAAAGTGAGGGAGGGAGAGAGAGGAGAGAGAGGGATGGAGGGGGGAGAGAGAGAGAGACAGATAGCACACATAGAGAAGAGAGAGGACACAGAGAGAGACAGAGGGCACATAGATAGAGAGGGTGCACACAGAGAGAGATACAGTGCATAGAGAGAGAGAGAGAGAGAGAGAGGCAGAGCAGAGAGAAACAGAGGGCACACAGAGACACAGCACAGAGAGAGATAGCACAGAGAGAGACAGAACAGACAATTGAAAATAACATATGATACAGTCATTTATGACGGGCAAGTTACTAGTTTAACATAAATAGGTCTTGCAGCAATAAAAGGTACATGCTAAACAGGGGCAGCTGGTGCATAGGGGCAAATGGGCAACTGCCCCTCCAAAATTAATGCACTGACTTAATCTCCCATCACTTACTTAATTGTATAATTTATAAAAAAAATAAATAAAACAATGTTTCATCATGTTCAATATTCATTTTTTTTTAATAGCTGCTGCTGTCACTTTAAATTTCAAAACCCTCTGTGCTGCAGTTAAACACACTGACTTATCACATCTAGCACCCTGCACATCTAGCCCCCTACAGATCATGGTACATGTGAGAATAAAAAAAAAAACAGTCCCAATGCTGTCTATTTCCAAGCTGTGCTCTAACTGACAGAGCTGAGCCTGTCTGTCAAACGCAGCATCACCCACCCAGAATGGTCGGGAAGGAAAAGTCCTGTATCATACCTCACACAGCCCCCCGGAAGTGAATACATTGGTGCAATCTCAATAAAGTTTATTGAAAAGAAACAACTCCCAGCTCACAGTACATGCAGATAGAGGGAGCTGTGTGTAGAGCTTCAGTTTTCTCAATACTCTGTTGGTCTTTTTGATTCTGACTATCCTGCTCCACACACCAAGCTTGTGACCTCTCTGTCACCACCCCGACCTATATCAGACAGAAGCAGATGCAGAGCTCAGGTGAGTTCATATCTCTCTCTGTGTCTTGCTGTTGTTGTTCTGTCCTTCAGTCGTGTCTGACTCTCAGTGACCACTGTGTTTCTGGTTGTGCTTATCCATATGGTTTTCATGGCAAAGATACTGGAGTGGGTTGCCAGTTCCTACTCCAGTGGATGGCATTTTATCTGATCTCTCTAAAATGACCTGCCCATCTTGGGTGACTTTTCATGATATAACTCACAGCTTTATTGAGGTAACAAGCCCCTTCACCATACTCCCGTCCTTATCACCATGATCTCTTATTGCATATGTAAAATATATATAATGTGTGGGTGTATATACACATATATAGTTGTTAGCAATGCGGGTTGTTGCTAACGCTTGCGAATCGAGGGCTGCAATTGCTGGCAAGGAGCACCATAGGCGTTCATCCCTACGACCCCCTACGACTTTTGGACCGCAAATGTGGACCCTCGTGAAGTGAGGGGCCGCATTTGCGGAGGTGGAGGCTCTATGGTGCCTCACAACCGGTTACAAACCACCACACAAGCGGGTTTTGGAAAAAAAAAAACATAAAGACACAATGACTAACTATGGACTTACACAAAAATATACCAGCCGTGGGACTTAGATTTTTTTTTATTGCGGACTTACACAAAAACAATTATGACCCGCTGAACTAAAAAAAAAAATCCATTACGGACTCGCAAAAATATGACCTTAACGGACAACCCGCGCACAGAGCCAAACATTAAAATACAAAAATACTCACAAAAATAAAATAAAAATCTTACCCACACCAAGGGGGGACACCCAGGACATCTGCAACACAGATTAAACCTCAAATTCTGTCAAATTTACAAAGTTTCGCCACTCAAAAATCTCCTAAACGAGAGAAAAAATGGCCACCGAAAAAACCCGAAAATGAGGCTACATGACCCCTAAATTCCACAAAGCAAATACGGCTTTTACAAAAACCCCGTACGACCTACAACATACACCATTAGCAAGGACGCTTCATCATACAAACCCGCCTACTACATACACACTCGCCTCCATTTTACAACACTAACTTACAAACTGCGGAAGTACACAGCTACACTAACAGCTTCCCCTCGCGCACGCAGCCTATTTACACTACACACTGCACACATTGCTGACACTTACACCTCAGCTCCACAACACTGCAAACCTACATTGTATGCTGTAGGAACATGAAAATAATGCTTCCTGCATGTATTACTTACAAATAGGTAAAGTATATTAATTTATTTATTTACTAATTATTTCATTAGCATCACAAAAAACATATACACCAAAAAAAAACACTATCGCAATAAACGCAAAAGACATTCACTGCGTGCCTCACAACGAGCGCCAACTCTGCTCATAGCACACAAACTACACCAGGGAACAGCCTTGCAATAATCGCAAAAAGCAGATCAGCGCTGACCTTACAATGACAGCAAAAGCGCCTGATAAAAAAAATACAACAACCAAGAGGCTCGCAATGAGCGCTGAGATCTCAGACCACCACAATAAACAATGTGTGTGCCAAACACCATTCCTTGACTTACAATTCTGTTGCCGTGATTTTTTGACGGGCAATTCGCTAGTATATATATATATATATATATATATATATATATATATATATATATGTGTGTGTGTGTGTGTGTGTGTATATGTGTATATACAGTATATGTGCGTATTTCCATCTCCAAATATCTCCAAATTTCCAAAATGAAAATCTGAGCCAATCAAGGACTCATGCATACAGAAAATCTTGCAATTGGTTGATTGGAAATATATGATCCTCGTCCTTTTACTTATTTTTTTGTCAAAACTGAACCCGCAGAAGTTGGTGAGTAATGGACCTCAAAATAGCATCACACAACGCCCAAGGTTTAAATTAGCCAATAAAGCCGGGGATTGCCCTGGGAGAATATAGACGGTTAGGAATAGATATTGTCCTAATCCAAGAAACCCATTTTAAAAAAAATGCTATTCCAAAATATTGGGGAAAACACTTTATACAGTCATATCATTCCGCTGCCCCCGAAAAAAAAAGATGGGTCTCAATACTAATGCATCCAAGACTAAACTTTCAGCAAATCTCTGCTCATAGAGATAACAATGGTAGATACATCCTGTTACATGGCACTATTAAGATGAAAGAAAAGTGTCATTACTAAATATATATGCCCCAAAGTCTGGGCAAGCAGTCTTCTTCCATAGAATTTCAGATTAGCTGGCTGACTGGCAATATTCCGCTTGGATCTTGGGAGGAGACATGAACTCGGTGTACTGCCCTTTCTCCCATGATTCCCACTGCTACTAAGTCCTTTAAGTTATTACTCAAAAATGACTGTATGTTCAATATGTGAATAAAAATGCATCCAAACGAGAGAGAATACACCTACTACTCAGCTAGCCATAACTCATACTCCCGTATTGACTATATTTTAATCCAACAACAGTTAGCATCAAACGTATCCGATGCAGTAATTCACCCCATCTCCTGGTCAGACCACAAAAGGGTTAGCATTCCCTGAGAGATCTACTCCCTAAGGGACCCTGCTCTTCTTAATGACACTCAATCAAGGGAAAAGAATCATAAAGAGTTAGTAGATTACTTCAACCTAAACAGTGGGAGGGAAGTAGATCATGCAGGAGTTTGGGATGCACACAAAGCAGAGTTAAGAGGCACATGAATCCAGATAGCTTCTTTCACCAAAAAACTAGAGCTATCCCAAATCACAGAACTTAATGACAAGATTTCAACCCTCCAAAAATCATCGACCTCTATGAGGTCACCCAATATCTGGGCGGAAATACATGCACTTAAGGACTTGAGTGGGATTCTGAGGAGGAAGGTTGTGACTGTTTTACAGCGAACCCAGTCTAAGTATTTTACATGTGCTAACAAACCTGACAAAATGCTTGCTAAAAAACTTAATCAGCAAAGAGCAAATTCGTTCATTCCCAAACTTAAATTGAAAGCTGGTAAGACTGTTTACCAATCAGGAGAAATTACGAAAGCATTTGAATCTTATTACGCTACACTATACTCAGAAACCCCCTAATCGGGTTCAACAAGACATAAACAACAAATTAATAATTTCTTCACCCCAATCAAAGTCCCACAAATTGATAGCGACAAAATAGACTCCATGGATGACCCTATATCCATTGAGGACCAAGTGGGGTTTATCCAAAGTAGAGAAGCCCCAGACAACACCAGACAAATCGTAGATCTTATAAATGTTGCATCACCAAAAAAGATTCCCATAATGTTGCTCTCACTTGATGCAGAAAAGGCTTTCGATAGGATTGACTGCGCTTACATGTCAGAGATCCTACGAAAGTTTGGACTGAACAAAGGCATAGTGGGGTAAAAAAGTTTTTGATCCCCTGCTGATTTTGAACATTTTTGAACAGTGAGGGAAATAAGTATTTGATCCACTATCAATCAGCAAGATTTCTGGCTCCTAAAGGGAGTGCTCCTAATCTCAGCTTGTTACCTGTATAAAAGACACCTGTCCACAAAAGCAATCAATCAGATTCCAAACTCTCCACCATGGCCAAGACCAAAGAGCTGTCCAAGGATGTCAGGGACAAGATTGTAGACCTACACAAGGCTGGAATGGGCTACAACACCATTGCCAAACAGCTTGGTGAGAAGGTGACAATAGTTGGTGCGATTATTCGCAAATGGAAGAAACACAAAATAACTGCCAGACTCCCTCGGTCTGATGCTCCGTGCAAGATCTCACCTCAATGATCATGAGAACAGTGAGGAATCAGCCCAGAACTACACGGGAGGATCTTGTTAATGATCTCAAGGCAGCTGGGTCCATAGTCACCATGAAAACAATTGGTAACACACTACACCGTGAACGAATTTCTGCAGCGCCCGCAAGTTCCTCCTGCTCAAGAAAGCACATGTACAGGCCCTTCTGAAGTTTGCCAATGAACATCTGAATGATTCAGAGGAGAACTGGGTGAAAGTGTTGTGGTCAGATGAGACCAAAATCGAGCTCTTTGGCATCAACTAAACTCGTCGTGTTTGGAGGAGGAGGAATGCTGCCCATAACCCCAAGAACACCATCCCCACAGTCAAACATGGAGGTGGAAACATTATGCTTTGGGGGTGTTTTTCTGCTAAGGGGACAAGACTTCTGCACAGCATCAAAGGGAAGATGGATTGGGCCATATACCATCAAATCTTGGGTGAGAACCTCCTTTAGCCAGGGCATCGAAAATGGGTATTCCCGCATGACAATGACCCAAAACACACAGCAAAGGAAACAAATGAGTGGCTCAAGAAGAAGCACATTAAGGTCCTGGAGTGGCCTAGCCAGTCTCCAGACCTTAATCCCATAGAAAATCTGTGGAGGGAGCTGAAGGTCCGAGTTGCCAAACATCAGCCTTGAAACCTTAATGATTTGGAGAGCATCAGCAAATAGGAGTGGGACAAAATCCCTCCTGAGATGTGTGCAAATCTGGTGGCCAACTGCAAGAAACGTCTGACCTCTGTGATTGCCAACAAGGGTTTTGCCACCAAGTACTAAGTTGAAGGGGTCAAATACTTATTTCCTTCACTGACCTGCAAATCAATTTATAATTTTTTTGACATGCGTTTTTCTTTTTTTTTTTTTTTTTTTTTATTCTGTCTCTCACGGTTAAAATACACGTACCATTAAAATTATAGACTGATCATGTCTTTGTCAGTGGACAAATGTTCAAAATCAGCAGGGGATCAAATTCCCCCCCCCCCCCCCCCCCCCCCCACTACTGTAAAGTGAGAGGCATTTTAGCACTCTACTTTGCCCCAAAAGCACATGTGGCCTATCAAGGCTTTAGATCTCAGCTTTTTTAAATACAAAGAGAGACTGGACAGGGGTGTCCCCTTGCCCCTCTACTTTTTAGTATATGGTAGTATACTGTATATATATATATATATAAAAAAAAAAGGTAATACATGTACAGAACTGAGGGATGATATTAAGCTTCCCTCCCATCCCATCTTTCCTCACCCTCTTTTCCTTTCTTTCCCTTTTCTATATTTTTTTATTTTCTTTTATTTTATACTCGCATAATATTTATTGTAATTTATGCAACAAAACTCAAAATATTGGGAAAAGTAGACAAAAGCATTTTTGTAATGTCATTTGAATACAATCAGCCTTATTAAATTGTGATTCAGTAAATTTAAAAGGGCTCTATTTAAGCCCATAGCATATTTTTTTACAGAAGTTTTTAGTTAGTGAAGACCTTGCTTTTGGATAGAAGTTCACTAACTAAAAACTTCTGTAAAAAAAATATGCTATGTGCTTAAATAGAGCCCTTTTAAATTTACCGAATTGCAATTTAATAAGGCTTAATATATTTTGTTCTTGTACTGTACATCTTACTCTGTTATGACTTTTATTCCCATTAAAAAAAACAATAAAAAAATAAATGAAACGAGAGATCATCTAACAAATTTGGCAATTATTCCTCAAACAGTAAGAAAGTTGTCAGCATTCTCCCCATCCTTAAATGAGACTGAAGTCAAAAAGAAAATGCAACAATATCTGGACCTCTATGTGACTAATTCTAATTAGGTTATGTCAGGACACACTATTTACTGAATTATGGTGCTCTAAGTTAAAGTTATTTACGCCCTCTTGACTGGTTGGTTGCACTTCATACAACCTTATCAAAATTATTTTTTTATGAAGGGGTCACTAGTATGCATAAAGTCCTGTCTGAAATGTTATAAATCTACCATTTTAAAAGGAATGTATAAAATAGGTGATGTCATCATTCTTTAATAGGATAAATACGCTGTGAATGTGTTACTTTGGACATCACTGAGTAGTTAGAGCCCCACTGGGGCTTTTTAAATGTACTCCCGTCCTTATCACAATCATTCCTAACCCTGGTACTCAAGGCACACAAACAGGCCATGATTTGAGGATATCCTGCTTTAGCACATACCTGTGTATTAATCAATGGCTTGGCCATTTTGTCAGCCAAAGCTTGAATAAAAGTATACTTAGCATGACCTGTTGGAAACCACTGTGCAGTTTTAGTAATTGTACTCTTAGAGCCCAAGTTGAGTAAAAAAATGAGTTTCAAAAACAAAAGAGGAGAAAAAAATTAAAGGACAGTGAAGCAAGTTTCTTAACAAAGTCCAGAATAAAAATATGCAAAATAAGGCTTTTGCAAAATCATATATTAATTTAAGTGAGGATTTTAACTTAGTTATGCTCCAATAATTTTTATTAGAGGATGGAAAATTAGCTGTCATAATTGGATATAAAATGCTGGAAAACAACCTCAATGTAATTGTATCAGTTCTGTAACAAAATGTGCTCTATTATTTCTGTATTACATTCCAGTCAAATATACACAGTGAAATTATATAGATACCATTTTAAGTATTAAAGAGCTTCTATAAAAATGCTTTCCAAAAAGAAAACGTTGCAAAATAAACCTGATATTAAGAATCTGAGATTATCCCAAAACTACATATTTAAAATGTATGATTTCAATATATACAGTTTGGAGATGTAATACATTGTAAATTCTGTGTTCCTTTAAGATGTAGACTCCTCCAGCTATTCCAGTCTGAGCTGAATTTATCACCTGGGACATTGCTGTTTTAGGCCCATTCAGATTTGTTAGTCCCCACGACCAGTTATTACTTCTCCACTTGATATGATCCCATTCTAAAATTACAACAAATGTATATAGAATGGTAAATGTATATTTGTTTATGTATATAAACAGTATGACAGAAAGTGTCAGTATACATATGGACAGAAAAGTTGCTGAATTTAGACTTTTCTGAGGTAGGCTGCTGTCCCCTGAAATGGGACTGCCTTAGGCCTGGGTTTTGTTGGACAAGTGTAAGGAGCTGGTATATAAATTCATACTCTTAAGGAGGCAGGTTCCTTTACAAATGTAATGGACACAATGATAAACAGGATAAGCAAAGCCTGGTTTGCATGGCTTTAAATCAAAAGTTTAATGCTTGGATCAAGCTGCTGAACTCCAAAACTTTGGATTAGATCCTTTTTTTGTCAATGCAATAATAATAATTTCTGAAGAAGTTGGCAAAACCAATATAATGTTGGGTGCTTTTCAGATCTTTATGAAAAGGTCAATTTAAAACAGTGGAAACCTTATCAGGATCCATGGAAAGTCATTAGAGAGTGATGATGAAGCTTAGGAATGGCAGAGAGTCTGTCTCAAATACACACTTTTCCTGCTTCCCATGCAACTAATTTTCTCTTAACCTCTGGAGTACTTGTACATAACGGGTCTGCAAATCTGAAGAATAGATTGGAATGTATTTGTGGTAAAAACTACATGAAGGTATAACACATCTCTGAATTTATCGTTCAAATAATGCAAAATATAGCTGGGGCATTACATTAGCCAAAAGGCACGACAAGGTACTCAAAATGACCATCTCTCATGTTGAAGGCTGTCTTTCACTCATCCCTCTAATTAATCTGGATTAATTTGTATATATCTAGTTTGGTGAAGACTGTAGATCGTCTGAGGCAATCAATTAGCTCAGAGATGAGGTGGTGGTTATTGAGCCTTCTGAAGTTGATGCCTGGGTGCAGGCTGCCATCTCTTTGGCTGGAAAGAAAAACTCAACATTAGCAGTATAGTTAGGTTCTTGGATAAATGGT
Organism: Discoglossus pictus; assembly: GCA_027410445.1. NCBI lineage: Eukaryota > Metazoa > Chordata > Amphibia > Anura > Alytidae > Discoglossus > Discoglossus pictus. The sequence continues at coordinate 47,365,561 of CM050167.1, read as the reverse complement.
CATTCCAAGTTCTCCTTAATGTATTTGGACATGGCCAGCATTTCAGGCTCTGCGAGAGGATAAGTCCGCACCCTAGTGGGCACAGTCCCAGGCAGGAGCTCAGTAGGACAGTCATGAGGCCTGTGGCATTCTGCAGAGGAACTCCTTATTTCTCTGGTATGATACATATAGGGGATTTTTGCAAAGTCCTAGAAGAAATCTACAGTTCTCCCTTGTCTATTCTTGTTAAAGAATATTGGTGGTAACTCTGGAGGTATAGAATTGCTACAGTGCAATATTTCTTCAGGTCCTAAATAGGCTTTACAGAATTAAGACATTTCTGGGTGCTCAGTCAAGCATGTGCTTTGCTATTTATCTCTCCACAAAAGTATCTTTCCTCCAGTCCATGATATAGTTGGATCATGTGTTTGCAGCCGAGAATTACTTAATTGGAGGCAGTGTCTTACTTCATTGGGAACAGGCCCACCGTCATAGTCATAAGTACAATCTCTTTGGTTAATTGGCCATCCAAGGAGTGTACCAGCACGCCATCAAATGAATGTACCAGCAGGCACTGTTTCTTGGCTTTAGTATTTATTTGATGCTGGAGGGCAATTTTTTTTTATCTACAAATTTACCAGTGGTCCCAGTATCAATAAATGTATATCCTTCGGGAACATCTGGAAGTGAGGAGTTTTAAGGATGCGCTCTAATGTTTGCTCTTTCCAAGAATTGGTCCTGATTTGAAGTAATGTCCATACGAAACTCTACAATACTGATCATAATACTGACCAACTGCATGCGTTCCCTGAAATACTTATACTTACTTGAGTATTGCCTTAGAAGAGAAAGTCACTCTTCCTGGAATATAAACATTTTTTGGAAGTCTTGAGAGAAAGCTTTGAAGTCATCAAGGAGTGAAGACTCCTGTTCACAAAGAGGTGAGGCATCTGCAATTGTTTCTCCATCCAGCATGGACATTACGTAACCCACACAATGATTTTGAAAACTGTGAGGGTGCAATGCAAGCAGTATCTGGCACTGATTCAGAAAACCACAGCAACTGACAAGATTTTCAGAGAAGTGTCTTGGAACTGGCATGCTAGGCTCTATTACAAATATTAACTTTGAAATCTCAGCATGTTTTGGAGGTAGGAGTAGCAGTTGCTTGGGAGAGCAAATGTGTCAGTTATTGCTTAAGTCTCTGATCAATCTGGCTCAGGTTATTATCATGGGTTTTAAGCAGCTGACTTTGAAAATACATGGCTTTGCTTACCTCACCAAGGTCCATTTCTGGCCAGTTAAATTGGGCTCTTGGAACAGAAATTCAGATCCTTCAGGGGCAAGGTTACTTTAAGAATTTAATGAATAAAAACAATAAACAGAATAGATAAAGCATGGTTTGGAGGGCTTTAAACCCAAAGTCCAATGTTCTGAAAAAACAGCAGAAGCACAGTCAGGTATTGAAAGCAGACAGCTAGGTGGCAGACACTCTCAGAAGCAGAGAACTGTAGAATAGGGAACAGAGGTTCTCGGCAGCTGAGTAATTGGTGCAAGCAAAACTTGCCAAACTGGAAAAGAAGCCAGTGAAGATTCAGCTACTGCAAGAAGAGTTCACGCAGGATTCAGTGCAGGAACCCATAGTAAAAACACAGACACGTGATGTAACAGTCATCTAAGAGGCAAGCAGGCTTAGAAGCAGACTGGCAATACAGTAGATGACTATTGCAGCAAGAACAGAAGTCATCAGGACAGATTGAAAACTGAAAGTAGGAAGCAGTACATATGTGGAGGTGAATGCTGGTAATTGTGCAGAGTAGTTGGTTCAGGCAGAACCCCTGCTGGACAGGAGCAGTAGTTAGCAGCGGTGTAGGATACAGTGGAAACAGTATTGTAACAAGCAGAGCAAAGCCTTGCAGCGGGATAGCACAACAGAATTTTAGTGTGATCGTAGTTGGATCTTAAAGGTCTCACTGGAAACAGATTGGCTGAAGCCCCAGCACCTGTCAGTGACTAGGGAGTGGATCCATCCTTCCTAGTTTACCATAGTGGCTTACTCAGTCTGTAAGTCTCTACAGGCCGTGGATTGACAGGGACAAACAAAAGGGCCTTCCTTGGCCTACTCCATGATCGACCAGAACAGGTACTCCTGACATCAAGTCATAAATATTTCACTGGCTAATATTGAGGTTTCTTGGCTAATACTATGCTTGATATTGGTTTGTATGAATTTTATATAAACATTTTTGTGCTCATATGGCACAGTATGCATTATTTTTGGACCCTTTTTTTCAGTGCTACTGGTATAATACAAAATGATTTACCGCAGAACTGTTACTACTATTTTTTATATACACTAATCATCTCTTATTTTCCCCATTTACACTTTTCCTCATTTCTCCAACAGCATTCTCTCCCACCTATCTCTTTTACCCAATCTCTCATTCCTATTTTTAATCCCCTCTTCTCATTTTTCTTGTTTCCACCTCCTTGGCCATATACCCCTCTCCCTTTCCCCTATGTTTACTCTCCTTCTCAATCCATTGTATGTGCCTCTTTTTTCTCACTATCTATCGATATTACTCTTTCCCCCCTCTCATAATCACTTCTAACGTCTCTCTCATAAAGTAGCCCTGTCAATTTCACACATATGATATTTTTAAAACTGGCCTAGGGTAGAATAGTGACAACATATCTATTTTCACAACTTCACCTATACTGTATCAGTCCTCAGTTCAACCTTCTCTATCCCAAACCATAATTCTCCCCAGTAGTCTCTGAACTACATTTTATTGCTGTAACAACAAGGATCTCCCTGCACCATCAGCGTCAGCTTCCTCTCATCAACAGAAGACGGTCTTCTCAGCCCTTGACTGCTCACCAGGACTCACCAGAGACGCCTGGAAGTAGATGGTGCTGTGAAACAAAGAGGGATCCTAGACACTGGAAAGAACACACTATAGCCAGTACATGTTTCAAAGGACTATATCCCTTTATTCAGGGGAACAGGGTCCAAATTTATGGGGTAAAAATTAAAACTAAACAACACTATTTTTCACAATACAAAAAAACATCTTTGAGTACCTCGCCTAAAAGTAAAGGTTACTGACCTTGGCCCCTATGAAATTTGTAACAGTTACAGATCGATTAAATTGAACAAGCCCGCAGCTACATGGCCGAAAGACAAAACCGTAAACCATGTAACCGTATGTAGCATTTAAGGGCATGATCATGATCAATTAAGTAAGCCTGTAACTAGCGATTTAGAAACAGCCAAAGGTAATTGTGGCCGTCATCATGACGTCAATGGAGGTTAAACGTCAATCAATTAATGTTTAGAAGTCCGATTTGCAATCGGACCAGCAATCCAGAAATGTTGCAGTCTAAAAAAAGCAATAAATGTACTATTCTAGGCCATGCGAGTTCAATGATATCTATTAACCCATTGTTCGATATAACACGGAAAATACACATAATTTATTTTATTTATTGCAGATCTGTGAGCTTGAGACTGTTGTGCAATAAATTGGAATGTCTTTCCCTGCTTTCTCCATCTTTTAAAGTGCAGTATTGTTTTTTTATTTGCTTTTACAGTACTACGATCAGGTGTTTAACCCCCTCGCGAGTCCACTATAGTACTCATAGGATTTTTGGCTACATTTGCCATTTACAGGTGTGAAAACTGTTGCAGGCTTGAGGAATTGTAGCAATTTAATAGCAATTTACTATTTTAGCGATTGCGGGCTTGACAGATCAAATGCTTAGCAGATCGATTGCAGGTAGCTAAAAGAGGCCAACTTTTGCGGGCTACATTACAGGCTATAGCAATTGTAATTTGGACAATTTAATAGGGGCCCTTGTCTATTTTGTCTTTTATGGCTCCACATAATGTTCAATCATTTTATCCTCTGTATGCAACAGGCACATCAGAATTCAAAGACTCCAATCCAGAAATACATTTATATATGGCACCATTAGGCCCAATCTCATGGAAACAAGCAGCAAGGAATCAGAGGTCAAGTAAAAACAAAGCATTTGAGGTCAATCTCCAGTAAAAAATGGGTGGCAATGAAACTGTAAAAAAAAGGGGAGAAGGATTTCAAGACTAAAGGGGCATGAAACACAATTGATTTTATGATGCAATTAATAGAGCATGTTTTAAATGCTAAACATTTTTTTTCAAAGAAAAACTATTAAGCAAAACCTGTTTAAACGTCATTGAAACCAACAGGAAATGCAGATAGCATACTCTAGTCTATAAATCTCATTGGATGGCAGAAGGCAAGCCCCAAGGGGCAAATAATCTTCTGAGTAAGTTTTTGAGCTCTGACCACTTCATTTGAAAAAATAAAAAACGTTTAGACAGATAATCAAATACCATCTTTCTAATGCAACAACAACAAAAATTTTTTTTTTTTATATGTTCCTTTAAGCATACAGCAGCATACAGCATACATAAAAATATACCACTGCACTGTTCCAGTTAGATTGGATCTTAATCATTTAAACACAACTTTTAACTTTTATATGCAATTATTTTAACTGTGTGTTTCCATTTCTTTTTCTAAGCTGATTTATTTCTGCTTGTTTCCTTGTAAACTATTGAGTTTCCCTTTAGTCCTGCAACATTAACATTTTAACAGACAGAAACTTCCTTTGTATTCAGTCTGAATTTGATCAGCCAAAACCACAATGGTAGTTCCCACAACAGCATATTGAAAATAACTGGTAACAAATTAAAAGCTAAATTGTCTTTTTTTACATTCCAAAACATTTTTATACATATATATATATATATATATATATATATATATATATATATATATATATATATATATATATATCACTACAGAGGTCCTTTAAGGTGAAACTAAAATGTATAGCTATTTAGTTACAGGGGACATAGTGAAATACATTCAATGGAAATAAGTCCAGTAGGATTCTAGACCACTTTTACCTTAAAGTAATATTAAATTAGCCACCAGATGGTCCTTAGTTTGTTTAACTGTCTATAACAAAACATAGTTTTATTAGACAGTATTAGCAGTGCTCAATAAAAGAAAAATAGGCTGTATCCCAATGAACATTTTGCTGCCAACCCAATATTTTCAGTTAGGATTCATCTTGTAAATCACATTTAATTGTAGTTATTTTGTTGTAAATTTTTAATAGTTTGATGGCACCGGCAGAATTGTTGACCTAATAATTCAAAGAAATGCGCAGTCTCTCAGAACATAATTTTATTAGATGCAATAAAAAATCACATGGGAGATCTCACACAAATAGCAAGACTAAAACAAAAATGAAACAGGGCATCCCTAAAAGACAAAACATCTCAGATTGTTCCAACTTTGTAATGTTTATAAAGATTTTATGGATTTCTAATCATTCTAAAATATACATACTTATGAGTAGAGGATGTTTTTGCAAGCTGATAGTGTGGTAGTGATCAAAGACATTTCCAGATATTTAGATAATTTATCAGCAACAATCCAACCTGCCTGGATAACCCACTTGGATATTTTCCAATGTGTTCAGAATGCTGCCATCCAAAACAAATAATTGCTAGGTATCTGCTGCACCCCTTCTGGATTGCTACCTTGTGGTGAAAGGGCTCATGTACTTCAGTGAAGCTGTGAGATATACCATGTAGAATTAACCAAGATGGGCAGGTCATAGCAGAGAGATACATTCAGGTCCAATGTAGAAGGAACTGGCAACCCACTCCAGTATCTTTGCCAAGATAACCTTATGGAAAAACACAACCAGATGTAGCTACACATGATGACATGATACCGGAAGTTTAGCCACTCAAGTCAGAGGATAGCAAAAAGAGACTAGGAGACATTCTATAATGAGAAATGTAAAGAGATAGAAGAAGACAACAGAATGGGAAAGTTAAGAGATCTCTTTGAGATAATGGGGGATCCCAAGAGAACCTTCCATGCCAAAGTAGGTGTGATAAAATACAAAAATGTTAGGGACTTAACGGTAGCAGATCAGATAAAGAAGAGGTGGCAGAAATACGCAGAAGATCTATACAGGAAGGATCTTAAAATGAATTGTTGACTACAATAGTTTGTCCGATGAGATGGAGCCTGACATCTTGGAGAGTGAAGTGAGATGGGCCCTAGGATACCTTGCTGATAACAAGGCTTCAAGAGAAAACTGAAAAGTGGCCAGTAGGACTGGAAAAGGCCAGTCTACAAAACACTCCCCCAAAAAACAGTGCCAAAGAGTGCTTTAGTTATCGGACAATTGCACTCATTTCCCATGCCAGCAAGGTAATACTTAAGATCCTACAGGCTCGACTCCAACAATATTTGGATCAGGAACTGGATGTGCACACCAGGTTTCGCAGAGAAAGAGGCACAAAAGATAAAATTGCCAATGTCCAATGGATAATAGAGAAAGCAAGAGAGTACCAGAAAAACATCTACTTCTGCTTCATAGACTATCTAAAGCCTTTAACTGTGTGGATCACCACAAAATGGGGCAAGTTCTTAAAAAGATGGGAGTACCAGATCATCTCATCCGCCTCCTGAGGAATCTGTATGTGGACCAAGAAACCATGGTGAGAACCGAACATGGAACAACAGGATGGTTCAGGATCGGAAAAGGAGTGCGACATGTATATTGTCACCTTATTTATTTAACTTATATGCAGAGTTCATCATCCATAATGCCGGGCTGGATGAATCCAAAACCTGAATTAGTATATTGATGGGAGAAATATCAATAATTTCAGATACGCTGATGATACTACTTTGATGGCTGAAAGTGAGGAGGAGGGGCTAAAGGGCTTATTTATGAGGGTGAAAGAAGAGAGTGCAAAACCTGGCCTGATTTTCAATGTTAAAAAGACGAAGATCATGGTAAATAGCAATCTCAGTTCCTTGCAGATAGAGTGCTAATTAACCAGTAGAAACCAGACTAAAAAGGTGTCATTCTGTGTCACAGACTTACTGATTTGCATGAAAAAAAAAGTTTTTATCTATTTTTTTTTAAACTTCTTTTGTATCAATAACATTATATCTAAGCTTTCAAAAACACTCTTCAACCAATAGTACATATTTGGCAAAGGGCTAAACAAAATGAATTGAGATCTTCAATGCTTCTCCATTTTTATGTTTTGAGTTTAAAACAGCTGTCATGTACAAGTTATTTTTTATTATTATACTGACAGCCATTTTCATTTCGATTATACTCTTGAGAGATCATTTATAAATTTATCAGAACTTGAGGCTGGATATGCAACTTTAAGAACATGAAATAAACAAACCATACTTAACGCTTGTGTTTTCGTAGTCCTACTGTATTTAGCTCACTCATCTCTTCTTTTCAGGGCAAGTGAGCATGTGTCTGTGGTAGGGACATGTTGATGTTCCATCCTTGCCAACGTAATACCACATACACTATATATACGTTTACAGTGTTGTCTAGTATTTTTGAACCTTTTGAACAAAATGCCTCACTAATTCAACATGCATAACAGCATTAACGGAAGTATCTACTAATGAACAGTGCTAAGTAGATTGTCCTATAGAATGGTTACACAATGGCATATGCTCACAATGAGTTTTTACTTGCCTCTTTAAAGTGCTGCTGTATTTTTGAAAATGACACTCTTTTGTGAAGTATGTAACAAACTAATAACATTAGCTGCACTGTAAGCCATGGACATAAAAACATTTTTAGAAAAAATCAGATTTTATTGAAGACCCTCTTTAGGTATTGTGATGGTGTGTCACCAGAGGGCAGTAGAGAGCCCTTCAAGACTTCTCCCCAGGAGTGAAATGGTTAAGAAGATCCTTAAAAAGTTTGGCTGTGACTGCAATCAAGACCTACGGCTGCTGTCTCCAGGTGGAAAGCTGTTTGACAGTGCTGGAGTGTTGTGGAAGTGTGCAGGGCCGAAGTCAGAGGCCACACTGAAAACGAATGGACCAAAGCCAGAAGCTTTGAAGAGAAAGCATGCGAATAAGAGCAACAGAAAGTCCCTGAAGGTGTTGACCGAAGGAGGGATCTGCTTTGGAAAGAGAGGCCAGAGATACAGAGCCTGAGAGAGAGGTGAGAGGGAAAGACACCTCTGCAACCTATGTTTGGACTGTATGTTTGCACTTCTATATAGGATAGTAAGGGAACTACAGTTTAGTTATGCAGGGCTTCAAGGAGAAGCTAGGACTTCTTTTCTGTTTGGTTTATTTTCTGTTGTATGCTGACAAATAAACAGCATAAATCTGCTTAACATTTAAAGGGCTCCTGCTTTCTCCATTTTGGTGCTGATATTAGGACACGGATCCTGAGAGTGACAGTGAATCTGTCACAGTATACAGGAATCCATTGATCTCTATAGAAAGTGTGATTGAGCAATGGATGCACCGCTGGATTACCCTATAAGCTTATGGAAATCCAAACTATTGGCTATTAATGTAACCGAACACAAGAGTGAGAGGCACATGCCTAAAAATGGACATTTAGTATTGTGCTCTTGGGATTTTTTTTTCCTTAGGAGACTTGTGCCATTAAACGAGAATGTCCTGTAATATAGAAGACAGGCTGTCAGAAGTGCCACACAATGCTCCCCAGCAGGGGAAAAACAGCCACATGCTTCAGTTTCATGGTATTCATCAGTGATGTGCCACTGATGAGAGAAAAAAAAGCAACAGACTACCATGTCACATGGAAAATGTAGAAAATACATTTGCAAATTGGACTAAATTAACTTATACCAACTGAATGAGTATATAGTTTAGAGGTATATTTCACTGCAGAAAAATGCCAGTCAGCTCACAAATCTTGTGGTTTTTCCTATTTAATCTCCTGTTTCAAGACTTTTCCGACTGTGACCACACTCTTAGGTAACGTTAGCTGCAGTTTTGTTTGACTTCCGATCTGTTTTGGGACTTCACCAATCCCTCTAACTGCAACTGATAGTTCATTATACTGTTCACGAGAGGAGGCTAATATACATCTGGAGACTATTATCCTTAGTTGTATAAAGATGAGTTGAGATTTGTTATAAACTGTACAAATTAGCAAGTCAAAAATGAAAATGGAAACGGTTAAGTGACTAAAAGTTAAGTTTTCTCATGAAATGTATGGCCCAGATGTACTTAGATGTGAAGCTTGGGTTAGGAGTTACCAAGAATGCTGAGCAGTTGAGATCTTTGGAAATATGAGAATAATAATGTCTGAGCTTGAATTGGAGATGAACAATATAGCAAATCTGATTGATCTACATCTAGTTTCTTGATGTACTTTCTTGTGTGATATCCAAAGAGTAAATACTGTCCTTTTGAACTGTGCCCTTATACCATGAGCATATTTAGGTTTTATGTTGTCCTAGGTCCCTTGAGACCCATGCCCCACACACATCTTATTACTCTTCCTATCCCCAAGCTATATCTCAAAACATAGGTTTATGATTATTTATGTATTTCAGAAAGTGTTAGGTGCACTTACAGATTGAACTGTCACTACAGATACCTATGTAACTGTTATTCTATGGTACTATACCGGCATCTTCAGGCAGCCTTCTACCTCTTGAAAATGTGTTGTATATGCCTAGGCCTAAACACACCACTGCCTTATACTGTCCCGAATGAGCATGCACATTGCTAATAAATATTTCGAAACATTCCCATTATAGTCCATCTAATAATCAATGACAACCATTTATTACAAACTCATGCAAGAATGAGGAGGTTCTTGGACTTTCTACAAGGCTTTGATATTGAAATATATGTTTGAAGACATCCAATCAAATGCATACTCCTTATTTAGAACTACAAGTAGAAGGTAGTGAAGGGGTTAAATATTACTTCAGCTTTTGTATAATGTTTAGCCAATTTAACAAGGTCTTTGCATGGGTCACATAGCTTGTTTGAACATGGGTATAAAAAAGCTGTAAGAGTGTGATATAACCAGACCACTTCAGACCATTGCCGTGTGTCTTCCTGCTTAAGCATGAAAATAAATTGAAACTTCAGAGACGTCTGACTTTCGTGTCCTGCCTGATTCTTTTGAGAGTGAGAAACAAGAAGATATTAAATTACTACTTAATAAGAAAACAAAGTAGTTTAATATTCTTCAAGTGATAAAGTTCTTGATGTCTCAAACTAAATAAGTGGATTATCATTCTGCAGCTGGGTAGTTAAGAGGTTACACATTGCAATCTCGGGTGTTCTCTTTGGTTGCTTTGTACACAGAAATATACCAGCTCTCTTCTTGTAGGATTTTTGGGTAGCCAACAGCTCCATATCACTAAAACATTGAGAGTAAACAGTGATGTCAAAGAATGTGAGGTGTAAGGATACCCCCAAAAACTTCTTAAAAGTTACACAAAGCTTGAATTGTGTGTCATTGCTGGGGAGTCAGCAAAGAGTACAAGGATGCTTATTGCCTGACCAGGAACATCCCCAAAATGTGTCTGCAGAATCAAGCAGCCTGCCTTGGTAAATATTGCTGAAGTATAGGATTTTCTTTATGTTGTTGTTGATTCTTTTTTATTTCAATAACATTTGATTGTACTAAATATAATTGTATATCCATTCATGATCCTTTTGTTAATATATACTGTGTACTTATACATAATAAAAGTATTAATTTATCAAGTTCAGTCTCTGTGCTCTCAAGATGTTAAAGAGTAAAGTTTCCCCCTATTATCAAAATTATTGTCTGTATCATTTGTTATAGTTCTGGATAACCAAAGGTGAGCATAGGTTGTTACACAGTTGTATTATTGATTTTGGGGTGTAGGTGGCTGGTAAGTTGGGCTTTGAAAATTATTGTAGGAAACTGATAGCTTGGATAAGCTGATTTGTTGCTCACACACGTTAGGTTGTCAGCTGCAATGTTTCCATCACAATTAGAAACTATTCTTTAGCTATTGTGTTGTTAAGTCATGCCTAACTCTCTGTGACCCTATGGACTGGAGTATGTCAGACACATTTGTCAGCCTCATCAAGTTCATATTCATTGCTTCAGTAACCTCCTCTATCCATCTCCACCCCTGTCGTTCCCTTCTTCGTGTGTCTTCAATCTTTCCCAACATCAGAGCCTTCTGTAGGGAATTCTGTCTTCTCATGGTATGGCCAAAATATTTGAGCATTAGCCTCATGATCATACCTTCCACTGAGATTGCTGTTTAGCTCTTTAGTTACCAGAAAAAAAACTTAAGAGTTAGTAAGAATAACAACAAGTATTGAATGAGCTCAACTCCGTGGGCCATTGGTGCATGTAACACTAAAAAAATCCCATGATGGAGAGGCATGTTGGAGAAGATGACCAATCTTAAAGGTGGTTTAGAAAATCTAACAATTAATCCAGTGCCCACATAGTGCCTGTTCGGGCTGATTAAATCAGAATGGGTCCAAACAATTTTAAAACATGTTACTGAAGTGTTTAAGTAATGGAATTATTTATCTTTAAAACATAGTGCATATTTTTATAAAATCTGTTAAAAGCGATTTTGCTTTGCACAAAATTTTTATATGGCTCATATGGATTTATGGTAGGCGGTCTTAGCCACTTTATTGTGTCAGATGTGAGCTATCAAGCCTGAAATCTAATACAAATAAAGTGTTAGCTCCTTCATAGCAGCATCCAGGTTTCTTGATGGCATTTTTCTGACTTTACCAAAGGTTGGAGGTACCCGGTTGCTAAACTTCTGGATACTGGAACAGACTTTCCAGTAAACTTCAACAGCATTGGATTTCATTACGGGAGGCATGTGATAATCATTTTTAGAATGACTACGGGATAGGCACTCCAGACTTAATATTTTATGGAGATTTGGAGCATTTAGATGGAATTTTTCGTAGAATACATTTCTGTGTGTGATGTGACAGCTCTGTAGTGTTTTACAAGTGAACTTCACTCAGATTTTTTCTTATGGGAGTCATAGAATAGAGCCCTATGTTTGGTCTTTAAATTAATTTTTTTTTTGAGTATACCTCAGTTCGTTATGCAAATTTTTTTCTGCAGGACTGAAAGGGAAAGTATAATGATAAGGCTAAGAGAAATAGCAAGTGGGGAGCTGGGAGACATGTACTAAACAGGGAATAGTGTTTACTGCTAGGCAACTAACTGTGTATTGGCACCCAGGAAAAAGAGTATTGTTCATGTGATACCAAGCATGTTACCTTAACATGATAATCATTTTTAGAAACAAAAGACATTAAATTTAAATGGAGATAAACACAAACTAGTGAGTCAAAACTCAATATTAGGAGGATAAAAAATGTAACCTAAAAAAAAATTGAAGGAAAGAGTGAGTAGAAATAGCCCAGGTCCATAAAACTATATGAAAGGAAAATGAAAATGACAAAATAAAACTCTTTGTAGTGCTTTTAATAGGGACCTATTCTTTTGTCACATATAGTAGAACATATCTTAGGGGTTTTAATATGGAGGGCATATGACCTCCTAATAGCATGGACCCTGGTTAAATCGGTTGTTGTTTAGTCAATCAGTCACGCCCGACTCTCCGTGACTCTATGGACCTCAGCACGCCAAGTACATCTCTCAGTCACTGCCCCTCTGAGATCCATCAAGTTTATGTTCATTGCTTCAGTGACCTCATCTATCCATCTCCACCCCTGTCTTCCTCTTCTTCTTGTGCCTTCAATCTTTCCCATCATCAAAGTCTTTTCTAGGGAATCCTGCTAAATATTTGAGCTTCAGCCTTGTGATCATATCTTCTAATGAACAGTTTGTCTTGATTTGCTGAAGGGCTGATTTATTGGATCTTCTTGCAGTCCAAGGGACTCTAGGCAGTTTTTGCCAACACTACAATTCAAAAGCATCAATTCTATGGCTCTCAGACTTAATTTATGGTCCAGCTCTCACATCTGTATGTTACTACTGAGAATACCATAGTTCTAACTATGCGGGCCTTTGTTGATAGTTTAATATCTTTACTTTTTACTAGCTTGTCCAAGCTTGCCACAGCTTTTCTCCCAAGAAGCAAACGTCTTTTAACTTCATGACTACAGTCACCATCTGCAGAGATCTTGGATCCCAGGAAAATAAAATCTGTCTCTGCCTCCACTTCTTCCTTGTCTATTTGCCAGGAACTGAGATTGCCATTTGCCATGATCTTCATCTTTTTAACGTTGAGCAGCAGGCCAACTTTTGCACTCTCTTCTTTTATCCTCATCAATAAGTCCTTCAGTTTCTCCTCACTTTCAGCCATCAAAGTAGTATCATCGTATTTCTTCTAGCAATATTGATTCCAGCTTTGGATTCATCCAGTCTGGCCTTACGCATGTTGTACTCTGCATATATGTTGAATAAATAAGGTAAATACAAAATTAAAATAAATATAACCTTGTCCCACTCCTTTTCGGATCATGAACCATTCTACTCTCCCATGTTCTGTTCTGATGTCATTTCTTTGTGCACATACATATTTTTCAGGATGATGAGATGATCTGGTACTCTCATCTCTTTAAGAACATGCAACATGTTGTTGTGATCTACACAGTCAAAGGCTTTAAAATAGTCTATGAAGCAGAAGTAAATGCTTTTCTATTATTCTTTGGATATTGGCAATTTGATCTCTTGTGCCTCTTCCTCTGCAGAACCCGGCTTTCACATAAGGTAGTTCCCGGTCCATATATTGTCAAGTCAAACTTGTAGAATCTTATACATTACATAGCTGGCATGTGAAAATAGTGCAATTGTTCGATAATTGGAGCAATCATTGGCACTGCCTTTTTTGGGATTGGCACTTTCACAGCATCATCTTATAGAATTTTTTGAATTGTTTAATTGGGATTCAATCAACTCCTGCAGCCTTATTATCAGCAAGACATCTTAGGGCCCATCTCACTGCGCTCTCCAAGATATCTGGCTCCAGCTCATTGCAAAAAACTGCTGTTAAGATCTTTCCTGTATAGATCTTCAGTGTATTCCTGCCACCTCTTCTTTATCTGATCTTCTTCTGTTAAGTCCCTACCATTTTTGTCTTTTATCATGCCCATTTTGGCATGAAAGGTGCCTTTGAGGTCCCCAATTTTCTTGAAGAGATCTCTTGACTTACCCATTCTGTTATCTTCTTCTATCTCTTTAAATCGCTCATTGTAGCATGTCTCCTGGGTCTCTGCATTCAGTTGAACAGATCTTTTCCTATCTCCACTACCTTTCGTTTTTCCTTCTTTCCTCGGCTATTTTTAAAGCCTCATCAGATAGCCAATATGCCTTCTTACTTGTCTTTCTTTTAGTTGCATAGTTACATAAATACATAGTAATTGAGGTTTAAAAAATACCTTTAGACTATCAAGTTCAACCTTTTAAGATATCATCTGATCTGTAGCATTCAGTTTAATTATTAATTGCTAATTGATCCAGAGGAAGGAAAACGTTGCCATTTGTCTCAAATGGGGAAAAAAAATGTATTCCTCACCCCAGATACTGGCGATCGGATTCCTCCCTGGATTAATACTCTGTGATTAACCACGATAACCCTGAATGCCCATTTTATTTAGATAAATGGCCAATCCTTTTTAAAGTTATCTATCGAATACGCTGTCACCACCTCCTTTGGTAGAGAATTCCACAGTTTAACCACCTTACTGTGAAGAACAACTTTCTTTCTCTAGGGTGAAATATTTTAACTTCTAACCTTAAAGGATGTCCTCTTGTCAGTTGAAAACCTATTGGCACAAAAAGTTGACTTGGCAAAGCCTTATATTGACCCTGGATATCTTTATATAAAGTAATCATATCCCCTGTTCGACACCCTTTTTCTAGAGAAAATAAGTTTAATTGTATTAGTATTTCTTTACAACTTAGCCCCTCCATTCCCCTTATTAGCTTTGTTGCCATTCTCTGTACTTTTTCAGCTCTAAAATGTCCTTTTTATGAAGTGGTGCCCAAAATGTTACTCTATAATCCAAACGAGGGCGTACTAGGGATTTGTATAGTGTCAGAAGTAAATTTGCTTCTATACCCTTCTTAATACATGCTAATATTGTATTTGCCTTTGCAGCTGCTGCTTGGCATTGAGCACTGTTACCAAGGTGGTTGTCCACAAGCACTCCCAAATCCCTTTCATTATCCAACACCCCGAAATTTACTCCATTAAGATTATAAATTGAATGACTATTTTTTCTTCTTAAATGCTTAACTTTACATTTATTCGTATTACATCTCATCTGACCACATCTAGTTTGCCTTCATAGTTCTAACATTATAGGTTCTTATGCTGAATTGTTCGTTGCAGCAGTGGACTTTCCTTTCCCCTCCAGACACATCCACATCTGGGTGTCCTTTCGGCTTTGGCCCAACCACTGTAATGTAGTAGGCACCTTCTGACCTGAGGGGCTCATCCTCCGGTGCCATATTGTTATGTCTCTGGTTGTGCCTGTCCATAAAGTTTTCTTAGCAATGTTACTGGAGTTGGTTGCAGTTTCCTTCTCCACTGACCAAAATCAGTGTAGATGGGCTCAAAGCAAACACAGCACATGTAAAGGTCACGAGTTCTCTAAAGTAGTTGAGCAAGAATAAAATACTGCCATAATCCCTTTAGATACGTTTTCAATCTTGTAAGGTGCTCTGGCAAAAAATACTATGTACTTTTGATTTTAAGCTCAGAGATAGAAAATGCCATTAATTTGAAAATTATTAATATTGTTTTTTGCCTTGTACTTAACCCCTGTATAGCAAGATGGAATATGTGTTACAAATAAAGGATAATAATGGATGTTTCCTGTTCTTTTATAGTGTTAATTGAACATTTGAATTCTGCACTAATTGGTAAGGGTGCTTACTAATTACTTAAAGGATCACTATAGTCCAAAACTTTCTGTCATTAATTTAAAAGAGCACAATTTAATAATTAATTAATGTTTTGTTTCTTTTTTTCCTATGGAAAATACTGAACAACACTAAAACAATAGGCAGGCAGATAAAAACTGTTTTTGATCCACTGTTATCTTACCAGTGAGTGAAGAGGGACTGTAAGCAAGGACTCATGGTGGTCCTTTTATTTGTGTTTTCTCATCTGATTTACATTAAACCAATGTGAATAAAAGCACAATATGCTGCAGTTCAGACATCAATCACATTTTTGTAAATATTTTATTATATCTTGTCATGTGACAACACTGAAGAAGTGACACTCAGCTACAATGTAAAGTAGTAAGTGTACAGCCTGTATAACAGTGTAAATTTGCTGTCCGCTCAAAATAACTAAAAACACAGCCATTTAAGTCTAAACCGTTGTCAACAAAAGTGAGTACACCCCTAAGTGGAAATGTCCAAATTGGGCCCAAAGTGTCAATATTTTGTGTGGCCACCATTATTTTCCAGCACCGCCAAAGAGAGGGGATCATGATCATGCAGGCCCAGACCAAACATATATACGCATATGTCTATATGCATATATATGTTTTCTATAATATGTTGTTTTGATTCCCCCTATATGCATTTACTTGATGATGTCAGATGCTGCCTCCACTCTCTGCATCGCTGTTTATGTTCAGACTGAGGGTTTCATCTCATATCAGCGTTTTTGTGCTCTTTGTGCCTTATCCATTTATCTGTAATTTAGGAATTATTTCAACTGCCTTTCCTCATTATAGATGTATACTTTTGGTGGTGGAAGAGTCATGGTCTGGACCTGCATGAGTGCTGCTGGCACTGGGGAGCCTAAACCCTATTGAGCATCTATGTGGGGCATCCTCAAATTGAAGGTAGGACAAGGTCTCTAACATCCACCAGCTCTGTGATGTCATCATGGAGGAGTGAAAGAGGACTCCAGTGGCAACCTGTGTAGCTCTGGTGAACTCCATGCTCATGAGGGTTAAGGCAGTGCTGGAAAATAATGGTGGTCACACAAAATATTGACACTTTGGGCCCAATTTGGACATTTCCACTTAGGGGTGTACTCACTTTTGATGCCAACGGTTTAGACATTAATGGCTGTGTGTTGAGTTATTTTGAGGGGACAGCACATTTACACTGTTATACAAGCTGTACACTTACTACTTTACATTGTAGCAGAGTGTCATGACCCGGCAAGACCCAAAGTCCCTGATCCCCCCAAAAATGACACAACACAACTGTTGGAGGTACAACTGGCCGCAGCGAGTTTTATTGTTATCATATGCAAATATCATATGTAAATTCACTACAACGGGGGAGGAGCCCCAGGCTTGGCAGTAACCCCATCCCTTGAGCCCACGCTCAAGAGGTCAACCTCTGTGCCGTCGTCACACCTTCCCAGGGTAGGGACGGCTCTTTCTCACCATTGGCCCGGGCAACTCCCCCACCAGCCACGTCGACTCCGGACGAAACCTCTACGGAGTCGCTCCCCCCCATCGCTACATACTGTGCTGTACCCCACCTTAAACTTCAACATAAGCAGCTCCAAGCCTATTCCCGTTAGATGTACTCCATCTTCAAAGAAAAATGCATCTGCATTAGATTCCTCCAGATCATGATGGCGCAGAGATATCCATCCCATCTTTTTAATGAAGCTTGACATCAGCTTGTTCACCTTCTGCCTGGCCCTGTCAAGGCTACCTGGGTCCCTTACATTTCTCCACGCCCTCCTTTTTACCATCTCTTACCATATAACGATTATTCCTGGGGACCTCTCTCTCCAGACACTGATGTCACGCTTCATATCCCTCACCAGCCTTTTGATAGGGATGTATCCCAAGTCATTTCTTCCCACATGGACCAAACCAGCGCACTGCTCCCCGCGCATTAGGTATACTCAACTGCAGACCATCCTTCGAGTTCATGGCAAAACACTCCGCCCAGTATATGCAGGAGTGCCCGGTCACCCAGAGTTGATTCCGAGGGTCTGCAATGGCATGTCAAACTTAGTAATCAACTGAAGCCAGGCGAATGTATAACTTGAAACGGCTCGATTGCCACCTTCCAATCCTCTTAAGCACCTCATCTGGAAGTCCTAAACCCGCTGCTTCCGTTGCCGCCCCTACGCGGAATGAGTGAGTTACAAATTCAGCCTCACATAGTCCCAGCTTGCTAAACAACTTTTGAAATACTCTGCCACCCATATGTCCTCCACTTGCATGCCTCCCGGGCCGTGCTTGCTAGCCGCAACCAGTTCGCCTAACCTGAATGCTCCAAAGAAGGCTAGCGAAAAATTGTACGGAACATCAGTGCCTCGTATGCCGTGTGGCAAACCTCCTCCAGTGCCACAGAGATACGCAACAAATGTGACAGGATGCCGCTTGTCTGTACCTGACTGACCCTTCGCCAGTCCCTTCAGGACCCTCCTTACCAGAAACTCCTTAGTCAAGAGGTTGACTTGAAACTATCTCGGTCGCCGAGTCAAACGACGCGTATGAAACTGACGACCGATTCTTGTCAATACCATCAGTGACTGATTGCCCGTTTGAGTATGACAGGTGATGTATCAGTCTAAACTTTCCAAGTTTTTCTTTGGCACCACACCCAAAGGGGATATCCGTAAACAAGGTATAGGGGGTTCCGCAAACGGGCCTGCCATCCTGCCCAATTTGACTTCTTTTCTAATTTTTTGTTCTGCTACACCAGGAAACTAGGCCACTGATTTTAGGCCCGCTCCGTCCAGGGCTGACCCGGTCCAATGGTTGCCTGATTACCTTTGATCACCCCATTGATCACCTGTGGTCGACATAACTCATCCATTTTGTTTTTTTAACCAACCTCTTGCTGCCATCCAACCCGTGAGAAAGAGATGGCTGCGCCGCACCGCAAGGCTCCCCAACCGCTCATACCTTCATCCATGACAGTGATATACAAACTGCGTCTGTTAGTCATTCTTGGCCTTCACCTCACACGGTCACATGCTCACCTTGAATTCTAGGACCGGACCTCCGAGGTCAACCCACCTTGTTTGTTTTTAACCACCCTCTCCCTACCGGCCGGAAGAGTCGGCTGTACCGAACCTTAAGGCTTCATACTTGTCACAGACCTCTTTCCGTCACCGTGGTATACCGTCACTTGATCAACCTCTGGATCCCAAGACCGGGCATATGTTCACACGGGATCTCCAAACCAGCCACATGGTCACATGATCACCTTTTTGATCACAAACCAGCCATATGGACACATGATCCCCTTTGGATCCCAATACCAGGCACTTGAGGCCACCACGACTTGTCTGTATACCAACCACCCTCTCGCTACCGGCAAACCTGCGGGAAGGAGAGATGGCTGCACACCAACTGAAAACTGCTCTGGAGACCTCTTTCTGATGACACACGCCAAAATCGACAATGCCTGTAGCCAGTTTTTCAAACGTCTTAGGAATCTTCCTTGAGCCTTTTCGCTCTGGCTCGCCCAACACCGGCCCTTTGTCCTGGATATCCCTGAATCTTGATGAGGGTAGCAATGAGAATATTTTGATAAATTCCCTCTTCCAGAACCGCTCCTTTTCTTCAAGCGGCAGATGAGCACCCAAGCTATCCACGCTGCATAACACCGTCGACCTGACTGAGCTGTCAGATATCCTGACTGCGCCTGGTGCTGTTACCGGGTCTGCCGGGGAAGGCGGTGAGACTAACCCTGAAGCACTCCGGGGGGCATGACTCTTCTTCTGTGCTACAGTACCTTGTCCTCCGCAGGCCTGCCTTGCCAAACTCGACACCCATTCTCCTAAATCTTCATTTTTCAAGTTAACATCATATAACCTCAAGAATCCCTTTAACCCAGCCAAAACATCTGTGACTGTACGTCCCTGCCACTAACAGTGTAGCTTAAAGTGAGTGTCTCACCTGTATCATGCCTGGCAGGCTCTCAATGTGGCTTCTGTTTGGCTGGACTGTTCCTGTCTCGGGATCTCGGTCGCCTGCTCTTCAAACTCGTTGCACATGATTCCCTCTCCAAACTGGAGTCCGTCCTGACTCGCCGATAGGACCTGCGGCTATGGGAGCGAGATCTGCCCATAGATGATCTGTCAAGGCAAAAAGAACCATGTTGGGGGCTGTCCTTGCCTGCCATACCTGTCGTCCCATCCACCCCCGTCCAGTGATGACTCGTAGTTGGAATACGGTAAGGACAGCCCAGTCAAAGGACTGACGGCTCTAACCTCCCGAACAGCTCTACCATCTTCTTTTGAAGCCCCTGTCAGTCCTCTGGTGTTACTAATTAGGTCCTCTACGGCTGCAGCCCCCCCGGCTGGGTAACCAACGGTCAATGCTTACCGCATTGGTGGCTGAGCGGTTTGCTTCTTTCCAACTCTGATGGAAGATAAAGAAAGAGGGCTGTACCTTGCTGTTGGCTTCCTTCTTCTCACAGGACGTGGGGATTATCTTGCTTCATCTCACCTCATGGTCTCCGCAACCATCTCTTTTTCCACTTCGCTTCTCTTTTTTCTCATCTGCGACTATAGGGATGGCGGCAAGCCCTGCGAATTCAAGGTTGGCACGTTATAACCACTCCCGCTTCCCGCTAGCCCAACTCCAGGTTGAGGTGTCAGAGCCCTGGTGGCACTCCTTTTAATTTTTACCCCTCTGCTTCCTATGAACCCTAGACTCGCTCTGTTGTGGCCGCATGGATAAAGAACCCCCGCTAGAGCGCCGTGGGGATTAGTTCTGAGAGTTGCCGGCTGGCCTAGAGCCACTGCCGGCAGCATGGCTGCAACTGGATCTCCTTACCTCCTCCCTCGGCTGGTTCTGAGACCTAGAAAGCTCTCGCGTGACTCTGTGGGGAGGAATGCCGCTCCCAATGCCCTTGGGGGAAACAGCCAACAGCGACTGTTCCCCCGCAGATAAAGGGGGGTTCTTCTCCCTCAATAGAGTACGCCGCAGACGGTCTTCCAACCATCTCACCCCATGGCTGATGGCTCTGGACCACACCTCTGCCAGGATGCGCACTGAACCCACTGACTCCCCCACATCCATAACACAGGACAATGAGGGGTGAAAAATGAAGAACACACACCACAGCCACCACACTCACAAAAGGCACACACCTGGGTATGACACCTAACTATAAGCACAGCTAGGGAAAGGAAACAAAGCTGAACCACACAATAGACAAGAAATAGAAGGCCCTCCCCCCCAAGAAATAAACAAAAAGGAAGGAAGAAAAAGAAGACAAAACACTGTCTAATCCCTACCCTACACTATAGTGCATTTATGAAGTATGCACACAAAATCAAACCACTCTATGTTCACCATCCGGCTGCTCCTGCTGCTGCCTGGTTCCCTGCCTGCCGGGGAGTGAAGCTAAAATGGTGCCTGTGCATGCCTGAGGGGGCGGAGCCACCGCACCTCTCACGCGAGGCCCCGCCCCCTGCTTCCTCTGCCGGCACTTGGTCCTACCATGTCAAGGGACCCCCGCTGCAGATACCAGCACGCTGGTTCCGCCCCAGTGGTCCTTCATTTCTTCAGTGTTGTCACATGAAAAGATATAATAAAATATTTACAAAAATGTGAGGTACTGTATATATTTAATGTAATTTTCTACACAATTATATCTTATACAAAGACAATTTTTGTGATATTTAAAATGTGATCTTTTCAAGGCATGGTAGAAATTTGTGGACTACAGTGACCCCAAACAAGAAACTTATTTACACATATATATTTTGCTACTGCTCTCTCATCTGATCAAATGAAGCTTTGGCGTGTTTTTAATGGTGTGATCATCACTACAGGACATTCTGTGAAAATATATCTCACATTATCATCTGCATTCACTGATCGCCAAAAAGGAAATGGAAGTTTGTACAAAAAAATGCTTGTTACTGGAAAAATATAAGTGCTCATTCTTTTTCAGTTTTCAATGCATAATTTTGATTTCCTTTTCTTCTGCGTTCAAAAGTACGTAACCACGAGCAAGTGTGTATTAAATGATTATGCACACAACAGTAGTGAAATTGAAAAAATTAAAACTCTTAAAACTCTTAATAGATATGAAAGTAGCTGTGAGATAAAAAAAACAACTTTATAATTAACAAAGTTTGACCTGTATCCAGAACACAGCTCTAGACAGCATCCATATTCTGCTCTTAAAATGTTGTTTTTAATGTACAGTGATTTGCAAAAGAAAAGATTCTGCAAGGTGTATCTAGGCTGATTAATATAGATACTCCATAGGGTTAAAATGCAATTTTCAATGTAGCTTTACTGTAAGAAAATGCATTAAAAACTGACATGGAAAGATTTTTTTCTTTGTAGCATCAGAAAAATGTTTTTTTTATAATTGGTCACAGTGTGTTCTCATTTTTCAAACAAAGGTACACAAAAATGTATTCATAAGTTTAACTTCCTTTGCGGGCTTGCCCTCTGCCAGCTATTGAGATTTACAGACTGACAGCCTTATTAAATTCCAGCCTCGTAGATACAGGGTTTCTACTTAAACCCTACGTGCTGCAAAGTTTGAAAAGTTACGACGCTATTAAATTTGCCACACGAGCAGCATGTGAGCTACGAAGCAGGGAGAAAATCTACATGAGGAGTGACAGCGTGCGAGATGATCTTGCAGGCTCCACCACCTCATCAATTGCTGCTGGGGTCCTGAACAGGACCTCCGTGGCAGTCCTACATATAAGCCCTGCAGTGGTGGGTACTCCAACTACCCCCCCCCCCCCCCCCGGCACCCAAAATTAACCCCGTCTATGTTGGGGGTCCCCATGGGACCCCCGAAGTTACCCACATTAACCACTTGCTGAAGGGGTCCATAGGGACCCCCACAACCCCCCACATTAACCCCTTGCTCGATCAGGTCCCCGCTACATTTAACATTTTTAAATTACCCGCCGCGGCTCCTTTAAGGGCCTGTGGCACACTATTAGCCAATCCCGGCCACTGCAACTAAAATGAACCCCCCTCTATGCTGGGGGGTCCCCAGTGTCCCCAAATTAACCCCTTGCTGTATGGTTCCATAGGGTTCCCCCGCAGCCCGTCCACATTACCCCTTTGCAGCGGGGGTTCCCGATCGTCACAGATCGTGACCCTGCTGCATTTCAAATTTCCCACATCGCAAAAGGAAGGTAAAGGTGCTGACAAAACCTGCGCTAAAAACAATTAACCCCTTGCTACAAGGGGTTCTATAAGTACCCCCCAGGCAACTAAAATTAACCCCATCACTCATGGGGCTCTATATAGAGCCCCATGAGACCTTAATTAACTCCATAACTCATGGGGGTCAATACAGACCCCCATAAGTCTTAATTAACCCTGTCACTCATGGGGGTCAATACAGACCCTCATAAGCCTTAATTAACCCTGTCATTCATGGGGGTCAATACAGACCCCCATATTCACTTAATTAATCCTATAAATCATGGGGTTCTATACAGAGCCCCATGAGACTATAATTATCCCCCTCAGTCCAATAGGGGTCTATATTGACCCCTATAGGACACTATTTACCCCTAGGTTAACCCTACAAGTGCCGTGATGGCCCTCCAGGACCCTCATGACAAAGTCTAAGCACTACACTACACTACACTATTAACCCTAACTATACCCCATTAACCCATACTAAACCCTATCTATTCCTAACTGGGCCAATCTAACCCTAATTGGGCCTATTTAAACCAATCTGGACCTAATAACCCAACTAGGCCTATTTAACCCCATCCAGCCCTATTTAATCCCATCACTTATGGGGATCTATACAGACCCTCATAAGCCTCCATCTAACCCCCATCCCTTATGGGGGTCTATACAGACCCCCGTAAGCCTCTAGTTAACCCAATCAGTCCAATAAGGGTCTATGAAGACCCTCTTAGAACAATTAGAAGCCTATAATTAACTCCATAAGTGCCATGAGGGTCCTCCAGGGCCATCATGACACTAAGTACAAACACTATACTACACTATTCCCCCCCAATGAACCACTAAATCTAAACTAACCACCTCTCCCCTAACCTATTAACCCCTACCTACCTAACACTACCTACCTAATCCCTATTAAACCCCCCACCCTATTAATTAGATTTTTTTTAAAAATAAGGTACATAAAAAAAAGGTACACTAAATAAAAAAAACGAAGCTACACAAAACAGAAAAAAAACATTACAAACCCTCCTCACTACAAAAAAAAAAAAAAATCACAAACCGCCCCACCACTAGATAAAATAAACAAAACATTACACATCTGCAAAGGAAAAAACATACACAAATACACATAACATTACAGTCATAAATATTCACCTAACTACAATACATTTGCCCCTATCTATACCCAACCCCCAATCTAAATATCACCCCTATCTATACCTAACCCCCAATCTAAACATCACCCCTATCTGTACCTAACCCCCAATCTAAACTTCACCCGCTATCTATACCTAACCCCCAATCTAAATATCACCCCCTATCTATACCTAACCCTCAATATATATCCCATTGTGATAGGCTGAAGGCAATCAGAAGGCACTATTGCTTTCAGCCAATCACAATGGGATACACCCCCCATGGGGTGATTGGCTGAAGGCATCTTAGCCTTCTGATTGACTGCTGTCACTGTCAATCAGACTGCAGCCAATCAGAAGGTGTAGATGCCTTCATCCAAAAATAGGTTCTCTGCATTTCCTGTTAGTTTAAATAAAGTTTAAACAGGCTTTAATTACTATTTTTATGAAAAAAAATAACTTTTGTAATGTTTACAATGTGCTCTTTTAAATGCTTAAAATTGTTGTGTTCCATGTCCCTTTAAAAACTAACTCTACTGATAAAGTGCATGTTTTATGTATAGTTTTAAATTATACTACACCTTCAATATTGCTCTACATCATCAAACAAATCACTGAAAATCAAATAAAAAACATTTTGATTTTTTAAAAGAGATTGAGCCTCTCTGACCTTGTTTTTGCATATATATATATATAGTTGAATAATCAGAGTATTGCAGTGAATAGTGATTCCTTTTTTTATTGGACAAACGTATTCATAATAAAGCGGCGAGCTTTCGAGAGATAATGCCTCTCTTTATCAAGTCAAAAAGCGAGGCATTATCTCTCGAAAGCTTGTCGCTTTATTATGAATACGTTTGTCCAATAAAAAAGGTATCACTATTCACTGCAATACTCTGATTATTCAACTGGATTACTGGACATTCACGGCTACCTCACTCTTCATATATATATATATATATATATATATATATATATATATATATATATATACCTTTTTTTATTGGACAAACATATTCATATATATATGACAAGCTTTTGAGAGCGTCCTCTCTTTCTCAAGTCCGGAGCTATACTGATATTGGATTTCAATTGAAACCTAGAAATTACAGCCTACCACCAAATCAGAGACAAACATTGGTGAACAGAAGATTAGCCAATAAACAGCAGACCACTGCAGAGAGAATGGCACCAAACCCTGCAACAAAAATCACTGCAAATTATGTCAACAGATCTGCAAAGAGGACACAGTCCTAAATACTCAGAGGTCATTTTAAAAACACACAAGAAAGAAAGACGTTTGAAATTAAAATCATAACACACTTATATACAAAAAATATGTGACTGAATGTAAATATGGAATTGTTGTTGCCTTATCTTAACTTCTTATAACCTTCTATATTCCTGATATTATTTTTTTCTGGTTTCCTTCTGGTATGTTTCTGTCTCCGTACAGCTTTATGGTTCCTTACTCCCTATGACCTGCAAATATTTACGACCCTGTTTTTTTTCTCTGATCTACACTCATAGGCCCTCATTCTATTATCGGCCGTAAAACGGCCGCAAAGCCGCGATTTCTTGCGGCCGTCTTACGGCCCTGTGTAGAGCTACCTCTACCTTGCAATTCAAATAGACGGCGCCGCAAGGATATCCCCCTTACGGCCGGCCGCATATCATGCAACCGGCCGCAGGGTCTGAAAACTTTAAATGCAAAAATAAATTCAAGATGGCACTGTAAAGCTCTGTAAATGCTAGGGATCATAATGGGGGACATGAGGATTAATAGCAACCCCCTCTCAAGCTTGCACATCAGCCCAAATCCGCTATTTCATTAACGGTTTATTTTCCGTCCCGCAGCCTGGGCGGGTCTGAGGTGCTCCAAGCCCTCGGGACTTTGTCCACGGATATTTGACATGAATTAAAATATAAATTATTTGCGGATTTGAGTGTAGGGGAATGTTGTGCTATGAATGCTAACACCCCCAATCACTTTATCGTCTCATAAGAGTGCAGGATGGCTTTATTTCGGCTTTCCTATGTGCCTAATTGTGTGCTTGCTGGACCTTTTTGGTGCAAGTAAGCTGCGGCTCGGTTTTAGCCTTGCCGAGAGGGTTCCCGGAGCAATAGAATAGCAACCAGGCTTTTCTTGTGGCCGAAATTCTTGTGGCCGTTTAAGATCAAAGGCTTTCCTGCGGAGCGTGCGGCCGCAATGGATAACAAGGCGCCGGCCGCAAGGGAATAGAATAGGCAAATAGCTTGCGGACAGTCCTTGCGGACCCACATCTCCTATGGCCGATAATAGAATGAGGCCCCTAGAGTCTTCTTCACAGCTGACGGAACAGATTTTTTTTTTTTTTTACAACAGCCTGTAATGTCTAGGTTTCAATTGGAATCTAATATCAGTATAGCTCCAGACTTGAGAAAGAGAGGGAGCTTGCCATATATTTATGAATATATTTGTCCAATAAAAAGGTATCACTATATACTGCAATACTCTGATTATTCATCTGGATTACTGGACACTCACAGCTACCTCACTCTTCATATATATATATATATTTATCAGAGTCTTGCTGTATAATTAGCGATACGGAATATGTTGGCATGTTACAAATAAACAATAATAATAATAATAATAATATAGTTAATTGATTTTAGTTAGGGTAACAAGCTTTGGAGAGTTGTACCTCTTCTTATTATATATATATATATATATATATATATATATATATATGTATATATGAAGAGTGAGGTAGCTGTGTATACCGTATATATATATATATATATATATATATATATATATATATATATATAGTTGAATAATCAGAGTATTGCAGTGAATAGTGATAACTTTTTATTGGACAAACGTATTCATAATAAAGCGACAAGCTTTTTAGAGATAATGCCTCTCTTTATCAAGTCAAAAAGCCTCATCCTCAACCCCTCTCCTGAACCCTCATCCTCAACCCCCCTCCTCAAAAGCTTTTTGACTTGATAAAGAGAGGCATTATCTCTCGAAAACTTGTCGCTTTATTATGAATACGTTTGTCCAATAAAAAAGATATCACTATTCACCTCAATACTCTGATTATTCAACTATATATATATATATATATATATATATATATACACACCGTATATATATATATATATATATATATATATATACCGTATATATATATACCGTATATATATATATATATATATACCGTATATATATATACCGTATATATATATATATATATATATATATATATATATATATATACTGTATATATATAATGTATATATATATATATATATATATATATATATATATATATATATAGTTGAATAATCAGAGTATTGCAGTATAATACATATAATTTATTGTGTGCGTATTTTTTAACAAAAGGCTTATATCTATTTATCTATCTGGTATATAGATATCCCTATAGATCCCTACAGCCTTATTAAATTGCAATTCAGCAAATTTAAAGGGCTCTATATAAGCACATAAGCATATTTTATTACAGAAGTTTTTAGTTAGTGAAGACCTTGCTTTTGGATGAAGTTCACTAACTGAAAACTTATGTAAAAAAATATGCTGTGTGCTTATATAGAGCCCTTTTAAATTTGCAGAATCGCAATTTAATAACACTGCTAGTTCTCAGACTAATGCTATTAAAACTTTATAGCTTGGTGACATTAGTACACGTGCTTCACAAGATGTTTGTGGAATGCAGTCCTTATAATTAAATGCACAGTTTATCATTCTTAAGAAGAAGACTTTGTGTTTTCTCATTCTGGTTAAGGGCCTAATATTTTAAAGGCTGTTTCTCTGTGCAATAAAAGTCAAAAAGATTTAATGAGAGCTCAGTACTGAGAGCACCAGGAAAGACCCTGAGATGGTGTTTTATTTAATTGTTAGAGTCATAAAAATCCTATTGAGGTGTAGGATAGATAGTGGTGTGTGTGTGGGTGGTAAGAGACCTCACATTAAATACTAAAAGAGTCAGTGCAGGAAAGAAAGCAGAAAAGGAATTTCAGTCAGAAAAGGAGAGCAGTGAAATAACTATATATATATTTTTTTAAGAGACACAAAAGAGGTTCCACATATGGTATAATTTAAACTATAAGTAATAAAAGTAATAACACTTGTACAGCACAACTGAATATGTTGGTGCGTTACAAATAAAGATAATAATAATAACAACAAGTAGAAAATCACAAGATTTAAATGTTATTAAAAAAAATGCATATTCTTACTGTAAACATGGTAAATTACTTTAGACTGAAACCAATACAAGCAGACCCTCACAGGTTAATTTGCAATCATTGACAATAGTTGCCAATAACAAAGAGATAAGATGGTGGGTAGATCACTAACAGAGAAAATTGCAGACTTCAGTGTAAGTTTAATTTAAAGGTATATGGATGTTTCCCTATTTTTTATTGTTTCTAATCTAACGCATACTGCTTATGTCAGAAAAATACATTACATTGATGTATTCTATATACATACCGATTTATTTTATTTAAAAAAAACATTTTTCCACACACCCAGAGGGGCCTACATGGACACCTGGTACTAACCAATAGAAACACTGAATTTGGGTATGATTTTAACCCTATACTAACCTTTCAGCAAGTAGTAGCACAGTACAGAGTTGTGATGGGGCAAAATACTACAAATTCCACGATGCTTTGCTGCAGTGACTTAATTCACATAATGCTACAATCTTTGAGCTGCCTCTGATTGGCTACAACAAATTATGAATTTATGATAATTTAGCTTGGATTTTTAGGGGCATTCATTTTCAAAATCAAGTGCCAGAAAACTAAAGAAAGTATGCAAACTCTAAGGTAAGTTTATTAATGTCTATTTTGGGATTTGCTTGCATAAACTGCTGATTCTACTTTATCAGATTCATTTATAATTTCTTTATGCCTTTTAGTAAATATATTTCTTAAATAACATTATATTGATAAAGTCCTTGTTGGTAACTATAACTTTAAAGTGTACTGTATTTGGAACAGATTTTTTGTCCCTTTAAGTTAAATAAATGTTTGGGACAGCTGTGGAGGGGAGTATTTGATCCCCTGCTGATTTTGAATGTTTGGCCACTGACAAAGAAATGATCAGTCTATAATTTTAATGGTAGGTGTATTTTAACAGTGAGAGAGAATAACAAAAAAACAAAACAAGAAAAACGCATGTCAAAAAAGTTATATAGTCAGGTCAATGAGGGAAATAAGTATTTGACCCCTTTGTCTTAGCACTTGGTGGCAAAACCCTTGTTGGCAATCACAGAGGTCAGACGTCTCTTGTAGTTGGCCACCAGGTTTGCACACATCTCAGGAGGGATTTTGGCCCACTCCTCTTTGTAGATACTCTCCAAGTCATTAACGTTTTGAGGCTGATGTTGGGCAACTCAAACCTTCAGCTCCCTCCACAGATTTTCTATGGGATTAAGGTCTGGAGACTGGCTAGGCCACTCCAGGACCTCAATGTGCTTCTTCTTGAACCACTCCTTTGTTGCCTTGGCTGTGTATTTTGGGTCATTGTCGTGCTGGAATACCCATCCACAACCCATTTTTAATGCCCTGGCTGAGGAAAGGAGGTTTTCACCCAAGATTTGACGGTACATGGCCCCGTCCATCGTCCCTTTGATGAGGTGCAGTTGTCCTGTCCCCTTAGCAGATAAACACCCCCGAAGCATAATGTTTCCACCTACATGTTTGACGGTGGGGATGGTGTTCTTGGGGTTATAGGCAGCATTCCTCCTCCTCCAAACATGGCGAGTTGAGTTGATGCCAAAGAGCTAAATTTCGGTCTCACCTGATCACAATACTTTTACCCAGTTCTTCTCTGAATCATTCAGATGTTCATTGGTAACCTTCAGACGGGCCTGCACATGTGCTTTCTTGAGCAGGGGGTTCTTGCCGGTGCTGCAGGATTTCAGTCCTTCACGGCGTAGTGTGTTACCAATTGTTTTCTTGGTGACTATGGTCCCAGCTCCCTTGAGATCATTAACAAGATCCTCCTGTTTAGTTCTTGGCTGATTCCTTACCCTTTTCATGATCATTGAAGCTCCACGAGGTGAGATCTTGCATGGAGCATCAGACCAATGGAGACTGGCAGTTATTTTGTGTTTCTTCCTTTTGCGAATAATCGCACCAACTGTTGTCACCTTCTCACCAAGCTGCTTGGCGATGGTCTTGTAGCCCATTCCAGCCTTGTGTAGGTCTACAATCTTGTCCCTGACATCCTTGGACAGCTCTTTGGTCTTGGCCATGGTGGAGAGTTTGGAATCTGATTGATTGATTGCTTTTGTGGAAAGGCGTCTTTTATATAGGTAACAAGCTGAGATTAGGAGCACTCCCTTTAAGAGAGTGCTCCTAATCTCAGCTCATTACATGTATAAAAGACACCCAGTAGACAGAAATCTTGCTGATTGATAGAGGATCAAATACTTATTTCACTCACTGACCTGTAAATCAATTTATAACTTTATTTGCCATTTTTCTTTTTCTTTTTTTTTTTATTCTGTTAAAATACACCTACCATTAAAATTATAGACTGATAATTTATTTGTCAATGGACAAGCGTTCAAAATCAGCAGGGGATCAAATACTCCCCCCCCCCCCCCCCCCACACACACACTGTACCGCTCATCTCAGTTTTTCTGTTTGTTTATGAGGTTTTGTGTAAGGGGAGGGGGGGGGAATAAAAAAAAATGTGCACAGGCTAAAGTGAAAAAAAAAAATAGTGTCAACCTCATTGTTGGGTTGCTATTAAAGAAAAAATCCCACCCTAGAGGAGAACATATATTGAACTTATTGGGGGGAAAAGCAGGAAGTTATCTGGTCCTGAATGGACAATAAATTACAAACTGTCTCTAAATGCTTTTATACCATCTTCACTACTATAAGAAATTTCAGCTTACACAGCTCTCTGACATCTACATGTTCCAGTCTCTCTGACCTCTGAGCTCCAAGGTAGAAAAAAACCCTCATGATAAAGCTTTCAGGAAGCAAGAAAACAAAAAAATGTCCTATAAAATTCAGAATTAAAAACATTTTATTTGTGTTTTAGTTTGTTACATACTTCACAAACAAGTGTTTTTTTTATTGTAGAACAGTCATCATTTAATATTTTTTTTAGCAGATAGTGAATGAATCATATATAAGAATAGTTCATTAAAGAGTCATTTTCATAAAGATTGATTAGATCATTGGTATATATATATATATATATATATATATATATATATATATATATATATATATACTAGCGACCTGTCGTTCATTGCAAGCCTCTCCCACCGTCTACTTTACGGTCCTAGCGATGAGCACCTTTGGTGCTCATCGCAAGCCCTGCAATGAGTGGTTTTGCCACTCATTGCAGGCCTTGTCCAACCCGCCACTTTTATGTCTCACAATGAGCACCTTCGGTGCTCATTGCTAGCCTCTCCCACTGTCTACTTTATGGGCCTTGGACGCCTTGGTCAACCAGCCACTTTCATGCCCCACAATGAGCGTCTTTGGGACTCATTGCGAATCCTGCAATGAGCGCTTATTTCAGACATCGTCCAACCCGCCACTTTCGTGTCTCGGGCTGAGCGTCTTCTGCGCTCATCGCAAGCCCAGCGATGAGCACCTTCGGTTTGTATATATATATATATATATATATATATATATATATATATGTTTGTATATATATACCATTCTTATTTTTAAGCTTAGTTATACAACCACCAATATAGTTATCTATGAGACTGGTTGATCATCCATAAACAACAGTATCACCATCAACAGCAGCAGTTACTGATGGACGACAAGACACCATACAGATCTTGTGATTAAATACCTCATAAATACTGAGGTAAACCCAGGTGAGCATATTACCACTTGATAATCTACACTGCGAGAGCCTGCACTTTTTCTCTACCTCCTCCTCTTATTTATTGCTCACCAATAGGATCACCATACTCCTCTCTTCCACTACTGCAGAGAAAAAAAAAGTCTCTACTGCTCAGCGGCGCCACATAGGATGCTCCAACATGTAAGCTCCCAGACACAAGCAGAAACTGCTAAAAACAAAATGTTCTGAAATTCTGTTTTTAACATCATGATTCACATAAATACTTATGTTCATAATGTGCTACATACTTCACAGGTATGTGGTATTGTTCCAAACTACAGTAGTCCTTGAATTATATAATCATAAATGAAATATTGATCTTACATTTTCAGGAAATCAGAGAAACATTTCTAAAGATCTGGAGAGATGGGCTCAACAGCATATGAGAAAAATTTTGATTTATAATCATAGTGACCTTGAGGTATTAAACTGGAAGAACGGGCTGTATGCATGATACATTTCTTGTACTGAACAGAAGTAAAACATGTATATATATATATATATATATATATATATATATATATATATATATTCTTTTTTATTCTAAATATAAAAAATAATGTTGTTTGATGTTGATCATATTCAATCCTTAGTGTTTGTAACATGCATTCGTGGAGACATGAACCATGAAATACTAGTTCCCAAGGCATTTTCTACCTAAATTAGCTTTTTTTATAACATTCTGGGAAAATATAATTTTTTTTATTAAATATTTATTAATCCTGGATTACAGCGACGTAAATAAAAACAATAAAAACATCCTGGATTACTTTTGTAACTAAACAGCTTAAAGCTGATGGAGTAAGTAAGACGCTCCACATAGTACCTGATCTCAGAGCAGTTAACAACTGAACAACTTAATAACTCTATGATAAAGGAAGAATCAGAGAACTCTACACAATAATCTAAGCTTAAAGTCAGAAATGGCTGAAATAATGCACACAGCAATGCCATCTGCTACTGGTCCACATGATCATTGGGTTTAATGTCTAGTGCAGAAGTCAGCACCAGCTGACTATGTAGAACAGTCATGCTATATGTATTATTAGACGATATATTGAGATCCACAGTTTGCTACCCACTCACCTCATACAGTGCTTTGAGGGATGGGAGAGTGAGAGGCCAACATAGCAAGCACTTATAGAGGAAAGCAGAGGAAAATAGTGATAATTCATAACTTCATATACTTAGAATAACATGGCTTTCATAATGCTAGATCCAACTTTTACATTTAAAGGACCATAATTTGTTTCACCATAATTTGTTTCACTAATTCACTGAATTGATCTCTCCATTTTGAAAAAAGAGAATAACATAGGAATTGAGGAGAATTTCCTTCTTTAGGAAATAAAGAGACTCGGAATGGTGCAATTGGTTTCACTTTGGCTCCTTACTTGCCTACTGCTAAGTTAAGTTGTTGGTGATTTTTCTCACTACAGTTAGTGATTAAGGTAACATCTTTGTTAATATATCCCAATAGTCTGACTTGTACATAATGTAGTTTAGTTTCAGAACACACTATATTGATCATGCACAAAAATATTGATCAAAGCATTATGAATGTTAAAGACATTTTTTAATGTTCATTTTGCCTCTTTTCAGTGTAGTTCTTAAAAGGAATATATTTAAATATTGGACGACTTTAAATTAAAGTTAGTATGACTTATGGAAGCACTTTCTTCCGTCCATCTATGACAGTTTTGTTGTGTCTTGTGCACAAACAGTTGTATGTCACATAATGTAAACCATATATACATACACAGTCCTCTGATTAGTTCCATCCACTAATTTGTAATCTAGTTATTTAGACAACTGAGTGCTTGCACATTTACTGGTGAGTCTTCTATGTGATTTTTTTTGCATTTAATCATGTCTAGTTGCAATCTATTTACAATAAAGTCATTCTGAAAGTGGGTTTGTTTACAGAGTTCATCTCTTTGCTTTTTTGAAGCTTTTTTGCAGTGCCTTAGAATGAGGTAAGAACAACACAGTAGAAATTGAGATAAATTAGATCAATATCACCACTTTGAAGTGAGAAATAACCATCTGTGAATTCTGGGAGATTCAATAGAAGTTAGACGTTGCAGAGATGATCCTTCAATTTATATACATATAAAAAAATATTAATGCCACACAAGACGGTGTGTGTGTGTATATATATATATATATATATATATATATATATATATATATATATATATAGACTCCTGGCTTGTGTATAACCATCCTTTGGTTTGCTTAAAGCTACGTAATACAGTCAGCATATGCCTAAAAGGAATCATGTATAAAGAGTTTTTTGCATCTAAGAGAGAAATGCATTGTGGTCTCATTTGCATGTCCTCAGGGCCGGATTATCCATTAGGCACTATAGGCACTAGTCTACAGGTGGTCCTCTGAGAGGTGCCTCATTTTAACTTCCTAGAATTAAACACAGCACTGTCTGAAGGCACAGGAAGTGAGTAGGGGACATTTTACCCAGATTACCCAAGACTGCATCACCTGGCTCCTCCCTCAGCCCTCCCATTTTCTCCAGCAGCACTGTTCCTAACCATGAGGAGCAGGAGCTTCAGGAGTCTGATCCTGGAAGTCCAAGAGAAAGGTAACTTTATATTTTGCCTAGCTGCCCACTAGTAAACAGAATAAATATAAATGACGTGTGTGTGTATGTTAGTGGTGTGTACTGTATATGTATGTGTGTGTATATGTGTAAATGTATCTGGCGTGTGTATGTGTGTATGTATGTGGT
Organism: Discoglossus pictus; assembly: GCA_027410445.1. NCBI lineage: Eukaryota > Metazoa > Chordata > Amphibia > Anura > Alytidae > Discoglossus > Discoglossus pictus. The sequence continues at coordinate 47,330,821 of CM050167.1, read as the reverse complement.
GTTTGTGTGTGATGTGTGTATGTATGTATGTATGTGGTGTGTATGTATGTGGTGTGTGTGTATATGCATGTGGTATGTAAGTGTGACGAAGTGCCCTTCGCCACTTTGTCTTGGAGAGGACTGTTTGCCAGCCTCCTGCCCTGCGACTATGGCCCTGGTACATATTGCCCTTTAAATACAGTATTCGGCCATACCAGAGTGTATGTCACTCATTCTGGCCCTTTACATACAGGGGGGTCATTCGGTACTTGCCCTGTGTGAACCATGATACCACGGAAAGCTATGCCATGGAGCCCATTCATATTATGAAAGACTATGGGAAAGACTTTAGCTACATGGCAATTGAACTGTGTGAAGAGGATCTGAGCGCTATTCGGTAGTTTTATGCGCTCAGACCCCAGCTGTAACGGAACCCATCACTGTTTTACCCTGTTTTATGATTATTTAATTCTTGGTTAAAATATGATCACAATATATTGGCTCAGAATATCAAAGCTTCTAGGCTAATAGATAATCCTGTTACAGATAAGAAAAGTCGATTGTATAAATTGTTTTCATTCTCAGATAAGAACAAAGAAGGCTGATTTAATCATTGTCTGATTATATCAAGTTGCCTCAGGGAGGGGTGACCACACCTATTGTCCTATATGTGTATTGTGTGGGGGATATGTGACATGTCTGTGTGTTATGTGAAAAACATACTTTTACTAACTTTTGAACCCCTGGTCTGATTCATGCCATTTTTTTAATATGTTGTTCTCCTGGGTGAGAGATATTGAACGGTGCTGGACTTAAAGGTGTACCCCCTGTTTTTGGAGTACATCCAGAATGTGGTTAAAATTGTGTCTGTTTTAATTGTGTTACCTGTTATCTGAGGGGAGGAGACGTGGGGGTTGAACCATGTATATAATTGGCTGTGATAATTATGTGGGTGTAGCCCTTCAGAGGGCACCATTGCATAAAAGGAGATCCCCTGTCATTAAAGAATAGTTCTACTTGACCCTTCAAAACGTAGTCTCATCTCGTTCTTAGAGGGGATCGCTATACCATACTGGGGATTGCTATGCTTTTGCCTACTCCCTTGAGCTGTAACTGCTGAACGCTTGTTCCTGATGTGTCCTCCCTGGAGGAGAGGTCTTCCCCACACGGTCCTGGATGCTGGAGATTCCTACAGGGTGGAAGGAAGACGGCGCGGCTCCAGCTAAACTACGGCGGTTGTGGAGTCTGTGGTGGTTGAGGTGTCCGGTGCGGTGCTTGTAGGCCTCGGCGCAAACTAGGACGCGTCTATCAACAAAGGTACCCGGTCGGGGTGCCAGGAGATCCGTTACAGTAAGTATGTGTGTGATGTGTATGTGTATATATGTACGTATGTGTGTGTATTTGTTGTGTGTGCGATGTGTATGTGTGTGTGTGTTTTTATATGTGTGTGTTTATGTGTGTGTGTGTGATGTATGTGTATGTATGTGATGTGTGTGATGTATATGTGTGTGATTTGTATGATGTATGTGTGTAAAGTATTTCTGTGATGTCTGTGTGTAATGTGTGTATGTTGTGATTTACATTTGAGAGTTTTCAGTCTTGTAAGGTGCTTTAGAGACAAGCACTATGTATGTTTGATTTTAAGCTTTAAAAGCAGGGCCCTATATTCTCTTGCAATGTGTTAATTTTGTTTTTGCCGTGTATGTAACTCCTGCATAGCGCTATGGAAGATTTTCTCTATTTATCTAAGAATTTAAAATTGAACAAATAGACAAGCGTTAGATTGGAGTTAAACCAAAAAGAAGCTTATGATCTGGGTCTAGAGTGAGGATAAATCATCCACTAGAGCGCTGGTTCACAACGTCTGGTCCTGGGACTGGTGCTGGTTTCCTGCCAGTCCTCAGGAACAAAGATATTTAAAACATATAATTTACAATTACAATTAGTCACCATTATGGATGTATTATTGAAGAACTTGCAGTTAAAATGTAGTGTGCCACGTGTAGTATCACCGTGTTAAAATTATCTGGATCTCAAACCACTGGAATTTAGAAAAACTTGTCCTTAGATTAAAAAGCTTAAGAACCAATGCAGTAGAGAAAAAAAAGGTCAGGGTAGGCTGCACAGGTTGAGATTTGGTAGACAAGGAGTATTTGGGCAGTCTAATTTGCAACAGTCATATGTCAATTTCAATGGGTACAGCAGAAAAATCAGACCGAGCCTATTACAGTAGACTTTCAGTTATCCGGCACCCATGGGGGTTGGTAGATGCTGGATATATTTAGTTTCTGGTTGCTTGTGATTTACTATTAAAAGTGGTCTAGATTAGCTTCACATAGGGAGCTCTGCTACGTATATTTGTCAGTGAGGGCTGTTCTAGCAGCAGCAGCTTTCACTCCTCACTTACACACACGTATGTTCGGCTGGAGGGTGCGGTGCTGAACCCGAGGAAGGTAACTCCAACACTGCACTGGCTTAGTCACTCATGCCTGTCTGTTTCCAGGTAACATTGAACTGCAGAGACATACAGTGGATGAATTCTAGGTGCCTGTAATCATTTCGTGGCATGACAACATGGCTCCTGGCATTTGTTGAGCCCTGTACATTTTACATTTTAGTTTAAGTATAGTATTCAATTGTTTTCTGTTTGCTTGAGAGTTCTGGTTAACTGAGAGTCTACTGTACATGGCACAGGTCAGGTACAAAGCAAAACATATATATTTATAGACATAGGGCCTCATTCTATTACCGGCCGTAAATCGGCCGTAAGGCTGCGATTCCTTGCGGGGGTTCTGTTAACTCGCGATTCTATTATACGGCCCCGCAAGGATCTCCTCTTACGGCCGGCCGCATATCTTGAAACAGGCCGTAAGCTGTGAAATCTAAAAACGCAAAAATAAATTCAAGCCTGCACTGTACAGCTCTGTAAATGCTAGGGATCATATTGGGGGACATGAGGATTAAAAGTAACCCACTCTCAAGCTTGCACATCAGCCCAAACCCGAGTTCAAATTAACTGTTTATTTTCCGGCTGCGGCGTGGGCGGGTCTGAAGTGCTCCAAGCACTCTGGACTTTTTACATGGATATTTTACGGATATTAAAAATAAAATATTTTACGGATTTGAGTATAGGATAATTATGTGCTATTTTTTCTAACACCTAAAATCCCTTTATAGTCTTCTCAAAGTGCAGGATGGCTTTATTTGAGCTATTTTATGTGCTTAATTGGTGCTAGCGGGACCTCTTTCCTGCAAGTAAGCTGCGGCTCGCTTTTAGCCTTGCAGAAAAGTTTCCCGGAGCAATTGAATTGCAAATAGGAATTTCTTACGGCCGAAACTCTTGCGGCCGTTTTAGATCAAAGGCTTTCCTCTAGCGCGAGCGGCCGCAAGAGATAGCAAGGCGCCGGCCGCAAGCCTGCCGGAGCCCCCGGCCGTAAGGGAATAGAATAGCCGAATAGCTTGCGGCCGGTCCTTGCGGCCCCGCAACGGCTGCGGCCGATTATAGAATGAGGCCCATAGTGTTATAGGAAGATACTAGCAGACTTATCACTAATATAGTTCCTCTGTGTGTAATGGTGTTCTAGTGCATGCGTACAACAGAAATTATAGTCAGCAATGCTTTAGTTGTGTGTATGCAGTGCGCGGCGCACACACTCTGTGCGTCAGTGTGCGGCACTAGCCACGCATTGCGTACTGGGGGGAGGAGTGGGAGAGACACAGGGGTGGGAGAGACAAGGGGGGAAAGAGACACAGGGGAGGATGGGAAGAGAGAAACAGGGGTGAGAGAGGGGGGAAGAGACACAGTGGAGGGAGAGGGAGGAAAGAGACACAGGGGAGGGAGGGGGAAGAGATCCAGGGGAGGGAGAGGGGGAGACACAGGGGAGGGGGGAGACATGGGGGGAGACACAGGGGAAGGAGAAGGGGGAGAGATAGTGGGGAAGAGACACAGGGGAGGGAAGGGGGGAAGAGACACAAAGGAGGAAGAGGGTGGAAAGAGACACAGGGGAGGGAGAGGGGGAAAAACACAGGGGAGGGGAGGGAGGAAGAGACACATCAAATATTACACTGTCATTATTGACTTGCAAATGACTAGTCTAGTTATATTTGTCAAGGTTTGATTTTTTGGAAACACTATTTGTTGTCACCTATTTAGTTCTAAGTGGGACAAAGCATACAAGTGAGGATAAGCAGCCATATATGGAGACGAGTGGTGCTAAAATACAAATTATATCCACTTCATAAGTTTTCATGAGAGTTATTGGGGATCAATTTTAACTCATATTTAGCCCCTATAGAAATATAGCTATGTAATATTTAGCTTCATATTTCTATGCCCACTTATCCCCACTTAAATTTCATATTTTATATGATTTTTTCTTGTCATTTCATTAAAGGAATACTGTAGAAAAAACTGGGAAAAAAACACATTAGTATGTAGCAACCTAACATAATTAGCTGATGTGTCATGGACAAAAAAACATTTTTTAGGGAGAATCATAATGTTTAAAGAATTCAAGAAATGCAACTATCACTGTCCAGAAATGTTAATGCCCCTCTCATACAAACAGCTTCCAACATAATGCCATGGATACTTTCAGGCTCCAGCAGAGGAATCCACAATTTATTTGTTTCTGATTAAAGACTAGATTAATATTTTTTCTCTGCCTAATTTTAGTTAAATATGTTTTAAACATATATATATATATATATATATATATATATATATATATATTTTTTTTTTTTCATTGTACTGTGGCCATTTAAAAGGACAACCCGAAATATTTTTTTAAAGAGCATGAAAATGTTGTTATAAATTGTAATAGCCATTTGATGCTAAAGTAAATAATTCCTGAGATGATCAGCATTGTTTCTGCTTCATTATCATGCAAATGAACAGCTCCTAAATATTAATTAGCTGCATTAACATTATGGTCAGCTTGTTTGTTTCTTTAAGGTTATCATGTAGTCTCTCCCACCATTACCAAGCATTCTGAGCTACATGTGGTGGCACGATCTTACAAAAGACATTATAATCTTATTCACTTACAACTTGAAAATCTAATATATTCAGCTATTTCTAGTTGAGTCATTTATATTGGGATGCACATCATTCACAGGGTTAGATGTAAGAGAGGAATTAGAGGGGCAAATATTAGGAAAAATATGTAGAAAGGGAAGGATGCATGTAGAAAAAGGAAATCAACATGTGAGGAGGTCAGAGGATGTGTCTATTTTTATTGTGACAAATGCAATTTATTGAAGTGTCATCTTTATGAGGATTTTTTTTCTTTCTCAGGAAAATGAGTAAAATATGTTTTGTTCAACAGTTTTCTTTCAATATCACAGTTTTCCAGCAAATAAAAGATGTAAAATGTACTAATTTAAAATACAATAACCTGGAATGGCTCTTACCAGTTAAATAAAATAAAATTATTCACTCTATATATAATAATTCTAAATAAATGAAAAATGTCTGTGATAAATTAATTATAACAAAAATATTTTGACTACTCTTCTCTAAGCATTAAATTGCACTTATTTTGATACATTAAGCATAACTACTAATTACCATTGTAAATTATTAACAATAGTAAAAACATTAAAAATAAATAAACAGAACTTCAAAAAAGTGAAAATTGTAACAAATATGAAACTTTATTTTAACAGTTTAAATTTTCCAAACATCTGAGAGATAGACTGGTACAGCAGCACTCCAATCAGCAGGCCACAAATAGAAAGGAAGAAAAAAAACCTCTAAATGTAAATGTAGATTTTTTTTTATATGTATAGAAGGGCATCACAATAGATAAACAGTAGTACATCAAATTAACAGCTTGGGTTCAAGAAATACTTATATAGTACTAAATAGTTCAGTATTTATTATATAATCACATATTATAATTGTCTAACTACGATTCATCGTCACGCTGCGTTGCGTAGTGCGTACGACTTAGCGATGAGCGCTGCAGGCACTCATCGCCTGGCGAGCCTCGCGCTGCAGGCGAGCCGTTAATCCGCTGTGTTGCGTAGTGCGTACGACTTAGCGATGAGCGCCGTTAAATCATAGCACTTTGGCAATGAGCGTCACAGGCGTTCATTGCAGGCGAGCCTCGCGAAGCGAGGCGAGCCGTTAAATTGTAGCACTTTGGCAATGAGCCCTGCAGGCGCTCATTGCAGGCAAGCCTCGCATAGCGAGGCGCGCCGTTATGTTAAACCGTAGCACTTTGGCAATGAGCGCAGCAGGCGCTCATTGCAGGCGAGCCTCGCGTAGCGAGGGGAGCCGTTAAACCGTAGCACTTAGAAAAAAAATACGAGATGAAAAAAATTACGAGATAAGCGGTGGAACCAAAACACTAAAAAAAACACTAAATACACACTAAAAAATAAAATAAAGGTCACTTACAGCATGGGGAACCAGGCAGGACGTCTGGAAGTGAGTTGGAACTCCAATTTACATCGATTTAGCTGAGTTACAAAGATCGAAAATCGGCTAAGCGAGAAAAAAATGGCCACCGAAAAAAATGAAAACAAGGCTATACTACTACGAACTGCGTAAAACACAGCCACAGACGTATGTGTATGAAAATCAACGAGATAAAGGATGCGGATTAACCGCGCAATGAGTAAAAAGACAGTAGCGAGTACATTTTACGAAACGCAATTACAGATTTACGCATTAACACAGATTTAGCGCCTTTGTCTCGCGCAACATCGGATTTCCCGCCTAAACCAACGCATTTGATGAAATATAAGTTGAAAGTTACAAAAATAAAAATGTCAAAAAATAAAATTTGTATTTATTTTAAGAAAAAAAAAAGGGACAAATGTAGCGTCATGTTGTGTGGCAAACAAATTTCACAACATTTAATTTTTATTGACCGTCATTTGATTGTTTGACCATATTTACTGTTAAACCGTAGTACTTTAGCGATGAGCGCAGCAGAAAAAATGCCGGCCGAACAAAACGAAAACGAGGCTACAGCACTATAACCACGGAAAACACGTACCGATAATCCGCTAAGACGCATACCACACATTATCCGCCATTTTAGGATAATGCGTAAGTACACAGCTACGGTAAACGGTTTCGGCTCGCGCACGCACACTATTACACTGCACACGTTCATCACGCTTACACAGCACCTCCACACCACTAATGCTGCAGCAACATCAACACAGATTGCCAGCTCTTCAACACAATGCATAAAAATACGTAAATTCATTTATTAATTTGAATTCTATATTTCAGTAGTACACAGAAAACAACATTAGCTACCTTACAATTCCATATGTATATTAATAACTAAACAACTTTTAAAACATACACATCTCATTGGCGTCATTTTTTGACGGGCAATACGCTAGTCACATATAATAGTTGTCAAACTGCGAGACGTCTTCATGCTTTGCGAGCATCGCAAAGCGAGGCGTTAACGTGTAGCACGCCGTTCAGCCGCTACAACGCGCGGGACTTAGCCGAAAAACACTTCCTAAATGCAGGATCGCCTTGGCGGGACTTCGAAAATAAAACAATAAAAAAAAAAAGATGCAGGACTTAGAAAAAAAAATACGAGACGCGGGACTTAGATAAAAAAAGATACAAGACGCAAAAAATTATGAGATTAACGGCCGAAAGCCAAAAATCAAAAAACAATAAAAACACACTAAATGCACCCCAAAAAATTACAAAAACATCACAGACACGGCAGGATGTCTGGGAGTGAAGTGGAACGCGAATTTAACTTGATTTAGACGATTTTCGACACTAGCTCTTCAGCCTATTGCTCGCTGCATATATGAATTATAAATAATTAAAGTATATTAATTTATTTAAGAAATCATTCATTATTACTTAACTACATATACATAGAAATATATATCTCTCTCAGAGGACCAAAAGTACACTAAAAGATAAGCTCGCAATGAGCGCTGAAGGCACTCATTGTGAGGCTTGCGATGAGCACCGAAGGTACAAAACGGTTTACATTCTCTGTCAAACAGCATTCCCATGGCTTGAAATTTTAATCACCCGTCATTTTTGAAGGGCAAGTCAATAGTATGTTATATATACACATTATGGATTCCCTGGTGGTCCAGTGGTTAGGATTCTGCGACCTTGGTTCGATTCCAGTCAGGGAACCATAAGGTCACACCACCCTGGTCACTATTTCGATGGGAGTTCACCTAGGAATATCAGGAACTGTAGGCTGTGGCCCACTGGAGAAGCAGCTGGCAACCCACTCCAGTATGTCTGCCATGAATACAAAGTGGACATAAAGATGTGTCAGGTGTGTTACGGTCCATGCGGTCACAGAGAGTCGAACACCACTGAATGACACAACAATACTTGTTCTCTGGTGACTCAACTCAATTAGTGACACAGTCACTCCTACATCCAGGGTAACTGTTGGCTATTTCCTTCAAGCTACCCAGTCTCCAGTACTGGTTCAAAATGACTTGGCACACTTTCCTATGGCTAAGGGTTCCAAATAAGAGTAGCCTGCTGTTCTCTGTTGTAGAAAACAATATATCCACAAACCACATTCTACTCCAAAACCAAGTCATGATAACAAAACACAGAGGTCTCTGATTTTCTTCATTTTTTTTTTTGTGGACACGCATGTGGATCAGCAACAAAATAGAATTCACAATATCTGCTGCTGACAACAAATATATACAAATCATAACCTTTTATAGTAGTTCCACATATAGAAAATTGTTTATTCCATTATTAACTTCTAAAAATGGTACATTCCACCACCTCCTGTTTCTAGACCAGTAAGATATTACTTATATTTTGAAATCCAATAAAAGATTGGACGTAGTTAGCACGCATCAACCATGCCTGATACGTCACATTATCTGCACACAACACCCTTAATTTGTAATCTCTACGCACAGGTCAAGTTGTTGATCATCCTTGGCTTTGGCCTTGTGGACTGCTGGAGTACATTTTGTTTAGACATAATAGTTGTTTGATGGCTTTTAGTAAACTTGCTAAATCTGGGACATGCATATTTAACTATTTGAGAGCTAAAGTTAGCCAAATATCACAAGTGCTACAAAAGTGATGAATGCTATATATATATATATATATATATATATATATATATATATATATATATATAGTTGAATAATCAGAGTATTGCAGTGAATAGTGATACCTTTTTTATTGGATATACGTATTCATAATAAAGCGACGAGCTTTCGAGAGATAATGCCTCTCTTTATAAAGTCAAAAAACGATACTGTATATATATATATATATATATATATATATATATATACCGTATATACTCGAGTATAAGCCGAGTTTTTCAGCCCTTAGGCGCCCCTAGGCTAAAAAGGGCCCCTTTGGCTTATACTCGAGTCACTCTCACCCCTGTGTCTCTCTAACCCCCCCGTGTCTCTCTAACCCCCCCATGTCTCTCTAACCCCCCGTGTCTCTCTAACCCCCCGTGTCTGTTTCCCTCCCCCCTCCTCATCCTCAACCCCCCTCCTCATTCTAACCCCCCTCCTCATTCTAAACCCCGCTCCTCACTTTACCCCTCTAAATACCTTCCCCTCTCCCTTTCCCCTCACTTACCTCCATCTGCAGCTTCTCCTCTGACCTCCGCTCCTTCCTGCGTCGGCACCCGGTATATGCTAATGACGTGGCACGCATGTGACGTCACGTCATTAGCATATACCGGATGCCGATGCAGGAAGGAGCGGAGGCCGGAGGAGAAGCTGCAGATGGAAGTAAGGGAGGGGAAAGGGAGAGGGGGAGGTATTTAAAGGGGTAAAGGGAGGAGGGGGTTTTAGGATGAGGATGGTGGGGGGAGGTTTAGGATGATGATGGGGGGTTTAGGATGAGGATGGGGGTTTAGGATGGGGGGGGTTGAGGATGAGGATGGGGGGTTGAGGATGGGGGGGTTGAGGTTGAGGAGGGAGGTTGAGGAGGGGGTTTAGAATGAGGAGGGGGGTTAAGAATGAGGAGGGGTAAAGTGAGGAGAGGGTTTTAGGATGAGGATGGCGGGGGGAGGTTTAGGATGAGGATGGGGGGTTTAGGATGAGGATGGGGGTTTAGGATGGGGGGGTTGAGGATGAGGAGGGAGGTTGAAGATGCAGAGGGAGGTTGAGGATGAGGAGGGAGGTTGAGGATGAGGAGGGAGGTTGAGGATGAGGAGGGAGGATGACGAGGGAGGATGAGGAGGGAGGTTGAGGATGAGGAGGGGGGTTGAGGTTGAGGAGGGGGTTGAGGATGAGGAGGGGGGTTGAGGAGGGGGTTTAGGATGAGGAGGGAGGTTGAGGATGAGGAGGGGGTTGAGGATGAGGAGGGGGGTTGAGGAGGGGGTTTAGGATGAGGAGGGAGGTTGAGGATGAGGAGGGGGTTGAGGATGAGGAGGGCAGTTGAGGAGGGGGTTGAGGATGGGGGGTTGAGGATGAGGATGGGGGGGTTACAGATGGGGGGGTTGAGGTTGAGGAGGGAGGTTGAGGAGGGGGTTTAGAATGAGGAGGGGGGTTGAGGAGGGAGGTTGAGTAGGAGGGAGGTTGAGGATGAGGAGGGGGGTTGAGGATGAGGAGGGGGGTTGATGAGGGTGATAAGGGAGGGGGGAAGAGACACAGGGAAGGGAGAGGGGGGAAGAGGCACAGGGAAGGGAGAGGGGGAAGAGACACAGGGGAGGGAGAGGGGAGAAGAGACACAGGGGAGGGAGAGGGGGGACACAAGAAAAGGGCACACAAGAGGGGGACACAGAGGGCACAAGAGGGACACAGGGGGCAGCACATTTCCCACCCTCGGCTTATACTCGAGTCACTCATTTTTCCCACTATTTTGTGGTAAAATAGGTGCCTTGGCTTATACTCGGGTCGGCTTATACTCGAGTATATACGGTATCTATATCTCTCTCTTTATATATATATATATATATATATATATATATATATATATATATATCACATATATAGTTGTGAGCATACGAGTTGTTGCTAATGCTTGCGGGCTCGCATAGCGAGCCCGCGGCCCTCGCGAAGCGCTCCTTGCCAGCAACTGCGACCCTCGCAAACTTTATGTCGTAACGCAAACAACATACGAGACACGTTACTACCCATTACAACCTGGCAAAAAACGGCCGCAACCCGCGGACATGAAAAAATTAAAAACACAATAAATACACACAACACATACATACATACAGTTACCTACAGCAAGAGGGGGCATTCAGGACCTCAAAAAATGAAGTTACACCTTAATTTAACTCAAAATAAAAGCGTTTAGACACTACAAACTTCTCTAAGCGAGAGAAAAAATGGCCGCCGAACAAAACGAAAACGAGGCTAAAACACTCTAAACACGCAAAACACCACAAAACACATACGGATATTCCGCTACAGACGCATACCACACATTAGCCGCCATTTTAGAACAATGCGGAAGTACACAGCTACGCTAACGGTTTGGTCTAGCGCATGCACACTATTACACTGCACACATTCATCACGCTTACACAGCAGCTCCACACCACTAATGCTCCAGCAACACAGACTTAAAGGTATTTTAAGTTACCTGGAAGACCAACAACAATATATTTCTGTCTGTTACATTAATAATTAACTTTCATATTGTATATGATATCTGGCCACATAGTAACATTTGTGTAAAATTTGTGTATCTTAGCTAATTGTCTAGTTTGTTGATCTACTATATACTGTGTGTTGTATCTCTCCTCCCCCATCTAATTTACTATCTAACATCTGTAGCAAATGGTCTTCTTATCTGCTTATCCTACACTTATACTTTCTCTCTCTGTCTCATCACAGCAGTAACTCAGAGCTACATTACCCTCACTCTGGACACAAACATCCCACAGACTTCTCCCCTCCCTCCCTGCCCCACTTCCACGACCCTTGCATTACCTTAATTTATAGATACTCACATGACTTGCACCTAGTCATTTAACATCACCTGCAAAAAACCTAATTAATAAAGTCTCTTAGATTCTCACCCACCACTGATTTACCTTATCACACTCTCTTCCTTGCTCCTGAATCTATAACACTACAACTTCTAATCTTAGGACAATAATTCTTACCCCTCTATCCCACAATCATCCTATCTTTCAGCTGAGCTTACACACCATCACAATGCTTTCTCACTCTTTCCTCTTTCTTATAACCTACTGCTTTTCTCTCAGACTTTCTTTTGCAGTCTCTCCATATCATGTCCCCAACAATATTACCATCTAGCCTTCTTTGCTCTCCTCTCCTCTTTTCTGCTCCCATGAGCTCCTCTCCCTCCTCCAGTCACAACATCATCCCCTCCCTAACACTCACAAGCAGAAACAGCACTGTAAGTCCCAGTCCCATCTTCTCTCCCTCTCACTACTCCTTCTCCTGGCTGCGGGAGATATATCCCCTAACCCAGGCCCCTCACTCATCTCCACTTGCTGTCAGCCACGCTCTGGTTCATGGCCAGCAAACAACCGTAACACCCAGAATCTGATACCCATCACATGTCACAAACCCTCTACTCTACCTTTCTCCTGCGCCCTCTGGAACGCACGGTCTATCTGCAATAAACTCACATTCACTCACGATTTATTCATCTCCAACTCCCTTAATTTACTGGCTCTCACGGAAACCTGGCTCTCATCCTCAGACACTGCCTCCCCTGCAGCGCTCTCTTATGGTGGCTTTCACCTCAGCCACACACATAGACCTGGGAACAAACAAGGTGGTGGTGTGGGCGTATTGCTTTCCACTCGCTGTACATTTCACCTCTTACCCCCTGTCCCATCCCTCCAATTCTCATCCTTTGAAGTGCATACAATCCGCCTCTTCTCACCTTTCTCTCTACGTGTTGCCGTGATCTATCGTCCCCATGGCACTCCCTCTCAATTTCTTGATCACTTTTCTGCCTGGCTCCCTCACTTTCTCTCCTCCAACGTTCCTTCACTGGTACTTGGCGATTTTAACATTCCCATTGACACTCCCACCTCCCCAGCAGCAGCCAAACTGCTCGCACTCACCTCTTCCCTCGGCCTCTCACAACTAACAGATTCTTCTACTCTTCATGCTGGACATTCTCTTGACCTTATCTTCACCAATCTCAGCACAGCCTCCAACCCAGTCACCCATCCACTCCCTCTATCTGACCATCACTTACTTACCTTTAACCTCACCTCTTCTTCCTCCCACCGCCCCTCTCCTACCCCTGCCACCATCACGAACAGAAACCTGCTAGCACTTGACCCTACTCAGCTCTCCATTAATATCCAACCCCTTCTCAGCCCCATCACCTACCTCAACTGCCCTGATACTGCCATCTCACTTTACAACTCTACTCTCTCTTCCATCCTTGATACCCTCGCCCCCATAACCACACGCAGACGCCCTCGCTCTCTTCCACAACCTTGGCACACAACTCAAACACGATACATCCAGAAGTGCTCCCTCACCGCTGAACGGCTCTGGAGGAAATCACGCAGCTCCGCAGATTTCCTCCACTACAAATTTATGTTACGCTCCTACTCCTCTGCCCTCAACCTCGCCAAACAACACTACTTCACTTCACTAATATCAACCCTATTCTCTAACCCAAAGCGTCTGTTTGCAACGTTCAAAACTCTCCTCCACCCACCACCTCCTCCCATTCCTTCCTCTCTCACAGCTGAAGACTTTGCCAACCATTTTATTCATAAAATCGAAAATATCCGCAATGAACTCTCATCTCACAGTGGCTCACTCACTCTACCATCTCAACTATCCAACCACACCCACTCTTCTCCCTCCCCCAATCCAACAGCCATTCTGCACTGCTTTGCCCCAGCTACAGAGGATGAAGTCGCTAGCCTGCTATCATCCACTCGCCTCACTACATGTCCCCAGGACCCTATTCCATCTCAGCTCATCCCTCCCCTCTCTACCACACTAATCCCAGCTCTCACACACATTTTCAACCTTTCCCTAACTACCGGCAAGTTTCCATCTTGTCTAAAACACGCCACAATTACACCCATTCTCAAAAAGTACTCATCTGACTCTGACATTGCTTCTAACTACCGCCCTATCTCTCTACTTCCTCTGGCTTCCAAACTGCTGGAGCGGCTCGTCTATAACCACCTTACCAGCTTTATCTCCTCTAACTCTTTTTTTGACACCTTCCAATCCGGCTTTCGGCCCCAACACTCCACTGAGACAGCTCTCACTAAAGTCACCAATGACCTGCTTACTGCCAAGTCAAAAGGTCACTTTTCTATTCTCCTTCTTCTAGATCTCTCTGCTGCCTTTGACACTGTTGACCATCCACTTCTACTCCATATCCTCTCTTCCCTCGGTATTCGAGAAACTGCTCTCTCGTGGTTCTCATCATACCTACAAAATCGATCATTCAGTATCTCCTTCTCTGACACCTCTTCTTCTACCTACCCCCTGTCTGTTGGCGTACCCCAAGGATCTGTCCTAGGACCGCTCCTCTTCTCCATCTACACTTCCTCACTTGGTACCCTAATAAACTCTTTTGGGCTGCAATATCATCTCTACGCAGATGACACCCAAATCTATCTCTCAGCACCAGATCTATCCCCCTCTCTTTTAACACATGTCTCCAACTGCCTCTCTAGTATATCCTCTTGGATGTCCACCCACCATCTCAAACTCAACATGTCTAAAACTGAACTCCTAATCTTCCCTCCCTCTCCCACTGTGTCAATTCCTTACATCTCTCTCACTGTCAATAATGGCATCATCACCCCCTCCTCCCTAGCCCATTGTCTTGGGGTTCTACTGGACCCCGCCCTGTCCTTCATCCCTCACATACAATCACTAACTAAATCTTGTCTTCTCCATCTAAAAAACATCTCCAGAATTCGACACTTTCTTACACAAGACACAACTAAAATCCTTATACACTCTCTCATCATCTCTCGACTGGACTACTGCAACTCGCTTCTTGCTGGCCTACCCACCACCCGACTATTTCCACTTCAATCCATTATGAATGCCTCTGCTAGACTCGTCTTCCATACACAACGTTCAGTGTCGGCATCACCTCTCTGTCAATCACTCCACTGGCTTCCCTTAGCCTCCAGAATAAAATTTAAAATCCTGACACTAACTTTCAAAGCCCTCAACAAGAGCACTCCCCCATACATTTCTGGTCTCATCTCCAAATACTCCCCCACCCTCCCTCTTCGCTCTGCTAATGATCTTCTTCTTTCCACAAATCTTGTCACCTTCTCTCACTCTCGCCTTCAGGACTTTTCTCGTGCTGCCCCTATTCTCTGGAACTCCTTGCCTCGCTCCACCAGATTATCCTCCAGCCTCAAAACATTCAAAACCTCTCTAAAAACACATCTCTTCAAAGAAGCGTATCACCTTCCACCCTAACACACTCTCAAATCTCTCTCCCTCCTTTTCCTCACACAATACCTTTAGGATGTAAGTCTGCGAGTTTCACTCCCACAAGGTGTTTTAGGGAAAGCACCATGGACACTGGATTCCAAACTCAAAGACAGGGCCCCCCTTTTTTACTATGTGTTAATTTGTATGTATCTTTGTATTGAACGTACAGCGCTACGGAATATGTTGGCGCGTTATAAATAAACAATAATAATAATATTATTAATAACATCTAAACAGATTGTCAGCTCTTCAACAGAATGCTTCCTGCATATATTACTTGAAAATAGGTAAAGTATATTAATTTATTAATGTATCATTTATTTGATTATTATACACCAAACAGCATTAGCTCACTTACAATTTCATTGCCGTCATTTTTTGATGGGCAATTCGCTAGTATATATATATATATATATACTAAATAATTGTATTTTTCCACATCTCCCATATACATCTTAAATAGTAATTGCCATCTATTCCGCCTCCCCTTCTTAATTGTAACACATAATTGGCAATTACCTTTTGCTAAATCCAGCTAGTAAGTTTATATATAGTTGAGATGTTTAAGATGTGTTATATGTTAAACTCTATAATCATTTGAAGATCTGAATAAATATAATAGAAATGTTGTCCAAAAGTATAACTTTGAATAGTGACCTTGTTTTGAATTGCAGGTACACTTAATATTAACACTTAGATTGGATCAAATAGTCTGCACATAATTATGTTACAATTAGTAAAAGTTATGTTTTAATGTGATTACATACAATACAACCAAAGAGAATGCAAATAAAAGCCACTATGCTGTTTTTTCTTTTCTTTTTTTGTGTTGAATATTATTGAAATACAGTGGCAGAAGCACCGGTTCCTTCTTACTAAATAATGTAATATTTGGTTTAATTAATCAATTTTGGATTGGGAATTTGAAACACTAACATGTTTCATCCATAGACTTTTAAAATGTTACAGCAGTTCCCTTATGAATTTTAAATAGAAAAGGCCATCTATTTATAAATAGTAAAGGCCATTTTGTTATAATTAACAACATAATTGACAATCAAATTACTAAAATCAATTAAATTATCTTAGGTTTGGGTTGCACAAACACAAAAATATGCCACATAATCTTGTTTGTAAACATCTCTATTTGATGTTCCTTTTTCTAATCTAAATTTAATTTGAATGAAAACTTTTATTATTCTAATGTTACAAAAAAAACATTAAAATTATTAATTTATGTTTAAACAATTTAAAATATTAATAAATATTAAGAGTATTTAAAAGATTAAGTTTCATTTTGTACAACTGTATAAGCTAAGAATGCACCTCAACATTATATTTCACATATTATATATACAACTTTATTATTTAGTTATCAATCCTGACTTTGAATTATTTATCTGTTTTATTAATAAAAAGATTAGGCCAACAAAATACAAATATGAATTTTAAATCACTTACCCAAACTGCAAAACTTATTTACAGTGCCTTGCAAAAGTATTCACCCCCTTGACTTTTTACCTATTTTGTTACATTACATCCTTAAGTTCAATGTTTTGTTAATCTGAATTTTATGTGATGGATCAGAACACAATAGTCTAAGTTGGTGAAGTGAAATGAGAAAAATATATGCATAAAACTGTTTTTTAGAAATAGAAAACAGAACATTGGCATGTGCATATGTATTCACCCCCTTTGTTATGAAGCCCATAAAAGTCTCTGGTGCAACCAATTACTTACAGAAGTCACATAATTAGTGAAATTATGTCCACCTGTGTGCAATCTAAGTGTCCAATGATCTGTCATTGCATATACACACCTTTTTTGAAAGGCCACAGAGGCTGCAACACCTAAGCAAGAGGCGCCACTAACCAAACACTGCCATGAAGATCAAGGAACTCTCCAAACAAGTAAGGGACAATGTTGTTGAGAAGTACAAGTCAGGGTAAGGTTATAAAAAAATTCCAAATATTTGATGATTCCCAGGAGCACCCATCAAATCTTTCATAACCAAATGGAAAGAGAATGGCACAAAAGCAAACCTGCCAAGAGATGGCCGTCTACCAAAACTCACGGACCAGGCAAGGAGGGCATTAACCAGAATCCTGGAGGAGCTGCAGAGTTCCACAGCAGAGACTGGAGTATATGTACATAGGACGATAATAAGCCGTACGCTCCATAGAGTTGGGCTTTATTGCAGAGTGTTTATTTATCTATTTAGCGACTTATTGTTTTAGCAATATATAGAATGTTTTTTGTAATGTTCCTGCTGTTCATTTGCTTGTGTTTGTCTTGCACTGTTAGGGATTGATGACATGCTATTAGCTCTGCCTGCTAGTAATTCAAGTTTAAATAGCCATGAAATTTTTTTTTGTTTATTTATTTATATATTTTTTTTATTATTATTATTAATTTTTTTGTATTATATATAAAAAAAAAAAAAAATTATTATATCATTTTTTTGTTTTGTTTATTTGTTTATTTTTTCCCCACTCATAGGTACGCATGGGAGAGGGACCCTGAGACGTGTGCACTGTTTTGGTGCCGTTTTGTGGGCCAGTAGGGGGACACTTGTACCTATATCAAGCAGAAGGAGTTCAGTGAGCGTTTTATATCTCAATCTGGGGTAGACACATTTGTCTAGATGAAAAACCCAGTGGTATTTTTCAATTGTATTTTATTCATCTCTTCATCTTGAAAGCTTCTTATTGGAGCAAAACGTGTTTGTGAGTGTTACACATATTTTTTTTTTCATTCATCTGATTTTACACAGCTTTGTCTGTGGATTTATTATACTTTATTTTTTATCTACTAATTTTTTGTTTTATGGTGGTTGTGCGCTTCTTGCCCCTCCCTTCTTGCATTATATATAAGTTCTGCAATGACCAGTACTTCTTCAGAAGCTGCACAAGAACATTTATCCATAACCTTAATTGGTTTTAGACTACCATCATTTATGTATGATTGAGGATGTATAGCCCCTCATTTTCTGGATTCAAGTGATCTACTGTGCATCAAACATTACGGCATCAACTGGAGCAAGATTGGTGAGCTCGGACCTCCTTACCAGTGCCGGTGCACTAAAGATATATTATTTGAACATTTTACAGACTTTTATTTAGTTAATTTTTACATTCTATGCCCTACTCAAGTCCATTATAGTTATTCTATTTGATATTTCCCATTACTGGTATAGCGCTGTGATCACAAACGCAGTCCTGTGTAGTACTTTGCTTGGGGTCATTGGGTTTTTTGTTCTCTTTTCTTTTCAAGATAATTCTAAGGCTGCTGGAGTTGATGGAATCCCAGCTGAACTATTAGAAATCCTACAGGATTTTGCTATAAAAGTGTTGCTTGCCTTATGTCAATAAGTTTGGAAAAATCAACAGTGGCCAGTAAACTGGGAAAGGTCCATCTACATTCCAATCCTAAAAGGTTGCATATTGTCACTTCATATAATCAATTTATACGTGTAAGGCAGACCAGATAAACCCAAAGCCAACATCAACATTGCTGGGAGAAATATGAACAACCTCAGAAACATGGATGATACTACTCTGATGACTTAAAATGAGGAGTAACTAAAGGGCCTATTGATGAGGTTTCCCCAGAGAAGACTCTGATACTGAAATAAACTGAAGGGCATGGCAAAGGCGGAGATGGATAAATGAGTTAATGGAAGTAATGAACATAAGCTTGAGGGATCTTAGAGGGGCAGTGACTAACAGATGTGCCTGGCGTGACATGATTGAACGACTAAACAAAAACATCTATTGATCACTGTGAGGTGAATGGAGTTTTAAAACATACCCCATAACTCTTTATATATAACACATACGGATTTGTGTCCTTTCTCTCAACAATGTTGATAATGGTGTATGAGTTACTACAATTTTACATAAATATTCTATAGCTATCTAAATGATTTTAAGATTTTTTTTTTACTATACTATTTACTATTTTTTTTAAGTTCAATGTTTTGTTAATCTGAATTCTATAAGATGGATCAGAACACAATAGTCTAAGTTGGTGAAGTGAAATGAGAAAAATATATATATAAAACATTTTTTTAGAAATAGAAAACAGAAAATTGGCATGTGCGTATGTATTCACCACCTTTGTTAATTAATAATAATTAGTGAAATGATGTCCACCTGTGTGCAGGTGTCACATGATCTGTCATTACATATACACACCTTTTTTGAAAGGCCACAATGGGGGTAAATACTTTTGCAAGGCACTGTAAATACATAAAAGTGTAATTATAAGTGTTCACCTTTGAATTCTAAAATCTATTTCTCAAAACATGTAGATCTAGAGTTAGACACTTACATTTCCAGAGACCTTTGTGGCTCAGAATATATCAACATATGGACTTTTCGGCATTCACAAAGAAGATGGATGCAAGAAACATGAACAAGGAGCCGCTTTCCATGACCACCAAAGCAACTAACGAGCAGATATATTTGTCTTTTGAGACAATCTGATTTTACTTATTGAAACCTTTGAAATAGCCCCCTAGCAGTTCATGCACAAAGTATTAGTATTAGATGTACTAGCCTAATGTTTATGAAATGCTTCTGATTGATTAGTACATCTAATGTTACAGAGACACTGTGTGCATGAGCTACAAGGGGTGGTTTCAGTAAGTAAAAACAGAGCTTTTAAGCATTTTTTAATAAAATAATGTTTGGATATGCAAATAAACATTTACAGCCTTATTAAATTGCAATTCTGCAAATTCTAAAGGGCTCTATATAAGCACAGAGCATATTTTTTTACAGAAGTTTTTAGTCAGCGAACTTCTATCCAAAAGCAACGTCTTCACTAACTAAAAACTTCTGTAAAAATAAAAAAATGCTCTGTGCTTATATGGAGCCCTATAGAATTTGCCTAATTGCAATTTAATAAGGCTGTTAGGTAATTTATTTTAATATTAAAAGCAGGGAACTTTCCATATCCATTTAAGGAAATTATTGTTCTTACACAATGCTTGTGAATTTTTGTTTAATATGATGTCCGATCTAGATAGTTTTTTTTTCATTCTGAAAAGTTACAGCCCCCTAATTAAGAAAATGTGCCCAATTTTGCATCTGCTCTTTTTATGTACATGTCTTTTTCCAACAAGAGTTAGCAAAGCTTAACACTTGTTAGAAACGGCAAAACGGACGCATCACTCAGTAAGGTCAAAAAGGAAAAAATGATAGCACAGCCGGTCTTCAAATGGCTATTTTAACTAAGGTTAGAGTTTTCTCACTAGTTAGGTGAAACCCTTTTTACAAATATGTTATCCTAAGGAGCATTGTCATTAAAGTTTAAAGTGAGCCGTCCAAGTTGAAAGTGGTTCCGTAGAATAACATCCGAACTGGAGAGGTTTCAACTAATTTGTGAGAAAGTTCTCAACTTAGGGACTGTGGTTCAATTTGTTCTGGGTTCAAATCATCACTCAACAAATCCATAATTCTTCATTCCCTGAATATATCTATATTTGAGGCCAACGGAAAAGGAGGATTGAAACTGTTTATAAATCACTATGGGTTTTAACTATTTAGAATCCATTAGAAACCTTTGTTCTTTCATCTGTGGAATAAGGAGGAATATTTAGTACCTGCTTAAAGGTACAGGGAATTTTTTTTTTCTTTGTTGCACCATAGTAATGGTATCTGATAGTGAGCCACGGTGTATTTTCTTTTTTTTCAATTAAAAGTCTTAGAGCACAAAAACTTATTTGGAAGTTTAACTGCCAGACTATTACATATACAGACTAACGTATTCTCTGCATTTCCTTTTAGTTGCAATGAAGTTTATACAGGTTTTACTTAGTACATCTAACCAACTTCAGTCTTGAAGAGACGAAGCAAAGGTTCCAGGTATTTTCAAGTTCAATTATCTAACACATCCACTCAAAAAATGAATAACAAACTATTGCAATTACATTTATTTATATGTGTAAGTTTTATTTATGCATCTGCTGGTGTATTCGATGTGTCTCTTTAAGTGGAAATACATCACACCAATTAGAAAAATGGGCACCATAGTATAACACAGGGATTGGGGTGTTCATTCATCTCTATTAGAATATCCCCTTCCTTGTGAATACAGTTTTTCGACAAACCGGTTACTGAACATTTTAACATCAATGAACTTTTAAAACTGTTGATTTCCTTGTATTAAACCAACAATAAAACTGGAATCTTTATTGACACAACAACGCCAAATTAAAATACATACAGGAGTTCAAAGGGACTTCTACCAATCATAGGCTGAATAGGGAACACAACAGTTACCACAATAGTTACACTTCCAGCCATATAGACGATGAGCCTTATTCAATTGGGAGGCGCAGGTTATGGAGGTATAGGACGTAAGTCTGCGGGCCTCCTGCGGGCCTGCAGCGTCCGCAACTTATGGTGCTATTCATTTGGCCTGGCCCGCAAGTCCCTGCCCGATAGCGCACATCGCAAACCATGCTATCGAAAGTAGCATTTGAGAGCTTGAACATGATCGATGACGCAAGGCTGTAACTCCCAGTTAGAAACAGTCAATGGAATGTGGGTCCGATCGAGACTCGTGGTTCAAGCCCATAGGGCTTTGAAATCCAACCTCCATTTTTCATTGAAGTCCTACGGGCTAGAATTATGAGTTACAATCAGACCCACATTCCAGATATAATGCAATATTGATAATGCCGTAAATATGATCCTACCATATTTAGGGTGGAGCTCTTCCCATCCTTTTCATTCAGTGACACAGCCTAGAACTGATTTACCTGCTGCTGTCTATTTACTGCAGAGCTTTACAGGCACATTCTAGGGACATGTACTGTAATTTCTGTTACAGCCCAAAAAATAGGAGCATCAGAGGAAAACAGCAGTTTCAATTTACATTTGCTAAGAGAAGATCAACTTTGTTCATCAGAATAACCTGAAAAGTTGTTTATACTGTCTTTTACTACTTAATTTTAATCTTTTTGAACAAGTAATAGAATAAAGAAAGTTAGAATGCAACTAATATGTCTTTTTTTTCACAATCATCACCAAATGACACTGTAAATAAAATTTAAACATAGCATCACAAAAAATATGTTATTATATTGTTTTGAAGAGTAAATTAGCCACATATGTCGGCCGTTGTAGGAGGGTTGTTCCTGGATGATGACGTCACATGTGGAAGATTCCAATCTGAGACACTATGTGTCACAACCTACAATGATGATGGGATCTAGAGTATCCAAGTACTTTTATTCCCAGTAGGTTTTAGACCTAAGATTTGAGTGACTCAGACCAATGGACAGTCCTTGCGGATGCAAGAGCATAAGTCCGAGCTCATTGGTAGCGTGCCTGGGAAATCTGGAAGGGAGTCAGAACGATCTCCTCTACCAGCATATGCCCCTGGGTCAATAATGCATAAGAACAACTTCTTTATTTTTACACAAGTATTTAAACAACTCACAAAATTAGTACAGGGAGTGGCCACCCCCTTGTCCAACCCTCATCTTCCTCTTGGCCAATGGGGTAATCTCCAGAGTAACTTGATTACCTCTGGCCAATGGACTAAAGGTAAGCTCTGGGAACTTCCAGACCCCTCCCATGGGCCGCCCACTAGGTGTGGCTACCTAATTTAGTTGGTCTCTGGCTCTCAAGGGAGAAACATATATGTGCTCCTGTACTATGACCCTGATATTGGGCTGAAGACCCCATGGGGTTAAGGTGCCTCAATGTCTGTACAGACCCCTTTGTTCTGGCCTTGCTATCACTTCAAGTGTTTACTTTAGGTGATAGCTGGAAGGCAGATGGGTGATCTACTCAGGTTACTATCTGTATCAAACCCAATATGGATGACTGCACACAACATGGCTCCCACATCACAATACAATATATTTACAGATAATATCACTACAACATTGTATAATCCACAGCATCTCTTCCTTTCCCACATGTTATGAGTTGAGGCAATACTTCCCACGTCAGTCCACTTAATGCGTTATGACGACTTTATTAGTGGTGACGTGTTAAACTGCCTCTTCTCTGAATGCATAACAATAACAGTGGGACTCTGCCCTGAATATATAACATTTATAACAGTGGCTCTGGGAGCCCAAAACCTTCTGTTCAATAACATGTGTCAGATAACAGTTCCAATCCAAGATGGCCCCTGGCTGATTCATGACACTATGCATACTACAAAATGGGGATATGTCACTGTAGCTTTATGTATGTACCACTATCTTTGTTAGAGGTGGATCAGATGACAGTTATATGGTATTGACATTTATGACACATGACAGTTATGCCTATATAGAATAAGTGACTATTCTTTTATAGTTTTTGTGCAGTCGGATTATTTTTTACACATTAATCGTAATTGAAGGATATACAATGAGGGAAAAAAGTATTTGATCCCCTGCTGATTTTGAACGTTTGTCCACTGACAAAGAAATGATCAGTCTATAATGTTAATGGTAGGTGTATTTTAACAGTGAGAGACAAAATAACAAAACAAAAAAGAACAAGAAAAATGCATGTCAAAAAAGTTATAAATTAATTTGCAGGTCAATGAGGGAAATAAGTATTTGATCCCCTATCAATCAGCAAAATGTCTGGCTCCCAGGTGTCTTTTATACAGGCAACGAGCTGAGATTAGAAGCACTCTCTGAAAGGGAGTACTCTTAATCGCAGATTGTTACCTGTATAAAAGAAACCTGTCCACAGAAGCAATCAATCAATCAGATTCCAAACTCTCCACCATGCCCAAGACCAAAGAGGTGTCCAAGGATATCAGGGACAAGATTGCAGACCTACACAAGGCTGGATTGGGCTTGACCAATCGCAAAGCAGCTTGGTGAGAAGGTGACAACAGTTGGTGTGATTATTCACAAATGGAAGAAACACAAAATAAGTGTCAATCTCCCTTGGTCCGGTGCTCCATGCAAGATCTCACCTCGTGGAGTTTCAATGATCATGAGAACAGTAAGGATTCAGCCCACAACTACACAGGAGGATCTTGTTAATGATCTCACAGCAGCTCTTACCATATTCACCAAGAAAATAATTGGTAACACACTACGCCGTGAAGGACTAAAATGGATGGGTATTCCAGCATGACAATGACCCAAAACACACAGCCAAGGCAACAAAGGAGTGGCTCAAGAAGAAGCCCATTACGGTCCTGGAGTGGCCTAGTCAGTCACCAGACCTTAATCCCATAGAAAATCTGTGGAGGGAGCTGAAGGTTTGAGTTGCCAAACATCAGCCTTGAAACCTTAAGGACTTGGAGAGGATCTGCAAAGAGGAGTGGGGCAAAATCCCTCCTGCAATGTGTGCAAACCTGGTGGCCAACTACAAAAAACATCTGACCTCTGTGATTGCCAACAAGGGTTTTGCCACCAAATACCAAGTCGAAGGGATCAAATACTTATTTCCCTCATTGACCTGCAAATCAATATATAACATTTTTGACATGTGTTTTTTTTTTTGGGGGGGGGGGGTGATTCTGTCTCTCACTGTTAAAATACAATTTATTTGTCAGTGGACACATGTTCAAAATCAGTAGGGGATAATGATTGGCACATATAATATTATATATATATATATATATCATATATATATTTTAAATCTGACTTATGTATGGTTAATACTCTTGTATGAAAAGTTGATTATTGACACAATGCGATATGCACCGATAATTCTGGTATGGTGATACAGATGTTATCTTACATCAATTCATTTTCCATCTACTGTAATACCCTTCATATGTATATTTATACTAAATACTAATGATTTTTTTCTATTTGTATTCAATTGTTGACTGGTTTGCCAAGATTAACTGGTTGTTCATTAGAGAACAAACATCATCAGAGTGGAAGGCACAACCCTTGTTGATTTTATACTTTTATTTTTAATTATATTTTTGAATATATAACCCCACTCCTCATCCTCAACCTCCCTCCTCATCCTCAACCTCCCTCCTCAACCCCCTCATCATCACCCCCTCCCCCTTCCTCAACCCCCCCCCCCCCTGGTATATGCTAATGACGTGGCACGCATGTGATGTCACATGCACGCCGGGTCAAGAAGGAGCGGAGGCCGGAGCAGAAGCAGGTAAGTGAGGGGAAAAGGAGAGGGGGAGGTATTTAGGGGGGTTTAGAATGAGGAGGGGGGTTTAAAATGAGATGGGGGGGTTGAGGATGAGGAGGGGGGAGGGAAAGAGACACGGGGGGGTTAGAGAGACACAGAGGTAGAGAGACACTAGGGGGGGGGGGGGGTTAGAGAGACACGGGGTGGAGAGTGACTCGAGTATAAGCCGACGGGGCCCTTTTTAGCCTTAAAAAAGGGCTGAAAAACTCGGCTTATACTCGAGTATATACAGTATTCTTTAATGTGTGTCAACTGCTTTATTTGCTTTCCTCTTAACACCTAATTATTATCGTCTTGCAATTTCCACTTCTATTTAATCCTAAAATCCACATAACTGTGGGAGCCTTTCAACACAATTGAGCATAGATGTTATTTACACTCATGGCCCCTCACAGATCAAACTAAGACCTCAGCATATTTGAATATAAAACTTAAAGTTTGTACTTATTTTTACAAATAAAGGATAAATAAAAAATAATGTTTAAAAGAAAGGATACAAATAAAGGATATAAAAAAAATAATTTTACTTTCTAAGCATTTAACATTATAAAAAGAGCAAATTATAAATATTTATATATATATTTAACTTCTGAGGTTCTCAAATCTCTTTCCTACCTCTAGCGCTCTCAACAACCCATCAATCGGCCTGGATATTCATGGAGAATTTCTAAATGAGCGCCCTCTTGTGGGTTAAGAAAACCTGGCTCCCTAAAGCCCTACTTCCACAATCAAAACAAATCAATCTTATGATTAAGAAATGGGCCAACTCCAGGTTACCCCTCTTACCCCACTATTCTCCCCCCCCCCCCTCCCACCCCACACACACACATCTCCAGAGATCTACATCCAGAATCAAAACTAGGGTGGAATTCCAAGGACCTATATAGGCCTGAGCACTGGTTCACAATTGACCAAACCCTACATCCACACTCAAAACAAATCAATCCCATGATTAAACTTTCCCTCACGACCTGGACATGGGCCAACTCCAGGTATCAACTCACAACAGACCTCTCTCTTCTTATCCCAGTACTCTCTTTCCCCCACATCTCCAGAGATCTACATCCAGAATCAAAACTATGGTGGACTTCCAAGGGCATAGATAGGTTTGAGCACTGGTTCATAAATGACCAAATTCTTTTGTTTAAATAGATAAGAGATTTTTATGGACTATCATTATGAGAACACTTTAACTTCTGCAAACTTAGACACTATATTACTACTTTAGTAAGGACCCGGGGGTCTCTCAGAACAAGCTGGCTACCCCGCATTTGTAAAGATGCCCCATTATCATGGGGTATCTTAGGCTTACTATATACAATCATTAATACCCCTCCGATAAATCGCAAACCCATATTTATTAGCAAATGGCAGCATTTATTGGCCCAACAATGGGATTCAGAGAAATAGGGGAAAAAATCCTACCTTTGTCTACTATAACCCAAACCTAGGTGGTCTTCCAGTCTTTACAAGTTCATTTTTTTAGTCCACCTATCATCACACCAGTGTCTATCCATTCACATAATACTCAATTTCTGATCTGGAAACCTACCTACCTTAACAATAATAATAATAATCACATATAATAGTTGTCAAACTACGAATCGTCGTCACGCTTTGCGACGCAGTTTGGTCCGCAAATGCGGACCCTCACGAAGCAAGGGGCTGTATTTGCGGAGGTGGAGGCTCCCATGTCGGCTGCAATGAGCTGAAGGCTCATTGCAGGACGCAAATGCGAGGGGCCGCATTTGGGGAGGTGGAGGCTCTACGGCGCCTCACAAGCGTTTACAAACACACACAAGCGTCACTTAAACAAAATAGATCTAACACGCAATCACTAAATACGGACTTACACGAAAAAATACGAATAGCGGGTCTTAGAGCGCAAAATTTACAAACTCGCAAAAATAAGGCCTTAACGCTCGAACCGTGCGCACCTGAAGACATTAAAAACACAATAAATACACACAAAAACACATAAAAAGCTTACTTACAGCAAGGGGGGGGGGGGGCACCCAGGACCTCTGCAAGTGAAGTTACACCTCAATTTAAGTCCAAATTCCTGAGTTTAGACGCACGAAAATCCCCTAAGCGAGAGAAAAAATGGCCGCCGAACCAAACGAAAACGAGGCTACAGGACCCTAAAGCCACAAAACAATAGTAAGTACATACGGATTTTCAAAAAAGCCGTACGCGGTAAAGATACACCATTAGCAAGGACGCTAAATGATCCACATCCGCGTACCACATACACATTCGCCGCCATTTTACAAAACTAATTTACGCAATGCGGAAGTACACAGTCACACTAACGGCTTTCCCTCGCGCACGCAGCCTATTTACACTACACACTGCACATATTGCTGACATTTACACATCAGCTCCACAACAGTGCAAACCTACATTGTATGCTGCAGGAACATCGAAACAGATTGTCAGCTCTTCAGCACAATGCTTCCTGCATATATTACTTCCAAATAGGTAAAGTATATTCATTTTATTAATTTATTAATTATTTAATTAGCATACAAAAACACATATACACAAAAAAATATATATATCGCAATAAACACAAAAGCCATTCACCGCGTGCCTCACAACGAGCAACAATGCTGCTCATAGCACACAAAGCCTTGCAATAAGTGCAAAAAGCAGATCAGCGCCGACAAAACAATAACAGCAAAAGAGCCTCTCAGAAAAAAGTACAAAAACCAACAGCCACGCAATGAGCACAGAAGGCGCTCAGCGCGAGGCTCGCAATGAGCACCGAAGGATCTCAGACCACCAAAAAAATTAATGTCTTTGGCAAACAGCATTACCAGCCATACAATTGTATTGCCCCATCATTTTTGACGGGCAAGTCGCTAGTAATAATAATAATAATACAAAGCCCGTAATAAAAATGGGCCACACAATATATCCCCTCCCTGGTGGCCGAATTCTCAACATCCCCAAACAATAAATGATTAAACAATGAATGGAGGTCTCCAGACCTCCCACGTGTGTAATGCTCAGTTGAAGTCTGAATGATACTCTGTCATTTCCTCCTCTCTTGCATGTTCCTCTGGGCAGGAAGCTGACAAAGGGTTTATTGTGATGCTACATATAAAACCTGCATCCTTCCAGATGTTTAATGCAACAACTCTGAGCAATGACTTTTCAGCAGTTCTGTTTTACACACTAGCACTGCAGGCCTTATTTATCATAGCATTACGCTTTGTAGGTAGAAATGACAGGATGTTGCTTCTCATTGCATTGCACATATAACTCACATATACAGTATGAAAGTTGTTTATTTCTGCTTGGGCCAACGGAGACACAATGGAGGGAGAGGGGGGGGAATGGAGACACAAGATGGGAAAGGGAGGGGGGGGGGGAGGAGACAAGAGGGGGGAAAGGAAGAGGGGGAAAGGAGACAGGAGGGGGGAAAGGGAGAGAGGCAAAGGAGACACGAGAGGGGGAAAGGATACAACGGGGAAAGGGAGAGGGGGAAAGGAGGTACAGGAGAGGGAGAGGGGGGGAAAGAGACAGAGGGGAGGGAGAGGGGGGAAAGGAAGCACAGTGGAGAGAGGGGGAGGGGAAGGAGTCACAGGGGAGGGGGAAGGAGACACAGGGGAGGGAGAGGTGGGGAAAAGACACAGGGCGGGTTGGCCAAGACAAGTGACAAGTGTCCCAGACCAAGCACATATACACATATGTCTATATGTGTATATGTGTTTTCTATAATATGTTGTGTTGATTCCCCCTAGATGCATTTACCTGATGATGTCAGATGCTGCCTCCACTCTTTCTGCATCACTGTTTACCATCAAACTGAGGGTTTCATCTCATATCAGTGTTTTTGTGCTCTTTGTGCCTTATCCATTTATCTGTCATTTAGGGATTATTTCAACTACCTTTCCTCAGTATAGATGTATACTTTTGGTGGTGGGAGTGTCATGGTCTGGGCCTGCATGAGTGCTGCTGGCACTGGGGAGCTACAGTTCATTGAGGGAACCATGAATGCCAACATGTAATGTGACATAACGAAGCAGGGCATGATCCCCTCCCTTCGGAGACTGGGCCGCAGGACAGTATTCCAATATGATAACGACCCCAAACACACCTCCAAGTCGACTACTGCTTTGCTAACGAAGCTGAAGGTAAAGGTGATGGACTGGCCATGCATGTCACCAGACCTAAACTATATTGAGCATCTGTGGGGCATCCTCAAATGGAAGGTAGGGGGAGTGCAAGGTCTCTAACATCCATTAGCTCTGTGATGTCATCATTGAGGAGTGGAAGAGGACTCCAGTGGCAACCTGTGAAGCTCTGGTGAACTCCATGCCCATGAAGGTTAAGGCAGTGCTGGAAATTAATGGTGGCCACACAAACTATTGACACTTTGGGCCCAATTTGGACATTTCCACTTAGGGGTGTACTCACTTTTGTTTTCGAAACATTTAGATGTATTCAATTGTATAAAACCCGTAATAACAGGTTCACAAGCTGCACATGCAAACCATGAACTCGTAAGTAGCATTTCAGGGCATGATCATGGGATATGACAATAATTAAAAAGTAGTCTAAAAAGTAGTATCCGGGCTTGCCTAATTATTGACAGATCACATGATCATGCCCCCTGAAATCCTACTTATGAGTTCATGGTTTGCACGTGCAGGCTGTGAGCCTGCAATTAAGAGACAATTGAATACATCACAATGCTTAGAAAAATGTAACCCGCAGCCAAAATGTCAGGTTACAGGTAATTACAACCTTGCAACTGAATGAGGCTCACAGTGTTTATAGCCATTTCATAAGTCTTTAGTGGATAGTAATTCTTATTTTATAGCATAGACTCTGGGATTACATTTAGTTCTACAATAAATAGAACAAACGTATTGTCTTGAACTAACATCATTTCAAAATGCACAGTCTGAGACAGTAAGAACTAATAAACAAACACTGATTGTACCTGTATATAAACAGGATTCTAAGATTAGCATGGTGTCGGGAGAATAATGCATGATTAACTATAATTAATTAATGCAAGAAACTGGAAGCCCAAATTTTGCATTTTGCATTTGAAAAAAGCATGTTTGAACAAAAAAAAAAAAAGGTCATTATGAATAATGGTTGATGTGTAGTTTAGAGAATTTAAATTTAAATTGGTTCATAGGAAATCCGTAATTAGTAATGTCATTGTGTCGGATGTATCTTTTACTATTAAATGGCCATGAAACTGTGCTTATACGGCTTTACAGAGGGAATGGTAGATCGTTGAATGGAAGATACACCGCCCAGAGAAATTGGTAGGTAAAGGAGTACATGCATGACAAGGACATGCATAACCTACACTGAT
Source organism: Discoglossus pictus (assembly GCA_027410445.1). Lineage (NCBI taxonomy): Eukaryota > Metazoa > Chordata > Amphibia > Anura > Alytidae > Discoglossus > Discoglossus pictus. The sequence continues at coordinate 47,299,981 of CM050167.1, read as the reverse complement.
ATTGGATGTTTTTTAGGTAAATAAATACCTATTTTTTCTTATCATCGTATCTATGCTTTTATGTTCAACCTAAGTTTGTCCAAGGATCATTTTGTGACTGACACAGATTCGCCCATAAAAATCCCTGCTAAATTTAGCATAAATTCAAAAATTAACTTTGTCAATCAGAGGCAGATACATAAGCCTTGGTAGCCAAGCATTGTGGGATTTGTACGCTTACAGCCTTATTAAATTACAATTCGGAAAATTTAAAAAGGCTCTATTTAAGCACATAGCATATTTTTTTTACAGAAGTTTTTAGTTAGTGAACTTCTATCCAAAAGCAAGGTCTTCACTAACTAAAAACGTCTGTAAAAAAAAGTATGCTATGTGCTTAGAGTCCTTTTAAATTCGCCGAATCACAATTTAATAAGGCTGTTAGTTCCCAAAACTCACCTTAATCTCCTCTCTTGAATCATGCAACCCAGCAGTGCTGCTGCATCTTTCTGCATTGTCTGATGTTGATTACCCAAATGCAGTGTTTCTATTGGTAGGTACACTGTGCCTATGTAAGCAGTTCTGGGGGTGTGGACAACACACTGTATTTTTAAATAAAATAAATCTGTGTGTATATAGAATGATTGAATATAATGTGTGTTTCTGATATAAACAGCATGTGTTAGATTAGCTAAAGGTAAAACAGGTAAACTTAGATATATCTTTAACAGTTGACTACTTAAAGGATCTCACATGCTTGTGGTGCATGTAAGAATATAACATTATCAGGTATGCAAGACAGGAACATAAACATAGAAAAAAATCATATATGTACAGGACTGTGATTGAGTTATTGCAACCAGATAGGATTGCTGATCTGCCTGTAGCTTGAAGTTAGGGTTACTCTTACATAGAGTTCTGTTATCAAGTGTGCTATTTAGAGAGTGAGTTTTCAACAGAAATTATGGGAAATCTTATCTGAATCCACTATGCCTCACATTCCTCCCTGATTTCTAATAATTTTAGAAATTAAGACAAAATATATGTTATTTTTAAATAAAAAAGCACAGCAATTTATAAATAATTAAGTAAATAAATAAACAATAATTAAATAAACAATAAATAATGAAGTCCTTTATTTCAAACTGTGTAAAATCATATGTACATTATTAAACCAAGTGCATATTACAAATATGACATTTTAGTGGACCTTTAACTACTATATGAACATGGGGAGAAATAACTATCTAACAGTACATGTAATATTTTTCATTAGTAAGCACCTTTTTCTAAAATCCTCAAATTAAACGCCAAAGGACAGTAAGAAAATGTTGTCATGGTATTGTTGAAAAAAAACTGCAGTTGCTAAGGACAACTAGAATAAAATGGCATGGGATGATGGCATAAAAAAAAAAATCTAAATCTATTGCAGGAATTTACTAAGCATCTCATTTGCTTCTCGTTTCATCCCTTCTGCGATTTAGTAAATCCCTACATTGTTTTTTTTTATATTAATTACACAACACACATAAATATATTTTGGTTACAGCTGAATAAGAAACATGTAATGTAATAATTCAGTGGAGAATTCTTTAAATTATAAGCATTAAGAATATATGTGCACCTCTCTTAATTTTATTTTTTTAGATTTATATGTAAATTTTGAGCATGCTTCTAAATAGTTTTTTTCTAATATGATGTGATGAGATGTTAAAAAAAGATGTTAAAAAAATCTTAAAAATAAGTACTCAGCAGAATAAACCTATTATACTTTACATAATAATCAACAGTGCCTGGTTTCATTATTGTACAGTAGCGATGCACAGCGAAATGTAATCGTGCATTTCAAAAAGTATGTTTTATTCATTAAAAAATGATTTGGGTTTACAATACTAACCCTGAAAAAACACAGAAATAGCTCTATAGCAGAATGTTTAATCCAAATTTAATTTGCAAATTGAAACAAACATAATATTTAGAAAAGCTATATGTTTGTATTTAGCTTTCTGGTTCTGTAAAAGCATGGCAATAAACCACAACATAGTGAATGTACATGCTCTTCATACTAATTTGTACAATCGTAATAATTCAGAAAAATTGTGACAAATCCTTATCTAACTTTAATATAAGTTTTCTACTCTATAAACAAAATTTTCATGCAAAAACATTGGCGAAAAGAGCCTGTTTAAAGATTCTGTGAGCACAGGCATTTCTGGAAAATCTTTTACCCATCAAATTGACCATTCCCTAAAAAGACCAAAAATTGAAAAAGTATTGCTGGTGGTTCTCTGAGCAAAGAGCACCCTCTGTTGGTTGGATTAATCACTTGAGATTATCTACAACTGGCTAAAACACAAAACTAAATACTTATTAAACAATTGACCATTATAAATGCTGAAAAATAACTAGATGTCAAAACATGAACACAAGGGACGTTTTTTTTTTTTTTTTTACTGTTCAGTGGAGCCCTTCTATCACTCATTTGACAGCAATAAATTAAATGCTGTTAATAGCATTCCCACAAAATCCCTAACATGAGCTATGTACCAGCCCCAATGAGATCCAATAAGATCAAAAAAAGTGACTGTCTGTGCCCTAACTTGCGCAAATCCATCCTATGCGATGCATGAAAGCTGTGTTGGAACGTCAGACATATGCTAAAAGGATAAAGTGTTACTGGAATAAAAACTGAAAATGCACTGTGTACTAATTTCCATGCCCCTGCCCAGTTTCCCAGAGTGTAATGTAATAACTGCATTTCTTGGATTTCTTAGCAGGAAATAGGTTTTTTACTATGACATGTTATCAGTATCCAGTGGATTTGTGCCCTCGTTTCCTGCATTTTGATGGAGAAACACAGTTACAGGTGGCTTTAATGCTTTTACAAATTTTATTATAATATATTCGCTACTGTTGCTAAATAATGCACAAAAACAAAATCATAGAAAACAACAGACCTAGCTCCCACCACAGCCCTACTTCTATTGGTTAACAGTTTCCTAACTATCTGCTCTCAACCAGCTAAGCCTGGGTGGAGGAAAGACAAAACTAATACAGTCCAATCGTTACTTCACAATTACTTGCCTGTATCCTTTAGTAGTCCAAGTTTTCACGCTTCCTAAAAATGAACATCAGCACACTTCTCTCTGTGTTTCTCTTTTTTCCAGCTCCAATAAACAGCACATACTCCAGTGTGTGGATCTTTCTTCTACTCAGACACACAGAGGAGTGTGCACAGAGTTGGTCTATCTTCAGCTTCAAATAAACTGTGCACACAGTTCTTTTGTAGTCTCTCACAGGCTACAGGCCTCAAACACAGCCTGCAGGCCCCAAACACAGTCTCTCAGACTAGCTTCAGTTCAAAAAGTCGCACCCACATTTCTGAAGAAGTCTTAATACTGCTGTACTTCTTGCTTCTAATTATCTGCTCAGGGAAGTTACTCTTTCAGATCTCCTGGGGAAAGGAGCTTTATAAAGTATGTGGCTCACGGAAAAAAAAATGGTATCACTGTCACAATATATTCATACACACATATTGTTGTTGTCTAGTCATATCAGACTCTTCAGTAACCTCATCTATCCATCTCTGCCGTCCCCTTCTTAATGTGCCTTTCATCTTTCCCAATATCAAAGTTTTCTCTGAGGAATCCTGTCTTCTCATGATATGGCCAAAATATTTGAGCTTTAGCCTCAGTGACCCTTCTAGTGAACAGTAAGCTTGATTTCCTGTAGTATTGATAGATTGTAATTTCTTACAATTCAAGGGACTATAAACAGTTTTCTCCAACACCACAAATCAAAGGAGTCAATCCTATGGTGCTTAGCTTCTGTATGGTCCAGCTCTAACATCCATTTGTCTATAGTTCTAACTATGCGCACTGTTCTTAATAGTGTAATATCGTTACTTTTTAATAATTTGTCCGGGCTTGCCATAGCTTTCCTCCCCAGAAGCAAATATATTTTAAGTTCATGGCTTCAGTCACCATCTGAAGAGATATTGGAGCCCAGGAAAATAAAATCTGTCAATGTTTCCACTTTGCCATGATTTTTGTCTTTCTAACGTTGAAAAGCAGGTAATCTTTTGCTCTCTCCTCTTTTACCCTCACCAGTAGGCCCTTTAATTGGCACCCTGACTTCATCGCGCCTGAGTAATGCGCAGCAACGCATGAGCACGCACGCTTGCGCTCCAGACAAAAGCGCTCCCATGAAAAATCGGGCCCTGGCATCTGTGCGCACCTCTCCCACTCAGTGCTCGACGTCAATGTGTCAAGGTATATACAGCTCGGCCCGTCTCCCTATATATTCTGTGACTTTGCCATCTGCCAGCTGTTACCTTGGTAGATATATGTATACTAGCGAATTGCCCGTCAAAAAATGACGGCAATGAAATTGTAAGTGAGCTAATGCTGTTTGGTGTATAATAATAAAATAACTAATAGATTAATAAAGTAATATACTTTACCTATTTTGAAGCATTGTGTTGAAGAGCTGGCAATCTGTTTTCATGTTGCTGCAGCATTAGTGGTGTGGAGCTGCTGTGTAAGCGTGATGAATGTGTGCAGTGTAATAGTGTGCGTGCGCGAGACCAAACCGTTAGCGTACTCGTGTACTTCCGCATTGTTCTAAAATGGCGGGTAATGTGTGGTATACGTCTGTAGCGGAATATCCGTAGGTGTTTTGTGGTGTTTTGCGTGTTTCTTGGGGTGTTTTGCATGTTTAGAGTGTTGTAGCCTCGTTTTCGTTTTGTTCGGCGGCCCGCAAGCGTGAGCAATGGCTTGAGCGGGCTCGCATGCTCACAACTATATATGTGATACACACACACACACACACATTATATACACACACATTATATATATACACACACACATAATATACACACACAATATATTGTGTGTGTATATATATATATATATATATATATATATATATATAATGTGTGTGTATATATAATGTGTGTATACAAACACAATATACACACACACATTATATATATATATACACACACACACACACAATAAGATGGAGATGAGGCACATATACGACTGACTGTAATGTACCGTGCAATATATGTTATACATGCACATATAGGTGTATGCACTGACTGTATATCTGTACACACACACACACTATATACACACACACACACTGTATACACACACACACACACTATATACACATTAAAAAAACACACAGTATATATATATATATATATATATATATATATATATATATATAAAAGGGGCATCCCAGCTCCTAGCACTGTGCGTGTCAGGGGCACTGTAGCCCCTGGCATTGTGTATATGTCAGGGGCACTGCAGCTCCTGGTACTATGTGTGTGTCAGGGGCACTGCAGCTCCTGGCACTGTGTGTGTGTGTGTCGGTGCACTGCAGCTCCTGGCACCATGTGTGTGTCAGGGGCACTGCAGCTCCTGGTACTATGTGTGTGTCAGGGGCACTGCAGCTCCTGGCACTGTGTGTGTGTGTCGGTGCACTGCAGCTCCTGGCACCATGTGTGTGTCAGGGGCACTGCAGCTCCTGGCACTGTGTGTGTGTGTGTGTGTGTCAGGGGCACTGCAGCTCCTGGCACTGTGTGTGTGTGTCGGTGCACTGCAGCTCCTGGCACTGTGTGTGTTTCAGGGGCACTGCAGCTCCTGGCACTGTGTGTGTGTGTGTCAGGGACACTGCAGCTCCGGGCACTATGTGTGTGTCAGGGGCACTGCAGCTCCTGGCACTGTGTGTGTGTGTGTGTCAGGGGCACTGCAGCTCCTGGCACTGTGTGTACGGGACCTTGGCGGGATCTACTTGCTCCTGGCACTTTGTATGTTTCCGGTTTCTTTTTACACTCACTTTTGTGGAAGATCACACGCTTACATTACAGCTGCACCTCTGCATTGTGGTTTGCTGTTTTTCCATCATGATATCATACCTTATATTAAATCTGCTGCACTGTGTAAGACAGTTTGTGTGTATTTATCTATTCAACCTCTTTGTAAATGTTTGTAAGTTCCCACAATTTACATATAGTTTTCTCCCCACACCTATATATAGCTCACTCCTGTGGTCCCAGGCCCTATCATGTCCCCTCTCACCCCACATGAAGCCCTATCAGGCTCCACTCACCTGTCCAGCCCGGGGGGCAGGCCTGTGTGGTCGGGGGAGGCGGGGCTCGCTGTGCTCCTGGGGGGTCCGCCCGCCAGGCTAGGGGGAACTTATAGTGAGGTGGTGAGCGCCTCCATGCCTGCCTGCTCTCCGGCTGCATTGTGGGAGTCTGACTCGCCGACACACAGTGGCAGCGCCGAAATGGGAGCAGTCACAGCCGGTAAGCTGGCTGGGACAGGCCTCTGAACATGGGGGTATAGAGACACCACAGCGAACCCCTATCAGGCTCCACTCACCTGTCCAGCCCGGGCAGGCCTGTGTGTGCTCGGAGGAGGCTTCGTGAGTGCCGCAGTTGCAACTGGCAACAACTCACACTGTGCGGGGGGTGAGGAGAGGGATCTAGAGCCAAGACTGGGGGATCTAAAGCTGAACCCGAACCGGGGACTGGGCGGACCTGCGCGGGGCATTGTGGGGAGGAGGTGGCTGCTCCATCCCAACAACTGCGGCCCTTGCACGCAGCCCTCGCATAGCGAGGGCTGCGGGCAAGGGCAGCGAAGGCTGCGGGCAAGGGCCTCAGTTGCTGGGATGGAGCGCCTTCGGCGCTTCATCCCAGCAACTGAGGCCCTTCCCCGCAGCCCTCGCTAGGGCCGCGGGCTCGCTACACCAGCCCGCAAGCGTGAGCAACGGGCCGTACGCTGCGGGCAAGGGCCTCAGTTGCTGGGATGTGAGCTTTGAAAGTATCTGGAAAGAAATGTGAGTCATGCATCCATACTACTAATGGGAATGTGAAAAAGGTGAACAGAAGTCTGAAAATCTGGACTAGTAAGAGAAGATAAAAGTAGGGAGACAGGAAAGAAGAGTATAAGGTGAATAGAGACTCAGTCTGGGGGCATAAACACAACACAGTTTGCCAGTGAACATCTGAATGATTCTGATGAGAACTGGGTGAAAGTGTTGTGGTCAGATGAGACCAAAATCAACCTCTTTGACATTAACTCAACTCACTGTGTTTGGAGGAGGGGGAATGCTGCCTATAACCCTAAGAACACTATCCCCACCGTCAAACGTGGAGGTGGAAACATTATGCTTAGGGGGTGTTTTCCTGCTAAGGGGACAGGACAACTGCACTGCATCAAAGGGAAGATGGACGGGGCCATGTACCATCAAATCTTGGGTGAGAACCTCCTTCCCTCAGAAAGGGCATTGAAAATGAGTTGTGGATGGGTATTCCAGCATGACAATGACACAAAACACACAGCCAAGGCAACAAAGGAGTGGCTCAAGAATAAGCACATTAATGTCCTGGAGTGGCCTAGCCAGTCTCCAGACCTTAATCCCATAGAAAATCTGTGGAGGGAGCTGAAGGTTCGAGTTGCCAAACATCAGCCTAGAAACCTTAATGACTTGGAGAGGACTGACAAAGAGGAGTGGGACAAAATCCCTCCTGCGAGCCTTGCAAAGTGAGGCGAGCAGTTGAGGCATTGAAGCATGCGGCACTTAAGCAACGCAGGACTGAACTCTGAAAAATACGAATGTAACGGCCGAACCGCGGAAATCAAAAAACACGAAAAACAACAAAAAAACATAAATAATACATTAAACCACACTCACACACACAGCACAGGGTGAGAGCCAGGACACCTGAGAGTGAGGTTGCAAGCGAATTTAAGCCGAATTTCCTGCATTTCGTCACTCGAAAAACGGCTAAGCGAAAAAAATAATGGTGGATGAAAAGTGCAAAAAAAGCCCTGAAACTGGATGAAAACGAGGCTCTGCAATGCCAGCGAGCAGACCTTGGAAAATGCACGACACTACACACAGTAACACTTACATGAATAACGTCAAAGTGAACCCTGCAATGAGCGGCCAGTACAGTAGGCATGGTTCGCAATGAGCGCCGATGGACGGGACCATGTACCGTCAAATCTTGGGTGAGAACCTTCTTTCCTCAGCCAGGGAATTGAAAATGGGTCATGGATGGGCATTCCAGCATGACAAGGTAACAAAGGAGTGGCTCAAGAAGGACCACATTAAGGTCCTGGAGTGGCCAAGCCAGTCTCCAAACCTTAATCCCATAGAAAATACGTGGAGGGAGCTGAAGGTCCGAGTTGCCAAACATCAGCCTCGAAAACCTTAATGACTTGGAGAGGATCTGCAAAGAGGAGTGGGACAAAATCCCTCCTGAGATGTGTGCAAACCTGGTTGCCAACTACAAGAAACGTCTGACCTCTGTGATTGCCAACAGGGGTTTTGTCACCAAGTACTAAGTTGAAGTGGTCAAATACTTATTTCCCTCATTGACCTGCAAATCAATGTATAACTTTTTTGACATGTGTTCTTTTGGGGGGAGGGAGGGGGGTTATTCTGTCTCTCACTGTTAAAATACACCTACCATTAAAATCATAGACTGATAATTTATTTGTCAGTGGACAAGCGTTCAAAATCAGTAGGGGATCAAATACTTTTTCCCCCTCACTGTAGAATAGTTGTCAAACTGTGATTTGTCGTCCCGCTTGCGAGCCTCGCAAAGCGAGGAGAGCCGTTAACACATAGAAGCCTTCCGAGCGCCGAAGGGGCTTATTGACGTTAGCCACACAAAGCGAGGCGAGCAGTTGAGGTATGGAAAAACGCAGGAATTAGGCTGAAAGGAGCGCCAAAGGCGATCCTGCGAGCCTCGCAAAGTGAGGCGAGCAGTTGAGGCATTGAGGAACGCAGGACTTAGGCTGCAAGCAGTTGAGGAATACGGGACTTCGAAAAAAAAATCCAAACTCAGAAAAATACGAATGTAATGGCTGAACCGTGGAAATCGAAAAACACGAAAAACAACAAAAAACATTAAAAAATACATTAAATCACACACACACAGCACATGGAGAGAGCCAGGACGCCTGGGAGTAAGGTTGCAAGCGAAATTAGGCCGCATTTCCAGCGTTTCGTCAATCGAAAAACAGCTAAGCGAGAATGAAAATGGTAGACGAAAAACGCAAAAAAAAACTGAAACTGGATGAAAACGAGGCCCTGCAATGGCAGGCGCGCAGTCCTTGCAAAATGCATGATGCCACACACAGTAACACTTACATGAACAACGACAGGCATGCAGGACTGTTAAGACTGTTAAGTAAAACTTGTACAAAGAAAATCTGACCTCGCAAAAATATGAATGCAACGCCCAAACAGCGGAAACCAGAAAACACGAAAAGCAAAAAAAAAAGTACACTCACACACAGCACAAGGGGAGAGCCAGGATGCCTGGGAGTGAGGTTGCAAGCAAAATTAAGCCGAATTTGCCGTGTTTCATCACTCGAAAATTATCTAAGCAAGAAAAAAAAAATGGGGGACAAAAAACGTAAAAAAATATGAAAATGCAATGAAAACGAGGCTAAGCACATTCCAACCTCGGAAAAATACTGAACTCTGAAAAATACACCGGACTAAGAAAATACACAAAGGGAAAGACACTAACACTTGCACGAACAACGCCAGGCACGCAGGACTTTGCTGAATGTTTCCGTTGTTTGATTTTTTTCAGACACACAGAGAATAAACACACAGGGAAGAGACAGGGGGAATATGCTGGAAAGAGACACATGGCATTCCCAAGCACAAAACTTGCAGGTTAATAAACTGCAATGAGCGGCCAGTACAGTAGGCAGGAGGAATGGTTCGCAATGAGCGCCGAAGGTGATCATTGCAAAGCAGGAAAGTTGAAGTACACAAGGGGAGAGGCTCACATGAGCACCAAAAGCAATGAGCCAAAAGACTCACATTGTGTGGCAAACAGAATTGCTTGGCTTACGATTTTATTGCTGTCATTTTTTGACGGACAATTCGCTAGTACAGTCAACTGTAATTGCTGGTTATTAGGGAGTCCCCTAATTTCAAGGGTCTAACTGACACTTACACCCCACAAAACCCCTCAAAATCCCTTTCAAAAGGCATTAGCACTTAAACTTGGGCATTTAGGGCCCCCAAAAACAATAAGAAAAAAAAAATAGCATTTTTTTTCCAGTCTCGAACTGCCGGATAGTGCCAGTTATGCCGGTTTAGCAGCAGTTTTTTTTAAATGGGGAATTGATGCCGGTGCCAGTTGCTTGAGAGTGCCGGTTGCTTAGGAGCCAGATAACCAGGAGTTTACTGTACTCGTATAATAATCCTGACATTCTCATTTTATATTGGCTACTAGAGCCATTACTCATCCGTAAAGCTTGGTTTGGCTATGCCATACACTGAAATCTCTTGCAACCAAGGAAGGATTTACAAATGTGGGCTGAATAATGTGGGGAAGCAAAAGATTAACACTGAGGTGTAACTGCCTGATTAGCATAGGGCACTAAGTTTTCTTTCTTTTGGATATATTCTTTGTTGCTTCCGTCTTAAGCACTTGAGGCATTCTATGTTTTTATATATTTGGTGTCAATTTTCAAATCAACATTTAGGATTACTGTTATTTCCAATAAACAGAAGAAGTAAAATAAAATATATTAATTATACAAATTTGGAACAGGTACCGTAATGAGTGTCTTCACAGTTATGCTATGGGTGATGTCAGGCGAGGTAAATTTATTTTTCTTATAAACACCTATGTGTGAACACTCACCAATGATCAAAATTGTATCAAAAAAATCATAATTGAGTTATTTGCTGAAGCCTAGTCGACCGTTCACACTAATCTCAGGATTGAGGTTTATTTTCTGTTACATGTGAATTATTTCATTCCAGTTTCTCTATTTTTTTTGCTTCTCCAACAAAAAGTTACACTATTTTCTATACTTATTTTTCATTCACATGCTACAAAATTGGGACTTTTTCTTATTTGATAATATTAACCATTTCCTCATTGGTTGTTAATTTTTGTTTCCAATTATTCTAACAATATGTCACATTATTTATTTTAATAATAATTAGATTATTTCTTCTTTCTTTCTTACTAATTGGTTATTTTCTGAAATTAAAAAAAATTAGAGAGAAGGGTTTGCAAACTGAAAAAGAGATGAAGTCATCTACTGTGAGCTTTGAAAGTATCTGGAAAGAAATGTGAGTCATGCATCCATACTACTAATGGGAATGTGAAAAAGGTGAACAGAAGTCTGAAAATCTGGACTAGTAAGAGAAGATAAAAGTAGGGAGACAGGAAAGAAGAGTATAAGGTGAATAGAGACTCAGTCTGGTGGCATAAACACAACAGAGTTTGCCAATGAACATCTGAATGATTCCGAGGAGAACTGGGTGAAAGTGTTGTGGTCAGATGAGACCAAAATCATGCTCTTTGACATTAACTCAACTCACTGTGTTTGGAGGAGGGGGGATGCTGCCTATAACCCAAAGAACACTATCCCCACCGTCAAACGTGGAGGTGGAAACATTATGCTTTGGGGGTGTTTTCCTGCTAAGGGGACAGGACAACTGCACTGCATCAAAGGGAAGATGGACGGGGCCATGTACCATCAAATCTTGGGTGAGAACCTCCTTCCCTCAGAAAGGGCATTGAAAATGAGTTGTGGATGGGTATTCCAGCATGACAATGACACAAAACACACAGCCAAGGCAACAAAGGAGTGGCTCAAGAATAAGCACATTAATGTCCTGGAGTGGCCTAGCCAGTCTCCAGACCTTAATCCCATATAAATTTTGTGGAGGGAGCTGAAGGTTCAAGTTGCCAAACATTAGCCTTGAAACCTTAATGACTTGGAGAGGTCCTACAAAGAGCAGTGGGACAAAATCCCTCCTGAGATGTGTGCAAACCTGGTAGCCAACTAGAAGAAACGTCTGACCTCTGTGATTGCCAACAAGGGTTTTGCCACCAAATACCAAGTCAAAGGGGTCAAATACTTATTTCCGTCGTTGACCTGCAAATCAATTTGTAACTTTTTTGACATGCGTTTTTCTTGTTTTTTTTATTCTGTCTCTCACTGTTAAAATACACCTATTATTGAAATTATAGACTGATCATTTCTTTGTCAGTGGGCAAACGTTCAAAATCAGCAGGGGATCAAATTCTTTTTTCTCCCCACTGTAGGACTAATTGTTCTCCAGTTGAAAGGATACAAGCAACACAAGATACATTGCTCAGTAAATTCAACAAAATCTAGATAAATAATTACCGTATTTTTCCGAGTGTAAGACAATATTTTTTGCCAACATTTTTAAGTTTAAAATAGGGGGGTCGTCTTATACACGGAATACAGCACAGGATAGCCAGTAGCAATACTGCAAGCTGTTTGAACTGTGGAGCATTACTGTAACAGGAGTGGAGGAGGAGGAACAGAGCAGGCAGGAAAGAGCTGATGGTGAGAACTAGGGGATGTGGTGGAAGAGGTGGGCTCCTCATACTGGCTCTGTGTGAGGGAAAAATGCAGCCATGTATTAGCTGTGTGTTCATTATGTGTGTGTACTTTATATACATAATCTAGGCATGTGTCCATGTACATGCATGTGCAGAGCTTCATCTAACACATGTGTGCTTGTGCTTTATATATACATCATCTAGGAGTGTGAGTCCATGTAAATGCATGTGCAGAGGTACATCTGATAATACATGTGTGAAGTTTGATGAACCTGCATATAGGTATACCTTTTAGATAAGAGTGCAGATACTTTTGCAGTAAAAAACCTACAAAACAAAACTGGTGTAGGTGTGATACATTTTAATGCTACTGATAAGAAATGTTAAAATACACTGTATTAACAGTTTTTTGAGCACTAGCCCATGTCAGAAAATGAATAAATACCTAGTTAAAAGGTTTATATGAAACTTTTGTTTTGCCTAAAGAGTCCACCATGATTGCATATTTATTTCTTCATTTTGGGCTAAAAAAATAGGGGTCATCTTATGCATGGGGGCATCTTATACATGGAAAAACACAGTATTTTCAATAAAGGTGATACATATACTGTTAACGATAAATGATCATACTACATAGTTACATAGTAATTGAGGTTGAAAAAATACTATATATATCTCCTCTGATCTGCAATATGTGGATTAGGGGATTGGCCAGGGAGGTAGCTGGGTTACAGTTACAAGGGGAAGCAGGGGGAACAGGAGGAGGCAGGCCAGTTCTGAGTTGTCAAACACCAACAGATTTGCCAGATTGAGTGAAACTGTTGGCGATGTCCATTCAGGAATGGCAATGCCAGATAGAGCTGTTCCCTCTAACAGCCGGGCGAACAGCTCTACTGGAGAAGAGGGAGGGCAGAATAGGCAGAGCAACAGACATGTTTTGGTGGTAGGGGACTCTATTATTAGGAAGGTAGACAGGGTAATTTGTCACCCAGATCCCAGCAATCGAACAGTTTGCTGTCTCCCGGGTGCTCGGGTTCGGCATGTTGTGGATCGGGTGGATAAATTATTGGGAGGGGCTGGTAATGAACCGGCGGTCTTGGTACACATTGGTACCAATGACAAAGTTAGTGGAAGATGGAGCGTCCTAAAGAATGATTTTAGAGAATTAGGGAATAAGCTTAAAGCAAGGACCTCCAAGGTAGTATTTTCTGAGATACTACCAGTGCCACGTGCTAGCCCAGGGAGGCAGAAGGAGCTTAGGGAGGTTAATGCGTGGCTAAAAAAGTGGTGCAGTGCAGAGGGTTTTGGGTTTTTAGAGCACTGGGCTGACTTCTCACTTGGGTACAATCTCTATAGCAGGGATGGATTGCACCTTAATGATGAGGGCGCTTTTGTGCTAGGGAATAGGATGGTAGAACGGCTGGGGGAGTTTTTAAACTTGTAGGTGGGGGGGAGGGACTATATAGAAGTATTGGGGTAAATAGGGTAGAGAGGGAAAGGGATGAATTATTTACCCATGGGGGAGGAGAAGGGGGGAGGGTTACAATAGAAAGTAGGGAGATATTAATAGGGGCCTCAAATACAGTGGCAGGCACTTCACATCAGCAGAGCCATAGCAACATAAAGTGTATGATTGCAAACGCAAGAAGTTTGCCTGGGAAAATGGATGAGCTAGAAATATTAGCAGTACAAGAAAAATGGGGCTTAATAGGCATTACGGAAACATGGTGGGATGAATCTCATGACTGGACTGTTAATCTGGATGGTTATAACCTATTTAGGAAAGATAGGGGCAATGGTAAAAGAGGAGGAGGGATCTGTCTTTATGTTAAGCCTGAATTTAAGCCTATAGTTAGAGAAGATATTTATGCTGGCACTAACGGCATCATTGAATCCTTGTGGGTTGAGCTAAATAGTGGAGGAGCTAATTCTAAATGCATATTGGTGGGAGTATGCTATAAACCCCCAAATATAGCTGAAAGTGAGGAAATACAATTATTGTTACAGATTGGAAATGCAGCTAAGCATGGGCAAGTTCTAATAATGGGAGACTTTAATTACCCTGATATAAACTGGATAAACGAGACCAGCAGCTCAGCTAAGGGGAGCAGGTTCTTGAGTACACTCAGGGATCATTATCTAGCCCAGGTAATACAAGAACCTACTAGAAATGGGGCCATCTTGGATTTAGTCATCACAAGTAATATTGATATAATATCAAATGTAAAAATAGGGAAACCCTTGGGGAACAGTGATCACAACACAGTCTCATTTGAGATTGAATACAAAAAACAGAGTTGTAAGGGGCCAACAAAAACTCTAAATTTTAAAAGGGCTAACTTTAATGGGCTACGGGCAGCAATACAACATATAGACTGGGACAAAGAACTTACAGGGAAGAATACTGAAAATAAATGGACAACATTCAAATCCTTACTAAATAAACATACTCATCAGCATGTACCATGTGGAAATAAAATAAATAGGAGTAAATCACATCCCATGTGGCTTAACAATGACTTAAAGATCATGATGAGGAAAAAGAAGTATGCATTTAAATTATACAAGAAGGAGGGAACAGAGGCATCTTTATGTGACTATAAGGAAATCAACAAGGCTTGCAAAAGGGCTATTAGACTGGCTAAAATAGAAAATGAGAAGTCAGTTGCAATGGAAAGTAAGACTAACCCTAAAATATTTTATAAATATATTAATGGGAAGAAGGCCAGGAAGGAATCGATAGGACCATTACAATGTGACACAGGCCATCTGATAATTAGTGACCAGGAAAAGGCAGATGAGCTAAATAGGTTCTTTTCTTCGGTTTACACAAGGGAGGTACCAGTGGTTGGGACACTGCAACATAATGGGGCTACACTACCTTCACTAAATAATTGGTTAACGCAGGAAGAAATACAAAAGAGGTTGGAGAAAATAAATGTTAATAAAGCCCCAGGTCCTGATGGAATACATCCAAGGGTACTGAGGGAGCTGGGTTCTGTAATAGCCAAACCATTATATCTAATCTTTAAAGACTCGCTCACTACAGGGTCTCTACCAGATGACTGGAGAAAAGCAGAGGTGATACCTATATTTAAGAAGGGATCTAGAGCAAATCCGGGGAATTATAGACCAGTGAGCCTCACTTCTGTAGTTGGGAAGCTTTTAGAAGGGTTAATAAGGGACAGAATACAAGAATATGTCTATTTGAACAGGATCATAGGTAGCAGTCAACATGGATTTATGAAGGAAAGGTCGTGTCAGACCAATCTAATTAGTTTTTATGAGGAGGTTAGTAGGAACTTGGATCAGGGCAACTCAGTGGATGTAGTCTTTTTAGATTTTTCAAAGGCATTTGATACAGTGCCACATGGAAGACTAGTGAGCAAACTAAGGGATACAGGAATTGCAGTAAATATCTGCTCATGGATCGAGAGCTGGCTAAAAGACAGGAAGCAAAGGGTTGTTGTAAATGGAACATACTCCGATTGGTCTAATGTGAAAAGTGGGGTTCCTCAGGGCTCAGTATTGGGTCCTCTCCTTTTTAACATATTTATTAATGACATTGAAGTAGGACTCGAATGTAGTGTCTCCATTTTTGCTGATGACACTAAGTTGTGCAAGGTAATAAAATCAGATAATGATGTACTTTCCCTACAAAAGGATTTGCATAAATTAGAGAAATGGGCGGCTAAATGGCAGATGAGATTTAATACAAATAAATGTAAGGTTATGCATTTGGGAAGGAAAAATAGCCAAGCAATCTATAATCTTAATGGAGCAAATCTAGGGGTATCAGATATTGAAAGGGATTTGGGAGTACTAGTGGACAACCACCTAGGTAACAGCGCTCAAAGCCAAGCAGCGGCTGCAAAGGCAAATAAAATATTAGCATGTATTAGGAAGGGTATAGAAGCCAGGGAAGAAGATATAATTCTGCCACTATACAAATCTCTAGTACGCCCTCATTTGGAATATGGAGTACAATTTTGGGCACCACCTCACAAAAAAGACATCTTAGAGCTGGAAAAAGTACAGAGGAGGGCTACAAAACTAATAAGGGGAATGGAGGGGCTAAGTTATGAAGAAAGACTAGCAAAATTAAACTTATTTTCGCTAGAAAAAAGGCGTCTAAGAGGAGATATGATTACGTTATTTAAATACATCCAGGGTCCATATAAGGCTTTGTCAAGTGAGCTTTTTGTAGCAAGAGATTTTCAACTGACAAGAGGACATCCGTTGAGGTTAGAGGAAAAAAGATTTCACCTTAAACAAAGAAAAGGGTTCTTCACAGTTAGGGTGGTTAAACTGTGGAATTCTCTACCAAAGGAGGTGGTGACAGCGAATTCGATAGACAACTTCAAAAAGGGGTTAGATATATTTCTGAATAAAGAGGGCATTCAAGGCTATCCTAGATAACTAGCAAAGGAATATTGATCCAGGGAGAAATTTGATCGCCAGTTTCTGGGGTCAGGAAGGAATTTTGCTTTTTTTCCCCCTTATGAGACAATTGGCAAAGTTTCAATGGGGTTTTTTTTATGTTTGCCTTCCTCTGGATCAATTAACAATAATTAACAATTAACAATAATAATAAATAGTCCAAATTAAAAAGATCAATAGAGATCTAAAAAGGTTGAACTTGATGGACTAACTCTTTATTCATTCTCCAATACTATACTATTAATAATTATTTAATCAATAATTTAATTAATAACTAATCCGCATATTGCAGATCAGAGGAGATCTTAACAGGTTGAACTTGATGGACTGAAAGTCTTTTTTCAACCTTAATTACTGTGGGCCTCATTCTATTATCGGCCGCAGCCGCTGCGGGGCCGCAAGGACCGGCCGCAAGCTATTCTGCTATTCTATTCCCTTACGGCCGTAGGCTCCGGCAGGCTTGCGGCCGGTGCCTTGCTATCTCTTGCGGCCGATCGCGCCGGAGGAAAGCCTTTGATCTAAAACGGCCGCAAGAGATTTGCAATTCAATTGCTCCGGGAAACCTCTCTGCAAGGCTAAAAACGAGCCGCAGTTACTTGCAGGAAAAAGGTCTCGCTAGCACCAATTAAGCACATAAAATAGCTCAAATAAAGCCATCCTGCACTTTGAGAAGACTATAAAGGGATTTTAGGTGTTAGAAAAAATAGCACATAATTATCCTGTACTCAAATCCGTAAAATATTTCATTTTTAATATCCGTAAAATATACATGTAAAAAGTCCAGAGTGCTTGGAGCACCTCAGACACGCCCACGCCGCAGCCGGAAAATAAACAGTTAATTTGAACTCGGGTTTGGGCAGATGTGCAAGCTTGAGAGTGGGTTCCTTTTATTCCTCATGTCCCCCAATATGATCCCTAGCATTTACAGAGCTGTACAGTGCAGGCTTGAATTTATTTTTGAGTTTTTATATTTCACAGTTTACGGCCGGTTCCAAGATATGCGGCCGGCCGTAAGAGGAGATCCTTGCGGGGCCGTATAATAGAATCGCGAGTTAACTGAACCCTCGCAAGGAATCGCAGCCTTACGGCCGATTTACGGCCGATAATAGAATGAGGCCCTATGTAACTATGTAAC
Organism: Discoglossus pictus; assembly: GCA_027410445.1. Lineage (NCBI taxonomy): Eukaryota > Metazoa > Chordata > Amphibia > Anura > Alytidae > Discoglossus > Discoglossus pictus. The sequence continues at coordinate 47,282,048 of CM050167.1, read as the reverse complement.
TATGTAACTATGATTAATGTTTAATTGATCCAGAGGAAGGCAAACAGGAAAAAACCCATTGAAACTTTGTCAAGTGTCTCAAAAGGGTATAAAAAATAAAAATCCTTCCTGACCCCAGATACTGGCGATCAGACTCCTCCCTGGATCAATACTCCCTGTCTAATTATCCAGGATAACTCTGAATGCCCTTTTTATTAAAAAAATATATCTAATCCCTTTTTAACGTTATTGACAAAGCCTTATATTGACCCTGGATATATTTATAAAAGGTAATCCTGTCTCTCTATCACACTCTCTCATTCCTCTCGCTTCCTGTTTTCTCTATCCCTCTTATCTGTTTCCCTTTTCTTTTAGTGCTAATTTAAACCTGAAACCAGGCCTGCTGGATCTGAGATCATGAGAACATCTTATACATTAGCAGGTATGGTGAAGACTATTGAAGTTGCCCCATCCCTGGAGCCATTATCTTTATTAATATTACTACTGTATGTGTTTTATTATATCTGGGGGATATATCTATTTCTAGCATTTTTCAACCCCCAACAAATGTATGCTACATCCTGCTTGGTCTTCCTTACTCTTCCCCATTCATGGCTTGAATAATTTCCTTAAATCTCCTCCTCACATGTCTCAATACATTCCTGTCTCTCTATCTCACTCTCTTATTCCTCTCTCTTCTTGTTCTTTCTATCCCTCTTACCGGTTTTCGTTTTCTTTTAGTGCTAATTTAAACCTGAAGCCAGTCCTGCTGGATCTGAGATCCCGAGAACACTGGCCTCCTTCCCCCTCACCCATCCACCCCTATTCAGATTTAATTTATAAAGCCATGGAAATCACCTGAATTCCTATTTTCAGATTATATTATCACACCACTAGGGGTCAGTCAACATATTACACACTGGAGCCTCAGATCCCTCCCCTCTCCCATTAAATGATAATCTTTCAAACTTTCACTTCTTCCTGACCCTTGCTATTCCTCCTCTGTTACTTTTCCCCAGGTCTCTGCCCCTTTCATACCCTTTAGATTGTAAGTAGCGAGTTTCCAGTCTTGTAGAGTGCTTTGGGAAAAAGCACTTTCTATAAAGATTTTAAACTCAAAACAGAGCCCTTCTTTTTCTGAATTTGTTAATATTGTATTTTTCTTTGTTCTTCTCCCCTGTACAGCTCTACGGAATATGTTGGCGTGATACAAATAAAAGTTAATAATAATAATAATAATAATAATAAAATATATCCCCTCTTAGACGCCTTTTTTCTAGAGAAAATAAGTTTAATTTGGTTGTTCTTTCTTCATACCTTAGTCCCTCCATTACCCTTATTAGTTTTATTGCCCTTCTCTGTACTTTTTCCAGCTCTAAAATGTCCTTTTTATGAAGTGGTGCCTACAATTTTACTCCATATTCCAAATGAGGGATTTGTAAAGTGGCAGAATTATATTTGCTTCCCTGGCTTCTACACCCTTCTTAATATATGCTAAGATTGTTTTGCCTTAGCAACTGCTGCTTGGCATTGAGCACTGTTACCTAGGTGGCTGTCCACAAGCACTCCCAAATCCCTTTCAATATCTGATACCCGTAGATTTGCTCCATTTAGGTTATAAATTGCATGGCTATTTTTACTTCCCAGATGCATAACTTTACATTTATTCATGTTAAATCTCATCTGCCATTTAGTCACCCATTTCTCTAATTTATGTAAATCCATTTGGAGGGAAAGTACATCATTATCTGATTTAATTATCTTGCACAACTTAGTGTCATCAGCAAAAATGGAGACAATACTTTCCAGTCCTACTTTTAAGTCAATAATAAGTAAAGGACCTAATACTGAACCCTTAGGAACTCCACTTACCACATTAGTACAAACTGGGTATGTTCCATTGACAACTACCCTTTGCTTCCTGTCTTTTAGCCAACTCCAAATCCATGAGCATATATTTTCTGCAATTCCTGTTAGTTTGTACAGTAGTATTTCATGTGGCACTGTATCAAAAATCCAAAAAGACTACATCCACTGATTTGCCTTAATCCAAGTTCCTTGTAACCTCCTCATAGAAACTAATTAGATTTGCTTGACATGACCTATCCCTCATAAATCCATGTTGACTTCTACTTATGATCTTGTTCAAATAGACATATTCTTGTGTAATATCCCTTATTAACCCTTCTATAAACAGGTTTATAATTCCCGGCAGTTGTTCTTGCTCCCTACTTAAATATAGGTATCACATCTGCTTTTCTCCAGTCATCTGGTAGAGACCCTGTGTTGAGTGAATCTTGAAGAGTTAGATATAATGGTTTGACTATTATTGAACCAAGTTCCCTCAGTGCCATTGGATGTATTCCATCAGGACTTGGGGCTTTATTAACATTTATTTTTTCCAACCGCTTTTGGATTTCTTCCTGCGTTAACCAATTTAGCAAAGGTAGGGTAGCCCGATTTTGCTGCTGTATCCCAATCACTGGTATCTCCTTTGTGTATACTGAAGAAAAAAAACAATTTAGCTCATCTCCTTTTCACTGCTCACTAATTAACAGCCTACATTGTAATGTTTCTATAGCTTCCTTCCAGGTCGTCTTCCCATTAGCATATTTAAAAAATATTTTAGGGTTAGTATTACTCTCCTGTGCAACTAACTTTTCCGTTTCTATTTCAGCCAGTCTAATAGCTCTTTTGCAAGCCTTGTCTTTTGCAAGCCTTCATTGTACTCCCGTAAAGCAGTCTCTGTACCCTCTGTTGTTTATGCCTGTTTTTTACTCTGTATCTTGATCTTTAAATCATTGTTAAACCACATGGGTTGTGGTGTGCCCCATCACATATTTTTATTTATCAGTTCTTTGTCCCAGTCTATACTTTTTATTGCTGTCCTTAGACTGTTAATATCTGCCCTTTTAAAATTAAGAGTTTTGTTGGCCCCTTACAGTTTTGTTTTTATAATTCAATCTCAAATGAGACTGTTGTGATCACTGTTTTCCAAAGGTTGCCATATTTCAACATTTGATACCATATCAATATTAAGTCAATGTTAAAAACAAAATCCAAGATAGCCTAATTTCTAGTAGGTTCTTGTATAACCTGGGCCAGATAATGATCCCTGGGTGTACTCAAGAACCTGCTCCCCTTAGCTGAACTTCTGGTCTCATTTATCCAGTTTATTTCAGGGTAATTACAGTCTCCCATTATTAGAACTTGCCCATGCTTAGCTGCCTTTCCTCACTTTTTTATTATATTTGGGGGTTTATAGCATACGGCCAACCAATATTATTTTAGAAGTTGCTGCTCCGCTATTTAACTCTACCCACAAACATTCAACAATATCACTAGGTCCACCATGAATATCTTCTCTGACTATCATCCTAAATTCAGGCTTAACAAAGACAAATCCCTCCTCCTCTTTTACCATTGCCTCTACCTTTCCTTAATAGGTTATAAACATCCAGATTAACAGCCCAGTCATGAGAGTCATCCCACAATGTTTCAGTAATGCCTATTAAATCCCATTTCTCATTAACTGTTAATAAATCTAACTCTCCCATTTTTCCTGGCAAGCTTCTGGCATTAGTGAGCATCCACCTTATGTTTTGAGTCTGTAGTTCTGAAGTGCCTGCCACTGTACTTGAGTTACTTGGCAATACCTCCCTTTTGACTTTACTGACCCTCCCCCTTCTCCACTCTTATGACGTATGGGACAACATAATGGTTCAAGATCAGAAAAAGGTGTGCGACAAGGTTGTATATTGTCACCTTATTTATTCAACTTATCAGGCTTAAGGCCGGGCTGGATGAATCCAAAGCTGGAATAAGTATCAACAACCTCTGATACGCAGATGATGCTACTTTGATAGCTGAAAGTGAGGAGGAACTAGGACCTATTGATGAAAATAAAGGAAGAGAGTGCAAGAGCTGGTCCGCTGCTCAACATTAAAAAGACGAAGATCAAGACAAATTGCAATCTCAGTTGCTGGCAAATAGATGGGGAAGAAGTGGAGGTAGTGACATATTATATATTCCTGGGACTCAAGAAATTAAAAGACGTTTGCTTATGGGGAGGAAAACTATAGCAAGCTTGGACAAGCTAGTAAAAAGTAAAAATATTAAACTACGAACAAGGTCAGCATAGTAAAAATTATGGTATTCCCAGTAGTAACATACAGATGTGAGAGCTGGATCATAAAAAAGTTTGAGCACTGTAGAATTGACACATTTGAATTGTGGTGTTGGCGAAAACTACTTAAGAGTCCCTGCAAGAAGATCCAATAAATCAGTACTTCCGGAAATCAAGACAAACTGTTCACTAGATCATGAGGCTGAAGCTCAAATATTTTGGTCATATCATGAGACGGCAAGGATCCCTAGAGAAGACTGTGATGCTGGGAAAGATTGAAGGCACACGTAGAAGGGAGGGTCAGAGGCGGAGATGGATAGATGAGGTCACTGAAACAATGAACATGAGCTAGATGGAGCTCAGAGTGGCAGTGGCTATCAGATATTCCTGGTGTGCTGCGATCCATACGTTCAGAGAGAGTCAGACACAACTGAATGACTACACATCTACTGATATATATATATATATATATATATATATATATATATATATATATATATATATATATATATATATATATATATAACAGTGGAAGACTGTCTTGTAGCCCTGTTCCTTATAGTTGACACATACAGTGGATATAAAAAGTCTACACACCTCTGTTAAAATGTCAGGTTACTGTGCTGTAACAAAGATAAATCATTTCAGAATATATTTCCATTTTTCCACCTTCAATGTGACCTATAAACTGTACAACTCAATTGAAAAACAAACTGAAATCTTTTAGGTGGAGGGAAGAAAAAATAAAAATAAAAAAAATAATGTGGTTGCATAAGTCTGCACACCCTCTTATAACTGGGGATGTAGCGGTGTTCAGAATTAAGCAATCACATTCCAAATCATGTTAAATAAGAGTCAGCATACACCTGCCATCATTTAAAGATCATCTGGTTAACCCCAAATAAAGTTCAGCTGCTCTAGTTGGTCTTTCCTGAAATTTTCTTAGTCGCATCCCACAGCAAAAGCCATGGTCCACAGAGAGCTTCCAAAGCATCAGAGGGATCTCATTGTTAAAAGGGATCAGTCAGGAGAAGGGTACAAAAGAATTTCCAAGGCATTAGATATACCATGGAACACAGTGAAGACAGTCATCATCAAGTGGAGAAAATATGGCACAACAGTGACATTACGAAGAACTGGGGCTCCCTCCAAAATTGAGTCGGGCTGTGTGGTACATGTGACAACAATGTCCCGTATTCTTCTTATGTCTGGGCTATGGGCTAGAGTGGCAAGACGAAAGCCTTTTCTTACAAAGAAAAACATCCAAGGCAGGCTACATTTTGCAAAAACACATCTGAAGTCTCCCAAAAGCATGTGGTAAAATGTGTTATGGTCTGATGAAACCAAGGTTGAACTTTTTGGCCATAATTCCAAAAGATATGTTTGCCGCAAAAACAACACTGCACATCACCAAAAAAACACCATACCCACAGTGAAGCATGGTGTTGGCAGCATCATGCTTTGGGGCTGTTTTTCTTCAGCTGGAACTGGGGCCTTAGTAAAGATAGAGGGAATTATGAACAGTTCCAAATACCAGTCAATATTGGCACAAAACCTTCAGGCGTCTGCTAGAAAGAGGAACTTCATGAAGAGGAACTTCATCTTTCAGCATGACAACGACCCAAAGCATACATCCAAATCAACAAAGAAATGGCTTCACCAGAAGAAGATTAAAGTTTTGGAATGGCCCAGCCAGAACCCAGACCTGAATCCAATTGAAAATCTGTGGGGTGATCTGAAGAGGGCTGTGCACAGGAGATGCCCTCGCAATCTGACAGATTTGGAGTGTTTTTGTAAAGAAGAGTGGGCAAATCTTGCCAAGTCAAAATGTGCCATGCTGACAGACTCATACCCAAAAAGACTGAGTGCTGTAATAAAATCAAAAGGTGCTTCGACAAATTATTAGTTTAAGGGTTGTGCAACCATATTATTTTTATATTTTTTCTTCCCTCCACCTAAAAGATTTCAGTTTGTTTTTCAATTGAGTTGTACAGTTTATAGGTCACATTAAAGGTGTGAAAAGTTCTGAAATGATTTATCTTTGTCTCATTTTTTTACAGCACAGAAACCTGACATTTTAACAAAGGTGTGTAGACTTTTTATATCCACTGTATAAATTATGTTTCTACAATACATCCGGTCAATCATCCTACTCAAACACCTGTCCTATATCTTGTTGCCATTTATGCATACATACAGTAATAATTTTGTTTGCTCTTATTCATGAAAATGGTTTTGAAGACCTTTTTGTTTTTTTTGGGATCCCTTGAATTTGGTCAAAGCTCCTAAATTGAATAGATATTTAAAAGAAGCATGCAAAGTTAATTGGTTGCTATGGTGGAGTTCTTGAAAGGGAATGTTTGTATTGCTGTACAAATTACTGTCTCTCTAGGCCTACAATTTCTAGATTTTTAGAGTGCTGAGGTTGGAGGCTGGGTGGGAAAGTATTTTTTATACTTTAAAAGAAATCAATGGAAAGGATTGCCATAAAGTCAGTGAGTTCCTGAGGAGCGATTAGCATAATAAAGCAGGATTTTCTGTGCGAAGGCAATTTTAGTTTTGAGAAGGAATTAGCATGGAGGCCTATGTCTATTAATATCTCTCAACTATAAAATCGCACTCATCTTTGACTGGTGCTTCCAAAAAAAACAAAAACACAAACACCACATTTGTCTATTCAGCCAGTAGTTTAGCTTTTGTGTAGTCCGTATCAAGATGCATTACAATTGTAATGGCATCAACAACAAAAAAATGTTACACCTCTCTACCTACACAGAATATCTTCTCTGAAAACCAGTACAGGAGAAACACTAATGTTGATAAACCTTGTAAAGAAAGAGCTTAATATAAAATGTATAACAAAATTAAAAAGACGTAAGGTATATGCGAGGGAGCTGGGTTATGAATGCATCTGAGATCTAGTACTGTATAGAAAAAAAAAAAAATGTTACCCTAAAGTTTGTGGAATTTCTTGCATTTAGAAACTGTTTACTATCAATGTTGACACCCCTGAAAAACCCAGGGAAAATTAGCATAACTAATACATTGTATCTATTTGGTCTGTGCCTTGAGCTGCAGCTTTTTCTAATCACCAGAAGGTCCATGTCCCTTCATTCACCGATTGTTTTATGTACGTAACATCCCAGGTGATACTTCCCACAGCCTCATTGAATTGCCCCTGCAATCTCTTCTAGCCCCAGTGAAGAGTATGCACTCAGACCATGAATGCAAGCTCTCTTCCCTTACAGGACCAGAAATCTTCATGTCGCAAAAAAATAAAATAATTTTAGAATAGGATGAAGCTGAAGTTTTTGGTTTCAGTACAATTATAATTTGGCAGAATTTATCAAGGAGAGTGTATGTCTAAAAGCGCAAACATTTTACTTGAATGTCAAATCATGGTCCTTTGAGGACAGAGTTTAACAGCCTCATCTATGCTGGCTGCATACAGCATTGCTGATTGGCTGCAAATTTAGCATGCTCACATGTACAGGGTACACTTGTAGAAAATTGTACCCTGAGAAGCAAAGCTCAACCCTGGGGGTGCAAACATTTCCTGCAACAGTTTTTTTTTTTTTTTTTTTTAATGCAAAGCTAAATAGTGCATGCAAATACATTTAGTCATACACTACTAATTCCCCTCTATCAAATTCATTCATAGCCCAGCTCACTTTCATTATACCTTTAATTTGAATAGAAAGTTATTACTAAAAGTGTAACATTAAGAAACACTGGTCACACAAATTAAAGTGCAAGCTTTGCTTCACCTCAAGGAGTTTTTTTTTTAAACTCAATTGAACTACATTTTAATATGCAAGAGGTTTCAGAATGAACACTAAAATAGAGCATCTAATATTATAGCTTTCATATGCAGTCTTAGAGGGTTCCAGTGTCTTTTTGCCAATTGAATACCTAATGGCATTTTCTATCAGCTCAATGGGAATGTGGTATCTGTCAGATTTATAGCGTAAGACTGTTTAAAATATACTGTATATATACACACACACTCTAGTATAAGCAGAGGCACATGACGTCACAGCATTAGCTTATACTTTACTGGCCTCGCAATGAGCGCCTTTGGCACTCATTGCGAGTCCCTCCCTCGGTTCCCCCTCCCTCACCTCCCTCGGTTCCCCCTCCCTCACCTCCCTCGGTTCCCCCTCCCTCACCTCCCTCGGTTCCCCCTCCCTCACCTCCCTCGGTTCCCCCTCCTGCAGGCAATGCGCGCCCAACTTGCACAATGTTGTCACACTGCAATTTGTCGCAAGAGCGACGAATCAGGGTTTCACAACTATATGTGATTGATTTATACTCACACTAAAGAGGCTCCCATTGTGTTGCAAAATTCACATTATATTGCCGTCATTTTTGATGGGCAAGTTGCTTGTAAAATACACACGCAGCCTCCCCCCCGCCCCTAAGAGTAACCCTGAAGGTTGTATTAGGTTATTAACCATACACAGGAGCTGGATAGCATTCTAAATTACCCTTTGGGAACAAAGCTAGTTTCTATGATCACTTTTTTGTTCTTCATTTTGTTTTTTACTACTGTTTGCAGCCAATAGATTCCCTTTTAAAAAAATACAAGCATCTTTAATGTAATTTATAAAGTAATCTGCACAGTGTAAAGAAGCACTTGTATGAACAGTCACCTTGTTGATAAGCTCCTGTGTAGGGTTAATGGCATAAGACCACCTTTAGGGTTACTTTTAGAGGAGAAAACTTTTTCTATATAGTTATGAAACAGGAATATACAATGTATTGTCTGTATTCTCTTTTTCCCTGAGGGATTAAGCCATTGCTCACATATTTGAGCTTTCTGTTCTTGTGAAACTAGATTTTTCAACCAAATTTAAAAATAAAAGTTGTGATCTAACCAAGAGTTTTAAATTCTGTAAAATTTCTAGTATGAAATTTAACTCAAAATGTGTGGTATGGACCAAGTGATAAAAGACAGATTGTATGAAACATGGCCATGTTATGACTAGAAGTCACATGACAGCAACTGATAAGAAAGACTGAAGTTAATTACAAGTTTATTTATTTAACTTTATAAATAGGAATAAAAAAAGTATAAGAAGGCAGATCACAAGTAGCCTGACGAGAATATATAGTCACAAGTATTAATATTTTCAGATTTAAGACTGATCTATAGCAATGCACTCTGCTCTTCTAAAGAACTTGCATGGGTTCTTCAATGAAAAGCTTGAACATATAGCAAGAGTGATTGACTACAGCCTACATCTTCTACTAAAAAAAAGTTTCATGGAAAATACAAATAGCCATGTGCAATCTTAAAATTTGATTATACATTAAAATGCAATGCTTGAGTTAAGTGAGCACCCTAGAAATCCTGCATATTTACTTGCAAAGAGTTAGAAAGAAATTATGTATTTGAACATCTTGTGCAGAGTTGCATATAAGGACATAGATGGAATACTTTCAGTGTCTTCCATTCAAGTTGTGCCATCAACATATTGCCATAGAAACCAGCCATTATGCAGTTTTAGCTTGATTGTACTCAAGACCAATATGGTCCATTCACAAAATCATCAGTTTACCTTTGTTTGGGTATGCATGATGTTCATATGGCAATAGATTACAGACAGCTGCTAATTAAATGCCAATATTAACTTCATTAGGCCACCACTGGAGATTAAAAAGCAAGTTCTAGACCACGGATAGGCAACACCTGTCCTAGATTGTGTTTGTTCACAGGAGAGCGACTCCCCTATGCACAGTAGGGAAATTCTGAAATCTGAACTGTTCAGCATGCGAAAGCAGATATTTCCTACGAGAGCTTGACATTACCTACTTATTCTGTAAAGCGTATAAAAACATGCTACCAACAATATGGTGAGATTAATGGTTTAGATGGTCAAGTGGCATATCCTCATTGGCTCAGAGTTTTCCAGACCATCCCTAAAACAAGTGCTGAAGAAAGGACAAAAGCTGTCAGCATTGATGCCCGTAAATGTGTACAAATGAGTCATGTCCTCAGCATTGTAAAAAGATACTTGTTCTTCTCCACAGTCCAAATAAACACCGATTTTTTGCATAGGGTTGTCTACCTCCAGTGGTGTCCAGGGGAAAGTAGCCGCCCAATACTGGTCATACTCCCTGAGGCGGATGGCCCAGTAACCATTTGCTGGGGTTAACTTGACACGGACTTTGCGGTTTACATTGCTAGATGCCACTCCAACATCCCATTTTGTCTTGTTTCCCACCCAAACCTCCCAGTAGTGCCGGCCACTACGGAAGGTCTGGGATGCCAACACATTGATGCTCTGTGTGAAGCGATGGGTCATATCTGCACTGTTAAGATAGGAAGGTTGCTCACTCTCCATTACACTCCTCAGGTCACTTGAGAACATAAGACTTGGGTGGGCAGAAGAGGTGTCAAAGGTCAGCGGTGCTGGGGCTAAGGAAAACAGACAAGCCACAAAAGCAAATATGTAAGCAAAAAGTATTAGAACCAATACATAGCTACTTCCAAGTCCTCTGGTCAAGGAATAGGCAACCAGTGTTGTGTTGGATTCACCTACAAATCAATGATACAACTCACCAGGATGGATGGACTTAAACATCCTGCGCCACACCATGTATTGAATTGGGCCTCTGTACTTGTTGGTGAACAGGTCAGGGCTAGCGAGGTCTGTAGTTGTTTCTCTACAGACAGCTTTCCTAAAGAGGGCAGATATCAGAAGCCTTAGACTTGGGCCAGCTAGTGCCCATAGAGAAGAGGAGGGGGTAACATAACAAGGCATATGTATTCTAGTAGATGTGAATATTAGTAACAATTAAAGTTTTGGGTAAGCAGTAGTGGCATAAGGCAAAAGTGTTTTCAGATTATGGAGACATGCAACTGGAAGCCTGATCGTTGTGGGGGGTTATAAAGAAAATTATGTTTAAAAAAAAAAATTAACACACACTTTAATATGCAGCTTATCAAGACACCTAGCTTAATGTAAAGCTTCACTACCAGTTCACATAGGTTAAAGCCACTGTGACTTAAGAGTTCACAGGTATAAGAGTGCGATAAAGGTGGTGAAATTGACCACCTTTTATAGAATACAAAACAAATCTGCAGTTGTATCACATCTACACTAAATAGTCACTGAAGTGTCACTTATAATCTGCTCTTTAATCATTGCCCTATTTCAGCCATTATATTTTCTTTAAAAAAAAAAAAAAAACATATATGTCCAATTTTAATTGGATTGGGAATAAAAAAAAAAAAAAAAAAAAAAAACGTTTGATTCAGATAAGATTTTTAGTCAGGGTTTGAAGGAATGCAATATTGTAGCATTAAACAAAAAAAAAAGTCAACTCCTTGGACAAGCTTCAAGAAGCCAACCCTAGAGTTCCAAAATGGAAGCTGAGCATATGATAACACAACCCTGAAAAGCTGTTCTAGTCCATGTGAAGCACCACAGTGGTTAAAGCAAAGAGGCAGAATACCAGGAAAAGTACTTAAGCAGACAAGACAATTTTAGGTGTTTGACCATGCATACAAGTCCCAGTAAACTAAGCCCACACCTTAAAAACAAAGGCTTCATACATACCGTTTCTTTATTGCTTCAGTCTGAAATTGTAAAGACAGAGTTAGTTTTATTCTTCTTACCATTTCTACAGCTGTTCACCTCCCCAATTTGTTTGCCTCAAAATGTACCTCCAGGAGAAGAGAGTCTCCAGTCTTTTTCTTGGCCTCATAAATTGCAAGCATGTCATCTGATAGCTCGGCTATCTGATTATTCAATTTATCCACAATGAGTTGCAGCCTGGACAGTGACTCGTGTTGCTCCTTCTCCACTAGAGAAATGATGGCTTTCTCCTCCTTTGATAAAATATCACGTAGGCGTTTGAACTCTTCTGAGATTAGTTTACACATTTCTTCTCCAACTTCCTGTTGGAAGAATTTGAAGTTTGATAGCGGAGTGAAGTCTAACCATTCATGCATCTCTAGTTGACCCCCCCCCCCCCCCCCCCCAACACAAAATCACAAATGTACCTCAGTATGGATTATCCGTTTCTCTGCTTCTTGTTTTTTCTGCTCCAGTTTTAACGACTGTTTTTCCCTTTCCATCAGCATATCATTTAAATATTTCTGTAAACCAAGAAGGATCATAGTAAATACAAGTGTAACTTCAAAGAGAAGCCATGACATAACTAGATAGGATTCAGAAACATTCACAGAAATGAAAGGCCATACAGGTACAGATTATTGCAAAAAACAGTTTTATAAACAGTACATGTATTTCTAAACCGTGTTTGGGAGGCCAAGTAATCTTGGAGGAGGAAAATCTGTTTTTTTGTAAAACCTCAAAATGAGAAACAAACTCGTAAGACACAAACATGTGTAATTATGCAATTATTTTCTTTATTAAGTAGGCAGGTCCTATTGTCCTGTTTGAGTAGTGCTTCTGGTGGTATTTGTAGAGCAGTTGTCGTTACAGTATTAAAAAAAACACCAAAAAAAACCACAGCATTTGATTTGAGAATCCTTTTCTACACAAGGACTGAAGAGACTTTAAAAAGATAAAATATTTCACGGTTTCAAGTTCACACAATTCAACCAAGCATTTGAGGGATCTTATATGGTACCACCAGGAGCAAAGAACTTTTCCCTTTAAGCTCAATTTAGCCAACTACTCTTAAAACTGCTAGTTTTAGCTTGAGTCTTGAGTGCTGTAAATGCCAACAATGCAGCATATTTTCACTGCTATACATGGTGGTGCACAACACTGACCAGGATCTTAGTCAGTTTAAGAAAATGATTAATATAAAAAATAAGACAAAACTTCCCAAATACAATTCAGAGGATCTAGTAAGATTTGATATACATTTTAACATGCGGACTCAACCCCATCAAATGCTCTGTAGGGCACGAACCTGTGTCTTGCTGTAGTAGCCTGATGAGCTGGCTTTCTTTACTTGATCGACCACCTTCTGCATAAGGTGGTTGGTTCGAAAGAACTTGTTTGTTATGACTCTGCGACATTGGGGACAGGTGGGTTCTTTTTTAGCGTTCTCCCAGTAGCGCATGATGCAGGCCTTGCAGAAGTGATGCATGCAGTCCAACATGACTGGTTCATTTAGCAGATCACAACAGATTGAACATGACAGCTCCTCTGTCAAACCAGACTCGGAATGCAATGCTTTGGCCATGGCTGCATGGAAAGAAATAATCCGTTAAACCTGGTACAGGTGAGCGAGCTCCTAGGATTTGTCAAATATGTATTTGTATGAAGTCTGCATTTCTTAGAATGGGGGGTTGCAACATAAGGCTCTAGTGCCAGATGTTAGTCACCAAGTTTCTAAAGTACTACTGTGAAGCCTCATTGGAAATAAGTGCTAGACCCAAACCATAGTCTAGACTAGTGGGTCTGAGAACCACTAGTCTAAAGGGCCCAATGCAATTGCCAAATTCGTACATTTATACACACTTAAAATCACTCCCTAATATTGCTACATATTTGGCAAATATTACTTATTGGCACTAATGAATTCTTAAGTCAATAGAATGCATATAAACATAAAAAAAAAAAAAAAAAGACCCAAAGCCAAATTTTGAGTTAAGGCATTTGCATAGTAGTCTGTTGAACAAAAGTTGCTCCTCCTGCGTGCACAGTGTGAGATCAAGGCTATCCGGTGGTACCTGAAAGGTTTGGGAAGCAATGGTCTAAACTTTAGCTGGAGGTATTTATTGGTTTATATTGGCAGTTAGATACCAATTTGCTCTGGCTGAGAGGCAGCAACTGAGGTGCTAGACACTAGAGCTACTCCCTCCTTTATTACCTCATATGTTGAGCAAAACAAGCAGCTAAACTAGAGGCTCAAAAAGCTACAGCCTTATTAAATTGAGATTCAGTAAATTAAAAAAAAGGGCTCTATATAAGCACAGAGCATATTTTATTTACAGAAGTTTTTAGTTCGTGAAGACCTTGCTTTTGGATAGAAGTTCACCAACTAAAAACGTCTGTGGGAAAAGAAAAAAAATATGCTATGTGCTTAATTAGAGCCCTTTTAAAAATTTACTGAATTGCAATTTAATAAGGCTGCTAATGTTTGCTAGTTTAGACAGAAGCTTGTTTTCTTAAAATCAGGGAATATGAGTGTTTTAATCAGAAATGCCCAATTTTGATCATTTCATGTGAACCCATTACAAAGTCCCTTCAGACAACTTGTCAGTATTGGTACTACTAAAAAGGTAATTTACATAGTGCTTTTTAAATCCTGACTAACTTACGGAGGACCTAATTCAATTGCGATTTGGCCAATTGAATAGGGCTCGAAATAATCACATAGCATTTTTTTTTTTTTTTAAAGAAGTTTTTAGTTTGTTATCTATTCAAAACTTTTACCAGCTAAAAAAAAAAAAAAAAAAAAATATGTATGTATATATATATATATATATATATATATATATATATATATATATATATATATATATATATATATATATATATATATTTATAAATTTATTTTTATTTATTTTTTTAAGATTTTTAGTTGGTAAAAGTTTTGGATAGAAGATTACAAAATAAAAACTTGCTATGTGATTTAGAGCTCTATTCAATTGGCCAAATTGCAATTGAATGAGGGCCTAAGTGTCAGGCTTTCCCATAGCATGACATGGATGCTTGAGCATAGCTTGAGTTGTTCTGGAGTTGACAGAGTTTGCCAAAAACATGTTTCACAATCAAGCCAGAAGTTTTGTAGATGCCCGTTTTAAGGGGTAAATGAGAAACTTAGAGTTTATTATAACAGGCAAATGATTGTAGACACAGATGTTGTTTGTCACACACACATGCCATGTCTCCTGACATTTCACAACTTCCTACCAACCTTCTATAACCTCACAAGTCCAGCCATTAACTTTTGCATAATACAGAACAAGATTAGGTACATTACAAGTTATTTCTGGTGTTTTCAGAATGACCTGTATGCAGGTGAAGGCTACATAGCTACAGATGCAAGTGGGTCATCCAGTGTCAGATAACTTCAGGTCCAGAAAAGATGGAGAGCCCAGCACTTTAAACAAGCTACATATCTGCAGAAACAGTACTCAAATCTGAGTAAACCAGGAATATTCTGGCCACATGTATCATGCAAGCTGGATCTGAGGCAGTCCCAAGGAGCACTCCAACTTAGAAAAAAAAAAAAAAAAAAGTTGGGCTACAGATCCAAATGATTTTACACTTGGAAGTAGTGTTCACAAGCAAATAGTGACATACATACCAATTATTCGAAAAGTGCAAACTTTTTAGACAAGACGGTTATGCGCATTTGAGGGCTAGCATTTACTTCTGGTTGTATAGGTCAGTTCGCCACTCTAGCTTTCTACATGGGGCCACAGCACTGTGGCTAATCTCAAAAACCAACACATACCAAGATCTTAGCCTGTGCCCAGCACTCTAGAACTAAAGATGTCTAGCCCTGTAATAACGCACGAGTCTGGCATTGCAATATGGACATGATGCACATCCAGGTTTATAATTTGTTTCTCAGTTGTGTCCAACCCTGACTCTGGACCACAGCCGGCAAGACACATCTTGTGACTGGTTGTGCTTATCCATAAGGCTATCTTGAGAAAGATACTGTAGTGGGTCGCCAGTTCCTCCCACCAGTGGACTGCAATTTGTCTGGCCTCTCTGCTATGATCGGCACATGTTGCGTGACCCTACATTGTACAGCTCACAGCATCACTGAAGTACATAAACCCCTTCACCACGGCAAGGTAGCAATCCAGAAAGGGTAATTATGAACACCCTAACAACTCATTATATGCATCCCTGTACGCAAGAGCACCAACTGCAATATATTTAAAGCAAGTTATATTTACAACAGTGAAACACCAGCATTGCAGAGCATGCAAACCAGGCAGTGGAAATAGAAGCCATCAGCAGGAAGCGTGAGTTACAGTGATAACATCGCAAAGTAAACTTTCTACTGACAGCACTTTGCACTTCAGAGATTGTATAGCGGTGGTGTGACCTGGATTACAAGAGGATTGTTCCTAAATGCAGAAGTAGTTAAGAGGCAGCATAGTCCTCACCCGACTAGAGAGCAGCGCTCATACCAGCTAATCAGGTCAAACTCTGCAACAATCCCCTTATAGGTTCATAATGCAAGTACAAATCTTCCAGCCAATATAGAGCAACATGGATGACACCCCATTTCAAGAGACAAAAGCATATTTAAGTTTCATGGATAATGAGTGCATCAGAGGAGAATGAAATCATACAAAATAAACCTCATTAAACTTACCCTAAAGTTTGCTAAATCTTGAGTTTCCAATGTGTTTATTTTAAACCGCACTGGAAATCCCTACCAAAATAATAATAAAAAAGTCAAAGTTTAGAAAACAGACAGCTAATACATTGTAGCAATTTGTGAAGTCAGTTTGTGCAGCAAGACATCATGGAATGTGTAGTCCCCCTGCACAAGGAAGCAGGAAGAGACAGGCATTGCTGTGTGGATCTCTGCATTGTGCTGCTATTGGCTTGTAGGCTAGTAAAGAGTTAAAATCTGTTCCTAAATGCAGTGTTTCTATTGGGAGGTTCATGGTGTCGATGTAAGCAGCCCTGGGGGTATGGAAAACAAGTTTTATTTTAAATACATTTGTATGTGTATAGAATGACTCCATGTAATATAAGTTTCTGCTCTATGCAGCATGTGTTACATGGGGTGGGATATCACTAGATTACATTCTTACAGAGTAAAGTAACCTTCCCATGCTATATTGCACATCTTCACTAGAATATTAAAAGAATTGACATAATAAGTCCAGGCCACATATATATATATATATATATATATATATATATATATATATATATATATATATATACACACACACACACACTAACTATACACACTATATGTATACCTGCATACCTAGATCTGAGCAAGCAGTCAAGATCATATGCTAACATACACACTGCATTAGACACCATCCAGCAGTGTTTTTAGGTATATAAAGGACAGCTGCCAACTACAGAGCTTCGTACAAATATACAGGAGACATACAATAGACGCCAGGGTCATTTGTAAGTATTTATAAAGGGTTAAATAAGCCCCCCATCTCCAGCATCCCTTCCTTAGCATGCACCACAGGTACCCACGCACCATAAACCCACTCGCGCGCTTTCATTCTCTAACACGACTTACTAACCTCTATTTAATTCCAGGTGGGCCCTCTCAAACCAAATAAAAAAAAAATCACCTCAACTTCCACAAGGCACGCGAGTGATAGGACCTTGACCAATCAAGTTTAAGTTATGTACTCTATCTCTCTTTCTTATTGGTCAGCGTGAGCTCACATGATCCCGCCCCCCTCATGCACCCATCAGTCACATGGATGGCTGGTTTACTGAAAACAACTTTCTGTTTAACTCTTGAGGGATGAGTGTGGTTTAATGAGGAAGCTTGTAAAGTAGAAATGGCCTGTGGGGAGGGAGTCGTTGTCTTTCTAGGCATATTTACCTTTTCTATCTGAGTTTAATGGAGAATTATTTGCAGCACTCAGTTACAACGTTCAGTGCTTCTGATTATTTATGCATGGTCTTAATGTGTGTGTATATATAGATAGATATATACATATGCATATACATTCACTATATATACCTGCCTAACTAGGCCTGAGCATGTAGTTAAGATTATAGTTTAACACATAACACACACATATATACGCTATATAAATATATATATACTAGCGACTTGCAGCGTCAAAAAATTACGGCAATAAAATTGTAAGGCAGGTAATGCTGTTTGGTTGAGACATTCATTTTGTTGGTGGTCCGAGATCCTTCGGCGCTCATTGCGAGCCTTGCGCTGAGCGCCTTTGGTGCTCATCATGTGGCTTGCAATGAGCGCCAAGGCTGTTGGTTGTATTTTTTTTTGATAGGCGCTTTTGCTGTTTTTGTTTTGTCGGTGGTTATCTGCTTTGAGCGCTTATTGCAAGGCTTTGTGTGCTATGAGCAGCGTTGGTGCTCGTTGTGAGTCGTGCGGTGAATGGGTTTTGTGTGATTTTTTTGTTTTTGTTTTTGTGTATATTTGTTTTTGTATGCTAATGAAATAATTAATACATTAATAAATGAATATACTTTACCCATTTGGAAGTAATATATGCAGGAAGCATTGTGTTGAAGAGCTGACAATCTGTTTTGATGTTCCTGCAGCATACATTGTAGGTTTGCACTGTTGTGGAGGTGAGGTGTAAGTGTCAGCAATGTGTGCAGTGTGTAGTGTAAATAGGCTGCGTGCGCGAGGGAAATCCGTTAGGGTAGCTGTGTATTTACGCATTGTTTAAGTTAAAATGGCGGCTAATGTGTATGTGGTACGCGGATGTGTATGATGTAGCGTCCTTGTTAAAAGTGTAACTTGTACCTCGTACGGCTTTTTTGAAAATCCGTATGTGCTTGGTGGTGTTTTGCGTCTTTAGGGTCCTGTAGCCTCGTTTTCGTTTTTTTGGGCGGCCATTTTTTCTCTCGCACAGGGGATTTTCGTGGATATAAACTTGGAAATTTAGACTTAAATTGAGGTGTAACTTCACTTGCAGAGGTCCTGGGTGCTTGCAACAGCGTGTGAGGCGCCGTAGAGCCTCCCCCTCCGCAAATGCGGCCCCTGCGGCTCATTGCAGCCGACGTGGGAGCCTCCACCTCCGCAAGTGTGGCCCCTCGCTTTGCGAGGGTCCGTATTTGCGTACCAAAAGTCGTAGAGGGTCGTAGGGATGAGCGCCTACGGCGCTCATCTCCACCAGCGCAGGGGGCGCCTTTGGCGCTCCTTGCCAGCAACTGCGGCCCTGGCTTCGCGAGCCCGCAAGCGTTAGCAACAGCCCGCAATGCTGACAACTATATATGTGATTGTTCTGTCCTTCAGTCATGTCTAACTCTTGGTGACCATATGAATGCAGCACACCAGGTACATCTGTCTGTATTTCTGGTTGTGCCCATATGGTTTTCATGGCAAAGATATTAGAATGCGTTGCCAGTTCCTTCTCCAGTGGACCTCTCTGCTATGACCTGCCCATCTTGGGTGCCCACACATTGAAGTACACAAGCCCTTTCACCACGACAAGGTAGCGATTCAGAAGGGAATATATATAAATGACTAACAATGATTAGTTATACAAATGCAAGCTAAGTGAAGGTGGAGCTGTGCTGTACATCTTCAAACATCAGTTGTTTTCATACTGGAACATGTGTAAATGTAGAAAGTCTCCTCTGCTAATTCACAGACTCTCTATTAATCACTTTTTTAGCTGAAAACAATCTGCGTCCAAGAAGTAATTCATGATTATTAGCAATAATTGCATTCTAGCACAGAGATAGAAGCAAGGGCTAGGAGAGTGGATCAGAAAGGTTGACAGGTATATATTATACACTTCTCTGTACGTTTAGTGTAAGAGAATACATTTTATTTACATTTTAATAACATTTAGTTGATAAAGCATTTTTATTACCTATAGTTTTATATTATACCATATTTAGAATTTCTGCTTAGTCTATTTTAGTCTTCCTAGTTAGACTCTGGCGATTTTCACATGCTCATTCTTGTCAATTCCATATGCCTTTAAGATGAAAATATTACAACCATTCCTCCTCCACAAGAATAACTATCAATTAATGGTAATAATCACCCATAAGAAAGAGATAACATACTATGTTTGGTGGGTGAATTTGAAATTCTGATTGACATGCAAAAATTGTATGTTTTTATTCAATATTAATTTACTAGGAACTTGCCCATCAAAAATGACGGGAATAAAATTGTAAGGCTGGCAATGCTGTTTGCCACACAATGTGAGGCTTTCGCTCCTCTGAGCACCTTCGGCGCTCATCGCAGGCCTCTCCCTGTGTACTTCAACTTTCCTGCTTGCACTGATCACCTTCTGAGCTCATTGAAAGCCCCACACTGAGTGCCTTCAGTGCTCATCGTGGGGCTCACAATGAGCGCCAAAGGCGCTCATTGCAAGCCTCTCCCGCTCACGGACCTCATTGCAAACCCTGCGATGAGCGCCTTCGGCGCTCATTGCGAGCCTTTCCTCCCGCCAACTGTATGGGCCGCTCACTGCAAGTTTTGTGCTTGGGAATGCCATGTGTCTCTTTCCAGTATCTCCCCCCTGTCCCTTCCCTGTGTGTTTCTCCTCTGTGTGTCTGCTGTATGTTTGCGTGTTACGTGCTGACTGCCGTTGGTTTTATTTTCAAAGTCCCGCATGCCTGGCGTTGTCGGTGTGTGTTACTGTCTTCGCCGTCATGTTTTTGGCTTTGTTCTCCCTTGTTTTCATCCAGTTTCAGAATTTTTTCGGCCGCCATTTTTTTCCTTGCTTAGCCAATTTTGAATTGACTAGAAATGCCAAATATGGCTTAAATTCGTTTGCAACCTCACTCCCAGGCTTCATGGCTCTCCCCCTGTGCTGTGTGTGTTCTTATTTTTGTTAAATTATGTTGGTGGTTTTTCAGGTTTTTACAGTTACGCACCTGGCTTGCAGTGGCGACCCTCGCAAGTCCCGCGTGGTTCAACTGCTCGCCTTGCTTTGCAAGGCTCGAAGCTCAATGCGTGCCTTCGATGCTCATTTCAGCCTAATTCCCCCGTGCTTCAATGGCTCGCCTCACTTCGAGAGGCTCACAGATGAACGCCTTCGGCGCTCATTGCAGCCCAGTCCTGTGTGCTTCAATCGCTCGCCTCGCTTTGTGAGGCTCTCAGAAGAGCGCCTTTAGCGCTCATTGCAGCCTAAGTCCTGCGTCAATGGCTCGCTTCACAAGGCTTGCAAGTGCGTGACCAACATCGCAAACGTTACCAACATCGCAAGATCTACAACTATATATGTGATTCTAAAGAGATGCATTTTTTTAACATTCATTTTAAAGTATATGTTATTACTTATAGTTTTATATTATACCATATTTGTAATATCTGCTGTGTTTTCTTTCACTATCTTGCTTTTTCTTTATATTGGTTCATTGTAAGACATACATTGCAACAGCACATGTCTTATAAATCACACATGACAAGTCCAATTACTTCCATGCTAATCTAGGATGCCTATAACTGTAGTGTTCCCATGATAGCGAGATCTTTATCCATTAGAGCACATTTCTGATTCAAAACCCTCTCACATCTCACTGATTAGCATCTCTTAATTGAGTGATGTACCCCATGCATTTCTAGCGCCTTCACAAAAAACTGTCTAACATGCTAAGTGTTTTTGCATCCTTGGAGAGCCAACCTTTTTTCTATATGTCATAGGGTGCCTGGATGATTTCCATTGTAATTACAGTTATCCTTATCTTCTGCCTGCTTCTGGGCTCATCTCAGTCTGAACACACACTCAGGAAGTTTCATACACTTATCAACCACAAACCTAAAGAGTCCATTTATTTACAGGGAATTCAAGGACCACTGTATGATGTACTCGTCGCACTTGCTTAAACCAATATACATTACTCCTTATGGGAGTTTAGTACTCATCTTTTTGGTACTCATCCTGCTGTCTGGAACGGATTATGGTACCAAGGGTCCACTGTATATTTATGTATACAGTCTGTTAGTCAAACTTAAACTTTTCCCAAAACAAATATTTATATATATATATATATATATATATTATTTTTTGGGGGAAAGTTTGAGTTTGACTAACAGACTACTTACCGGTACTTAGGCTGGAAAATGTCCAATCATTTAGCAACTCCCCTTCACTGTTCAGGAGATAAGAATAGGGCCTATGCTTCCAAGATATCAGGAAATGGTCAAGTCAGACAAAATGGAAAGTTTCTATGTACAAACAAATTTCAACAATTAAGATTATACCTAAAAATGTTTTTATACTCATGACTTACACAGATGCTTATGTTGTTTAGAAATATGTTAGTCTTTTTTTTTCAAAATTACAATATTTGGCATAGATTTAGCCATCTAAAATAGTTACTAGTAATAGGGGAAGGTGCTTTGCAACATGCTATAATATAGTGTATTGTTGATGAATGTTGATCAAAATGAATTTAGAATGATTTAGATAGATTACATTTTATTGACAACAATTTGATTTTGCCTAGATGCTATAGCTGAAAGATTACTGCCCTGCCCCATCAGCCCACAGTACTAACTAGCTCTTAATATACTCTATGAGCCAGTAGCAACATTAACACCATAGGTGCTGACTGTTTGACAGCAATTTAGTGCTCTCGGAGATAAATCAATCTGGAGGTACCTTTCATCTTTAAATGGAATCAGGCCTAGTGTGGAGGGTCTAGTTATCTAACTTTCCCAATGGCGCAGTAAGTATTATATATATGAAAAAAACATAAACATTCTCCTGCTCACCCAGTTAACTATAACTAGCTTTGCAGGAGTGGAGAGAATTACTGGAAACAGTGAAAGCTGAGACAGGAATGGATGGAGAGAAGAAAAGAGAAATTTGTTAAATGGTGAGAAAATGAACCCAAATAACTAGTGATGAACTCACATGACTCCTGTCCAGTACAACACAATGATCAGTATGGCCATTCTGATACCATAGAATGGCTTCAGTATTTCACAATTCCTCATAATCCTAATCCAGGATCCTCTGGATGACATCACCAAGATTTCCACAGGGAGAAACTTGAACAATTTTTCTCATGGAGCCCCTGGTCATACCATATGGAAACTAATTGGAGGACCATTGGTCTATACTGTAGAATTCTTACATTAAAGGACCACAGTTGTCATTTTTTTCTGTCTGATCTTTTGAATAACACAATTTAGTAAGGTGCACAACATTATTAGAAACTAAAAAAAAATGAAAGCCTTTAGATTTTGCATTTTTTATATGCAATTTATTGCTGGTTTCCATTGTTGTTACTACTCCTAGTCATTGCAGCTTCCACTCAACACCATGTGTCCTCTTAAACTAATTATTTCCAGTGGACCTCATAAGAGCACTGATTACGGTATTTATTGGCGTATAACACGCACCGGCGTATAACATGGACCTCATTTTAAAAAGGAAATTTCAGGAAAAAAAACTTAAATTTCAAATAAAGAAGCAAAATAGCAAAATAAGGGTAGCTCAGAACTTTTTTTTATTGATATTATTAACACTTATAAGGTAAATAACATAAAATGACAGTAACTGTTTTAACAAAGAAACTTGGATATTATATGTTTTTACAAAAGTTTACTCAGAAATCGCTGCTCCTCCTCAACCCCCTCCTCAACCCCCCAATCCTCAACCCCCTCCTCAACCCCCCCATCCTCAACCCCCTCAACCTCAACCCCCCTCCTCATCCTCCCTCCTCAACCTCCCTCCTCAAACCCCCTCCTCAACCCCCCATCCTCAAACCCCTCCACAACCCCCCTCCTCATCCTCAACCTCCCTCCTCAACCTCCCTCCTCAACCTAAACCTCCCTCCTCAACCTAAACCTCCCTCCTTAACCTAAACCCCTCTCCTCAACCTAAACCCCCCGCCTCAACCTAAACCCCCCTAAATACCTCCCCCTCTGCCTTTCCCCTCCCTTACCTGCTTCTGCTCCGGCCTCCGCTCCTTCTTGACCCGGCGCGCATGTGACATCACATGCGCGCTACGCCATTAGCATATATGCTAATGGTGTGACGTCACATGCGCCCTGGGTCAAGAAGGAGCCGAGGCCGGAGCAGAAGCAGGTAAGTGAGGGGAAAGGGAGAGGGGGAGGTATTTAGGGGGGTTTACAATGAGGAGGGGGGTTGAGGAGGGGGGGGGGAGAGACACGGTCCTTAACATTATATCAGCGTATAACACGCACACATCATTTGCCCCCTATTTTCAGGGAGAAAACGTGCGTGTTATACGCCGATAAATACAGTACTTGTATACTCCACATTCTACTGTGCAGATACCAACTTCCTGTATACAAAAAAAATATTCTTCCACCTCAGTTGATCATTGTAAAGTAACATGTTGGATTCCACAGCAGCTTAATTGCATATACAATAATAAATTGGACCCTGTAGAACATGTTTTTACATGCAGCTGTTCTTCATGACCAGCTGTTCTAAATGTTTGACCACAGTGGTCCCTTAAAATGAGATGAGGCAAATATCAGGTTACTGGTTCAGGTTTTTACCAACTCTTAAGTATTGTAAGTTATTTTCATGACTGATGCTACAGCTCAACCAAAGGGGGATGTCCACTCACAAGGCAAACCAAATGTTAGCTGCTGCTTGGCACACCTACAACTTGGTGTCCATCACAGTAGGAAATCTTGAAGATACTTTAGGAAATTTTTAGGAATTTGCTAACTTGTTTTATTCCTAACTGGTTTTCTGCTGCCTGTGTACTGACCAGATATGATTGATATTTAAGTGCAATGCAATTTTCAACAGTGCTACAATTTAAATAGGTTTTTTAAATTTTTAGTCATGCATTAATTTGCACCGCACAACTGGACTCCCTGAGCCTGCATTCATATGGTCAATGCCATTGTAATCTCCTATTGTTGGATCTTCAGAATGTTTCAATCTATAGCACTAAAGACAGATGGAAGGAATATTCTGTGCTGGTGATTACATCTCTAAACCCACAGAAATGTTCATGGTTGATGTCATTAGTCCTTGATGGCAGGTACCAATGGTGCTCTGCAGACTTGCCCATTTTTCCAGCTGCTGAGACTATTTTCTATTTGCAGTACAAAAATATCCCTGCTTACCATATCTGGAAGCAGCATGGATTGTAGTGCATGGATTGTTTTGGCATAAAGAAAATAACAAATGTCTGGCATACAGTATAATAATCAAAAACATTTTTTGGCATAAAGAAAATAACAAATGTCTGGCATAAAGAATGATTTGACAATTATCATATACCGGTGTTGACACAATCACTGTTTTGTGTAATTATAGCTAGTGACCCATACCTACAGTGCTGTGACAATGAGTTGCAAGGGGCCTAGAATCTAAATAGGGACATAACTAAATATTTCTGGAACACAAAGAAAATTTGGAATTTGGCCTCCTCCCCAGAGCTGCACCTGCATGCACTAATCCTGAACATACAGGATAATTAGCACTACTGGATAACAACATCCATAGACATAATTGGACATGTTATATATTGTACTGATTTTTTTTCTTATATATTAAGTGTGTTGTATAATGTAACTAAGAACTTATGTATAGTAATCATATGTGAACAATCTCCGTTACAGCATCATTCAGAATTATTGACAACATTGGTAAAGATGAGCAAAAAAGGCTATGAAAAGATGTCTTTGTTGTTAAAGGACCACTGCACAATGAAAAAACTAAGAAGATAATTATGCATAAATAAATTGTCACCCTCCAAATACAGGAAAAGGGGGAGATAAAATCTAGCAGGGCATGGAGAATGGATGATAAAATCTTAGAAAATAAGGAAAGACTAAATACTATTAGAATGGAAATGAAAAATTTTTTGGAAATTAATATGGGGTCGGTTCCATTAAATACAACAATATGGAACTCACTAAAAGCATATACAAGAGGTATATTAATCAAGTTGAAAAGCATCTGGGTTAAACAGAGAGGATTGTCCTTACGACTTTTACATATAAAATTGTATAAATTGGAACAAGAAAACAAAATAAAAATAAATGATACCCTTACACAAGAGATAATAACAATTCGGAACAAAATTAAAAACATTAACCAAAAACGCTCGGACATGAGTCTTTGGCAACTACAACAAAAATAATTTAATTTCAATAATCAAATAGGAAAAGATCTCGCGAATAAGATTAAAAAACAAAAATATCAAGATTGTAATATTCCTTATCTTGTAAAACAGGGAATAAAAAAATTTAAGCCTAAAGAAATCACGGATCAATTTGCGAAATTTTATCAAGCTTTGTATAATCTAAACTCGGATGAAAACTTTATAACACCCAAAAGTGAAGACATATCATCATTCTTAGATCAGATTGACTTTCCAGTTTTCTCAAATGAGGAAAAGGAGGCTTTAAATAGTCAGATAACGGAACTAGAAATTAGACGAGTTATTAAAAACCTAAAAAACTACACAGCACCAGGCCCAGATGGATTTTCTACAACATACTATAAAATATTTGAGGAAGAGTTAATGCAAATCTTAGTAGCTACATTTAATGAAATTAAAACCACAGGTACATTCCCACCAGAGATGCTTAGAGCCAATATAATCACTATACCAAAATCAGATAAGGAAGCACACTCTTGCAAAGAATTTAGACCAATTTCGGTTATGAATATAGATACCAAAATATATGCGAAAGTTTTGGCTCTAAGACTTACAGAAATATCTAAATCATTAATAGCGTCTGACCAAACAGGATTTGTCCCAGGGAGGCAGGGCGCCGATAATTCCCATAAACTGATTCATTTAATAACTTATGCGAAGAAAAAAGACACCCCCACCCTATTCCTATCCATGGATGCTGAAAAAGCTTTTGATAGGGTAGGGTGGGATTTTATGATGCAGACCCTCCATAGATATGAGTTTGACTCATTTGCATTGAAAGCTATAGCTGCCCTATATAAGGCTCCCTCGGCATCGGTTTTGGGGAAAGGGGTACAATCAGATTATTTTATGGTAACAAATGGAACCCGTCAGGGTTGTCCCCTGTCTCCCATTTTATTCGCATTGACCATAGAACCCCTCGCTATAGCTATTAGGGCTTCGTCAGACTTTAAGGGGATTAAAGTAGGCAAAAGGGAATACAAGATCTCCCTCTTCGCGGATGATGTAGTAGTATATATGGAGGATCCTCATATATCTATGAAGGCGCTGATGGAAATCATTGCAAACTACAGTAAGGTGTCGAATTATAAATTAAACATAGAGAAATCTGAAGCACTAAGTGTTAATATTCCAGAGGAAGACGAAGAGCGCCTGACTAGTAGGTATCAGCTGGCCCACACAAAGGGATTTACACACCTGGGAATTAACTTTAGTGATGATATAAGAAGTATTCAAACCTCCAATTTGAATAATTTATATAAATCATCTAAAGAGCTTATTGAGAACTGGCCGGTCAATCAAATATCCTTCTCTGGTAGAATTGCATCAATCAAGATGTCTCTCCTTCCTAAACTTAACTATGTATTTAGATCTTTCCCTTTTTCAATCTCAAGCCAATGGACAGCTAAATTCCAGAAGATGATCGATAGATACATTAATAAGAACGGTCAGATCAGAGTTAAAAAAGCAATAATGAGTCGAAAATTTATAAATGGTGGCATTGCATACCCAATGGTTTTTCACTATCAGGAAGCAATTAAATTGGCGCAATATATAAAGTGGAGTCAACCTCTTTCCACTCACCCGGAGAACCAGATTTTAAGTGATATGCTACACAATATCGACCTTAATGCTCTATTGTTCACTCCAAAACTAGCATTAGCATACATTGACCCGAGAGCAACTATTTTGACTATAATGGTAGAAGAGTGGATAAAAATGAACAAAAAATTTAAATTCATAGAGCAATATAGTGAACTTACTCCTTTGACAACATTAGCACGCATGAATTAAATCTACTTAGAACCAGAATACAAAGACAAAGGAATATATCTACTGGGGCACATTATAGATAAAGAAAAAGGAAAAATTTTAGATTATAACATGCTAAAGTTGAAATATAATATATCAACTAAACTTTGGTTCACTTCACATCAAATTTCACGAGTTTTGAAGAATATAAATAAAAACATTACTCGGCAAAGTTTAAACAACGTTGAAATTTTAATAAAGTCCCAAAATACTAGACACTTGATTTCTAAGTGTAGTGAGATCATTTATAAGCAAATACAAACGGATACAACTAGACCTATGGACCTCTGGGCTAAAGATATGCAGCTAAGGATACCTAAAGAGTCATGGCAACAAGCCTTAAAATCTCTAAATAGGTTTGTTAAAAATACAAACCAGAGAGAAATTCAATTTAAATTACTTAATAGATGGTACTGGGTTCCCTCCAAAATCTACTTTATAACATTTAAACCAGAAATTAAATTATGCTGGAGGAACTGTGGGAAATCTGCAGATATGTTCCATATATGGTGGGAATGCCCTATAACCCTTCATCTTTGGAAGGAATGTTCTGAATACTTATCTATTATATTTAAGACAGAAATGATAGTAAAACCGCAGATGGCCTTGTTTAATATTTTTCCCCCTAAGATGGAAATAAAAAATAAAGCGTTTATGACTCAAATCTTTCAGGTAGTAGAAACTGCAATTGCACGAAATTGGAAGAAAGAGGATCTTCCAAAACTAACTGAAATATTGGCCATGATGGGATACAATAGGGAACTAGAGAGGGATTTTAATATGGCATTTCAGCTAAAACAAGACCCTGTAAAATGGGTAGTTTGGGACTCAATTTTTAAGTAACCTCTACGGGGTAATCTCACGAAGACACCATATCTTCCCTGTCAGATCGATCCCTCCCTGGCTCTTCCTCCCTACCTTCACCAAGCTGGCTAGAATATGAGTGGAATGAAAGGGTGTGATAGGATATGTAAGTAATTTAAGAGAGAAGTTTAACTGGTTAATCTCTCCATTAGGTTGAAGAATATTCAACCAAATATTAAAGTTTGGATTTCATTCATAGCCATATGTAAGTTTAATACAATGATACACTTAAAGTCTATTATTAGCAATAAACATAAAGAACAGTTACACTCTTATGATTATTGTTATAATGTCAGGGCACAAATGTATGCCTTACGTATTTTTGTCTGGCTGTGTATATAATATGTAAGGTATTATTTATGTAAATGGAGATTTTAAATTTGAAAAAAAATAAATAAATAAATAAATAAATAAATAAATTGTACAGCTAGTTTTCAATTAGAAAAAATGGACCATGGGGCAATCCGTGATTCATAGGTGGAAGCTGTTTGAGAGGAGCATTTACATTTATAAAGAGATGTTAATGGAAAGGGGTGTAGTGTTAATTTCAGTCTTATCCAGTAATCTTAAAAAAGATTTTCTAATTTCGCCTTCCCTACTTTCTCTCCACTTTAAACCAAAACACACTCACACATATAATCCAGCTCTCTAGAAGTGATGTAACAAACATAGATTATATTCCTATACTCATGCAGAGAGACTTCAAAGCACCCAAAAATACTGATGTTGTCAGTTTGGTGCATACTTGACAAAAAAGTGTATTTTTTTCTTGAGCTGCAATGGTCCTTTAATAAGCTTGATTTTGCACTGAAAATATGAGAAAAAAAGATAACCTTTCAGTGCGGTAAAATTATTGAAAGAAAATAAATCTTTATAGAAAAATGAACATACTTTTTTCTCAAAAACCTGTGTCACAATTGTTGGCATTCCTGCATGTAGTACTTTGTGCACTGTCCATTTGCCTAGATAACAGCACTGAGTCTTCCCTTTATAATGCTAGAGGAGGTTGGAGAATACAATTAAAGGGATCTGAGACCATTCCTTCATCCAACATCTTTCCAGATCCTTCAGAGTTCGAGGTCCAAACTTGTGGTTTCTCCTCCTCAATTCACCCCACAGATGTCTAATGAAGTTTAGGTCATGAGACTAGGATGGCCACTGTCAAATCTTGATTCTGTGGACTGTGAACCATTTCTGTATGGATTTGGAGGTATTCTTTGGATTATTGTCCTGCTGGAAGATGCAACCATGACACAGTTTTAGCCTATTATCAGAAGGATCCATATTTGATATAAAATCTCCTGGTATTTGATGGAATTCATGATGTAATGTATCCTGTAGGGGCGGCTGGTGCATAGCAGCAAATGGGCAATCACCTTCCCAAAGTGAATGCGCTAACTTAATCCCCCCATCATTTACTTAATTGTATAATTTATATAATAAAAAAAAAAATAATAATTTTATCAATATTCTATTTTTTTAAAAGCTGCTGCTGACACTTTATATCACAAAACCCTTTGTGCTGCAGTTAAATACACTC
Organism: Discoglossus pictus; assembly: GCA_027410445.1. Lineage (NCBI taxonomy): Eukaryota > Metazoa > Chordata > Amphibia > Anura > Alytidae > Discoglossus > Discoglossus pictus. Next base: position 47,252,014 of record CM050167.1, on the reverse strand, counting down.
AGCCTTATTAAATTGCAATTCGGCCAATTGAATAGTGCTCTGTATAAGCACACAGCATATTTCTTTTACGGAAGTGTTTAGTTAGTGAATACCTTGCTTTTGGATAGAAGTTCACTAACTAAACACTTCTGTAAAAAACATATGCTATGTGCTTATTTAGAGCCCTATTCCATTGGGCAAATCGCAATTTAATAAGGCTGACTGACTTCTAGACCCCTGCTGGTGACTTTTCTAGTACTACAGTGTACATGTGAGAATTAAAAAAAAACAGTCAAAATGCTGTATTTTCTGACTTGTGCCCTAACCTATAGGTCTGAGCCTGTCTGTCAAACGCAGCATCACCCAATCAGAATGGCTGGAAGGAAAAAGTCCTGGATCCTACAGGGACAGCACCTCTCACAGTCCCCCTGGAAGTGAATACATTGGTGCAATCCTGACAATCTTAATAAAATGTATTGAAAAAGACAACTCCCGGCTCACTGTGCGTGCAGCTAGAGGGAGCAGCGTGTAGAGCTTCAGCTTTGTCAATACTTTGATGGTCTTATTGTTTCTGACTACCCTGCTCCACACACCAAGCTTGTTGACCTGTCTGTCACCTCCCCGGCCTATACCAGACAGAAGCAGCTGCAGAGCTCAGGTGAGTCCATATCCTTCTCTGTGTCTTGCTGTTGTTGTTCTGACCTTCAGACGTGTCTGACTCTCAGTGACCACACGAATACAGCACACCAGGTACATCTGTCTGTGTTTCTGGTTGTGCTTATCCATCTCAAACTCAACGTGTCTAAAACTGAACTCCTAATCTTCCCTCCCTCTCCCACAGGTCAATTCCTCACATCTCTCTCACTGTCAACAATGACATCATCACTCCCTCCTCCCAAGCCCATTGTCTTGGTGTTCTACTGGACCCCGCTCTGTCTTTCATCCCTCACATACAATCACTAACTAAATCTTGTCTTCTCCAGCTAAAAAACATCTCCATAATTTGTCACTATCTTACACAAGACACAACTAAAATCCTTATACACTCTCTCATCATCTCTTGACTAGACTACTGCAACTCGCTTCTTGTTGGCCTACCCACCACACGACTATCTCCACTTCAATCCATTATGAATGCCTCTGCTAGACCCATCTTCCATACACAACGTTCAGTGTCAGCATCACCTCCCTGTCAATAACTCCACTGGCTTCCCTTAGCCTCTTTTATTCTTTTAAGGATAACATTTAAAATCATGACCCTAACTTACAAAGCCTTCAACAATAACGCTCCCCCTTACATCTCTGCTCTCATCTCCAAATATTCCCCCACCTGCCACCTTCGTTCTGCTAATGACTTTCTTCTTTCTACAACTCTTGTCACCTCCTCTCACTCCCACCTCCAGGACTTTTTCTCATGCTGCCCCTAGTCTCTGGAACTCCTTGCCTCACTCCACCAGATTATCCTCTTGCCTCAAAACATTTAAAACCTCACTTAAAATGCATCTCTTTAAAGAAGCGGATCACCTTCCACACTAACACGCTTATCACCTCTCTCTCCCTCGTTTACCACTCACTTTACCTTAGATTATAAGTCTGCGAGTTTCTATCCTAAGTACTTTGGTAATTCACCATGGACATTGGATTCCTAGCTCAAAGACAGGGCCCTACTTGCTGAACTTAATTTATGTACAGAGCTACGGAATATGTTGGTGCGTTATAAATGAACTATAATAATAATAATAACAATAAATATACAGGTAACATGTTGTGAAAAAAACAGCAAGAAAACACCAGGGATCCATCAGCATACTTCACAGTGAGGAGTATGTTCTTTTCTGCATATTCTTGACTTGTTTTACACCAAACCCACCACAGGTGTTTGTTCCCAAAAAGCTCTGTTTTTATCTCATCTGACTATAGAACCTTTTTTCAGTTAAAGCTCCAGTCATGTATAGCAAACTCCAGGTTCTTACTAATCTATCCCTCTTTGCCTTCGCACTTCTTCGACAGCACTGACAGCTGCAGTTACAGGAGCCATCCGGCAGAGGGCACTGTCAATTTGGGGCGCCGTCATGTTTGATGTAAGGCAAATAATTATTTCCCCCCCCCCGACGTTTTGCAACTCAACTGCGCTGAGTCGACAGCGAGGTCATCGCTATGTTCGGCGCAGACACTCGGCCTCCCAGGGTTGCTGGCCTGCATGTCACTTCATGTTTATATTCCAGTGAAACTGGAACCACATAATAGTCCATCAAATGTATGCTTAAAAAAATATTACCTGAAAGGGAATATGTGTATGAATTTCTAGGGCTGAAAATGATTGTGACGTGTCTCTGAGAAAATATTTATTTTTTAAAAGGATTTTCATATGTTTATAAGGATTTTCATAGACTTTTTTTGCTTATCTTTACCAAGTGTGACAATAATTCTTGAAGACACTACATAACCAAGAACTCTCCGAGGGTTACTTAAATCATTGCAGTTATTGTATCTATGCATATAGTATAGTAGAAATGCAGGGCACAAAAATTATTTCAGCTTATAAATTGCTGTGAAAATCATATTTTCACAGAGAGACATCTTTTCCTATGGTTCAACATATTGGCAAGTTTTATTTTGTGTGGCATATAATATTAAATGGTTGCTTCATACTGTATTTGACATGTGCAATGGTATCTTGTGACCCTAAATTATCCAAATCTATCAACCCCTTCCCAAATTTGAAATACCACACCTGAAACTGCAGTGGTGTTAAAATGACCTACACTTTATTAAACAATATAATACCACAAAACTAAACAAATTATGTTTGCCCAGCTTCCAAACTCAGACAAGCATGCCACCACGATCCCGGGTGACAATAAATCAATTTCCATCTTAAGGAAGCTTGAGATTTATACGAATTGAAGCTGTTATTCATCAACCTTATTAGATCACATATTATAATTGTCCAACTACGATTCGTTGTCACTCTATTTGCGTAGTACGTACGACTTGGCGATGGCGAGACATTAAACCGTAGCACTTTGGCAATGAGCGCCACAGGCTCGCGAGGCGTTGAACCGTAGCATTTTGGCAATGAGCGCCACAGGCGCTCATTGCAGGCGCTCATTGCAGGCGAGATTCGCGTAGCGAGGCAAGCCGTTAAACCGTAGCATTTTTGCACAAGACACAGGACCTATAAAAAAAAATACGAGATGAAAAAAATTACGAGATAAGCAGCGGAACCAAACCAATTACAAAACACTAAATACACACAAAAAAATAACAAAAAGGTCACTTACAGCATGGGGAACCAGGCAGGACGTCTGGGAGTGAGGTGGAACTCCAATTTACATTGATTTAGACGATTTATAAAGATCCAAAATCGCCTAAGCGAGATGTATACTCATGCTTACATCTTGACGTTAGATTTAGTCAGACATTACTTTAATATTAATGAACATTAATTGATTCTTATTTCCTTAGTAATGTACATTATTTTAATAATTCAGTTGTAACATACTCATTATAAAATACTCCCCCCCCCCCCCAAAAAAGGGAATAGGCTCATGTTTACATCTTTTTTTTTTTTTTTTTTAAATTAACTTTTTTATTGAAAGAATAAACAAATAGAACATCGTAAGTTCAGCAAATCATATAACAAATCTCTCAAGTATCAACAAGATATATCAAAAAGTTTCTTTCAAAGTTTTTCTTTTTTGGATAGAATAACACATGAACATGTAAAACATATATATAAAGTCACACAAGGTCTTGAACATATATACATTCCTCAAAGCAGACATGTGTCTAGGAGGTACAGTAAGGTGAAACCATAGATCAAACATCAGGTCAACCCATAAAAGTAGTTCACACGAACCTTATTGTGGACCTCGTAGAGTCCATAAGTCCCAGCAGGAGGCCCATCGACGGTATCTTTCATCAATTTCAGCTGAAAGTGAGCTCATAGCCCGAATGAACCTGATTTTGTGAAGTACTTCAATATGAGTAGGGGAGGTAAGTTTCCAGTGTTTAGCTATGATGCATCTCGTGGCCAAAAATATCTGTGTTGTTAAACATTGTTCTGATTTGAATAGCCCCGTAATTGGAAGGCCTAGCAAAGCTTCCTCAGGCTTTTGTGTTACTGTTGTCCCCAAAAGTGTTTCTAATAGGTCGTATGTTGCTGTCCATATGGGTCTTATTTTCGGACACTCCCACAGCATGTGAATCAGTGTACCAGTGTCTGTGCAGCCCCTAAAACATGTGTCAGGGTGTGTTTTGTTCAGAAGATGGAGTCTTGCTGGTGTAAGGTACCACCTCATTATTGTCTTAAAAGAGTTTTCTTTTAGTGTCACGTTTAGTGAAGAGGTATTGGCTTGTTTTAGGATCTTATTCCATTGGCTGTCGTCTAGAGTTACCTGCAAGTCAGCCTCCCATGCAGTTTGGTAATGTGGTTTAACCCTGTTGGTGAGAGACACCATCTGATTGTAAATGATGGCTATATTGGCCTTACCTCCGGGATTGTTGATACAGCATTTCTCAAAGGGAGATTTGGTGTGATATTTGTTGATTTTCGTAGAGTGTGTTAGTGTCTCATTAATTGCCATCAGATTAAGCCACTCTCTATGTGGCACCTGAATTATGTCAGTGATAATTGACGATGTGTTGCTTTGTGAGGTCACCCAGGTATCTGCCACAATTGTTAATTTGTTCTTTATCCACCATTTCATCTGGGTAAATTTATTGAGGTGCTGACCTTTGTGTGATTGCCATAGTGGAATCAAGCCAGAACCCACGCTCAGGAGGTCCACCCTTCTGTTCAGGTCTTTCCATAATTTCAAAGAGTGGCTAATACAAATTGGTAACTCTCCTGTTCGTAGGTCCCGACCTAAGCTAAGCCATAAAACCTGCGATAGTACCCAATGCTTGTCTTCTAGAAGTTGCCTCTCTATGTCTGCCCACACCGGTATGGCCTCTTTTTTAAACCAGGTCGTGGTTTGAGCTAATCTAGTGGCCTTATAATACTTGATTAGATCAGGGAAGGCTAGCCCCCCTTTCTGTTTAGGCGCACACATTGTGGTTCTATTAATTCTTGGTTTCTTGTTATTCCATGCGAACTTAAAAAGTGTTTTTTGCAACACTCTAAGGTCGGGTAACCTGATCGGGGTTGGGATTGTCCTAAATAGGTATAATAATTTGGGAATCACATTCATCTTGATGGAATTTATTCTGCCCAACCATGAGATGTTAAGGAAGGACCACTTGGAGATATCTGCCTTGATTCTGTTAAAGACAGGAGGAAAATTTGACTCGTATACCAACGCTATAGACCGCGGAATATGAATACCCAAATAAGTTATCTGTTTGGGTGCCCATTTTAAGGGAAAGCTGTTTTCTAAGTTCTGTTTCACCGTTTGGGGTAGTGTAATGTTGAGGGCTATGCTCTTGTTAGTGTTGATTTTGAACCCTGATTCTCTGCCAAAGTCTGTGAGCAATTGGAATAAATTAGGCAGGCTTGGTATTGGATCTGTAAGTGACAGCATTATGTCGTCTGCAAAAAGGTTGAGCTTATGCTCATTAGGGCCAATCTGCACTCCTTTAATGTTTGGACAATTTCTAACTGCCGCTGCCAATGGTTCAAGACTAAGGGCGAAGAGCAAGGGGGAGAGTGGGCAGCCCTGTCTAGTTCCCCTAGTAATATTAAATTGTTTGGACACAAATCCCTGATATATAATACATGCTCTGGGATCGCTGTATAAAGGCATAATGCCCTTCAAAAAGCCGTCCCCCAGACCAAACTTCGCCAATGTTTTCCACATAAAAGTCCAGTCTATCCTATCAAATGCCTTTTCGGCGTCTAAAGATAGGAGCATTAGCGGGATATCCTCTCTGGTAGCCAAGTCTATCAGGTTAAAGATTCTCCTGGTGTTGTCGGGTGCTTCTCTACCTGAGATGAAGCCTACCTGGTCCGGATGGATCACGTCCGGCAACAATGGGGCCAATCTGTTTGCCATTATTTTGGAATATAGTTTGAGGTCCGTGTTGATCAATGAGATCGGTCTATAACTACCGCACTGTGCTGGGTCTTTCCCCTCTTTGGGTATTACGATAATTTTAGCCTCTAGAAATTCTGGTCTGAATGAAGAACCAGAAAGGAAACTGTTAAATAATTCTTGGAGGTGCGGTAGCAAGAGATCGATGTATTGTTTATAATAAAAATTTGTGAATCCATCCGGACCAGGTGCTGCATGTGATCTCGTGGCCTTAATAGCCTGTTTAATTTCCTCAGCAGTTATGGGGTCTGCTAGGGTCTCTGCCTGTGATTCCTCAATTTGTGGCAGCTGAATCCCAGAAAGAAATTCATCAATTTGTGATTTGTGAGAGTACGATCCTGAGTGAGAGGGGGCGGAATACAGTTCTGTATAAAATTGTCGAAAGACATCAGCAATCTGGTCTGGTTTAGAGACCGGGCCTTTCCCTTTAGTAAATATCTTTGGGATGAATGAGTCCGCCCTCTGTGCTTTAAGCTTTCTGGCCAACATACTGTCAGGTTTATTGGTGCTCATAAAGAAGCTGGCCTGCGTACGTTGTAGCATGGAGACCACCTTCTTCCTGAGCACTGTGTTTAAGGTGTGTTTGTATTTCAGAATTTCATTGTAGATCTTAGGATCATGATTCCTGGCAAATAGTGATTGTAACTCTGTGATCTTGCTATTGAGGTCCCTAATTTGCACTCTATCTGCTTTTTTCGCTGCTGCTCCTAGCTGAATACAAACTCCTCTAATCACTGCCTTATGGGCTGCCCACACTCCTCCCCCGTCTACCTCACCCCCACTATTGATCCCGAAGTATTCCACAATTGCACTGCTGATTTTTTCCCTTAGGACTAGATCGTTTAATAGACAGGGATTTAGTGCCCACGAGGGGGACCGTCCCGCTGGTAGAAGTCCAGACAGGGAGATCAGAACCAGGTCATGATCTGACCACGAAATGGGTCGAATGGAAGCTGCTTCTAAGTTTAGTGATAGGTGTTGTTGAATGAACAGGTAATCAATTCTGGAGTGTGACAGATGTCTGGGGGAGTAAAAAGTATACTCTCGATCAGTGGGGTTCATTATCCTCCAACTGTCTATCAGGCAATTAGATCTGAGAATATGTTTAAGAGCTCGGGTAGCCGTGGGAGGTGTGAGTTTAGTGGTAGCAGTTGATTTGTCTGTAGATGGATCTAGGACTGTGTTCATGTCCCCCCCTATGATCAGGAGGGAGTGCTCCCAGCCCATAATCAGATCTGAAATCTTAGTGAAGAATTGCTTCTGATCAGTGTTTGGCGCATATATGTTAAGGAAGGTAATTTTCTGGTCATGAATGGTGCCATGTACTGCCACATATCTACCCTCTGGGTCTGTCTGAGTGCGGGTGTGGCGAAATGTAAGCCTATTATGAATAAGGAGAGTCACCCCTCTTTTCTTTTCTGTTGCGGTGGAGTGGAAAGTTTGTTTATATGCTTTCCCCCAGTATTTGGGGACCGCTAGTTTCTTAAAATGTGTTTCTTGCACAAATATTACATCTCCCCCTAGTCTCTGATACTCTTTTATGGCAACCCCTCTCTTAATCGGTTCATTCAGGCCCCGAGCATTATGTGAAATGATATTAATATTCATGACTCACCGTTTGTCTGGGGCTCAAGGCCAAGCTTAGTAGAGCACTAAGGGTTATAGCCGCCTTCGAGTATCTAGTCTGATGAGCCTCCTGCTGGGACTCCGTCCAGAAACCACCTGCTTCACTTCACTGTGCAAATTGATGTAAACGTAAAGTAAAAAGTTAGGGTAGAACGGATGAGGAGAACACAACGATATACAGTGGTTGAAACTGCTTGTCAAGTAATCCGGCGTCAAATTTGTTGACACAAATTTATCAAAAAAAAAAAAAACTTCTTTTTTTAATTCTAAAAATAAAATTATACTAATAGAATATAACAAAACTAGGAACGTAGTATAACACTACTTCAAGGAGAGCGAGCGCTGTCCTTTTAATTAAATTGGTGAGTCCAGTAGTATTAGACTCCAATACTGACTGGATTCGCCGGGGGGTGTGTATATGGTGAAGCCCTTAAGGGACACTATCAATATCTATATAAAAAAAAAAGAAGAAATATTCTTCTAAAGTGACAGATAGTTATGCAAGAGTTTAACTAGTCATGTCTGTTCATATTTTTGGTCGCAAGTTTTAGAAGATCAAAATAAGAGGTAGAACCTAACTATAACATATCATATAACAATACATCACAGTGTTATTGGATCTATGGCACATCTGGCTGGTCAGGGGCCCTGTTTTGATGTCTTCTGGAGGGGAGGTTGGAACCTCTACCACGAGAATTAAGACCAACTGTTCTTCCTCGGGGACCCTCTGTCAACTCCCTGACGTGTTGGCTGTCGCCAGAAACTCCAGGAGCATCTGTTAAAGTAATGCCCCAGGTAGCTAGAAGGGCCATCCCCTCCTCTAGGGTTCTGATGGTAAAGAACTTGCCGTCCCTGGCAATCAGTAGGCGAAATGGAAAGCCCCAAGAGTATTTCCAGCCATGGGCCAGGATGTTGTCCAGGAGTGGTTTCATCATTTTCCTCTTGAATAACGTTTGTTGAGCGAGGTCCGCAAAGACACTTGGTCTGTGCCCTTCGATGTCAGGGATACCCCCCCTGGATGCTCTCATGAACATTTCCTTAGTTGTATAGTAATGGAAGCGGGCGATGATATCTCTGGGGCGTTCAGACATGGTGGAACGACCTCCCAGAGCTCTATGGATCCGGTCCAGTCTGTATTGCTCAGAGTCCAGATTTGGTAGCAGAAACTCACAGAGCTCTGACATGTATAGATGGAGGTCAGTTACTGATTCAGGTACGTTTCTCAGTCTGATATTCTGTCTCCGAGATCTATTTTCTAGGTCTTCCTGAAATGTTAAGTGGCGGGCTTGCTCCTCCTTTAGCATGGAGATTTCTTCCTCAATCTTGACATGAGATTGTTTTAGTTTGTTATATTTCTCTTCAAGCGAGTCAGTTTTAGCGTCCACTCTTTTTATCTCGGACGTCAAGTCTGCTGAGACTTTTTGGATGTCCGCTCTGATGTCCTCCCTGAATGTGAGGATCAGGTCTTTGAGGTCTTGGATATCACCCTTAGTGCTTGGCGCTGTATGCTCCATCGTTGTTGCTGCCGTGGTTTTTGAGTTAGGCTGTTGTTTTTGAGATGCAGGGGGTGACGCTCTAGGCAAGTAATAAGATTGTATATTCTTGCTACTTTTTCTCGTAGCTACTCCAGCCATGACATAAGAAAAGGTATTTTGTCACTTTTGCGTTTGTAAGTGTCCCCATGTAACGGGCATATGGGAATAGGAAGTTACATCCTGGAGAATATCAAGTCTCTCATGTGAATCATATGCCCCATAAGCTTTGTGCTATCAGGAAGTCCCTTTGTGGTTTACCACTTTCCTCCACTAGATGGCAGTGGCAGACCAGGGAAGTATCAGATGTAATTGATAGTCTTAATTTCTTGTAGTAGTAAGTTAATGTAGTTTAAAGATCACTGATGTTATATTCCTGAAATTTCTCTGGGTAGTAGTGCTGTATATCTTTATTGCAGTACACTAAATATATGTGCACCCCAGTAGACCCCAAGATATAGTAAGTTACCAGAGTGCTTCAGGAATTGTCACTTTGACCATCGGTCGGCTGAATTGTAGTGTGCTCTGCTCAGCACCAGCCACATTGTAGCTTGATCCGCCAAAGAAGGAATAAAATACTTTTATTGTGCACATGAGAATCTGTGAACTTCCAATGTAGGGTAGATGGTGCCCCTTTTCTACTTTGACAGATAACAATTGTATCCACCTGCCTTTGGTGTCAGGCAGCTGCATGCACTTAGTGAAATCAGAATGGCAGTCAGTCACTGGGCCTAGCCCTGCCCTAGTTAGAGCATAGAGACCACAAGTCACAAAATGCCCCCTATCACAGGGGAGTGAGGCATAAGAACTTGCAGAGTTGTGTGTCACAGTTCCAAGGCAATGATAGTTGGATTCTTTGCCACAGCTGTAAATATTGACAACAAAAAATCAGGGCTTGGCTGTCGTTTGAAATAGGACTAGAACATAAGAATGCAAATCAGGCTCTAGTCACACACTTAACAAACTTCAGTAGACAATAGCAACAAAATCAAAGTACACTGGGTTGTAAAGGCCTAAGTAGGCTTGTCAGTTGTAGTGGATTTCAGAGGCACTGATAGGCATGTCAGTTGTAGTGGATTTTCAGAAGCACAGATATATATATTGCATTCCTGATTTGCATTTTTGAGCCTGAGCATGTAATTTTCGTAAGCTGCCACTTGGTGGTAGTGTTGAGCTGTCTTTTATACAGGGAGTAGTCATCAGCAAGCTTATACAACCAGTGTAGCCGATCCCTTTATCTCATATAACATAAACAAGTTAAGATTATAAGGGATTGAGGAAAAAAAAAGTAAATTCCTTGTCTTAAACAGTTCATTACATTTGGCTGTGGCAGTTTTGCTTCAATTGCTTTGCTGATTAGAGTCCAGCACCAATTAGGATTTAATAAACAGAGCTTTTAATGATGGTTGCAAACATATGTGTCCCAGCAATGAGATGCTGTAAAGGTACAGTCCCTGGGGTGTGGGGGTACAACTCCACTTGCTCCTTATGATCCCAGATTGGTGTAGAAGTTCATTGAATGCACTTTAATCCCTTTTTTTCTATGTCCACCAGTGTCTGTGTGTAGTTGCAGGGCTATTGCTAGCTTTACCCTGTGTTAGCTTTCAGTAGTAACCCATATAGAGTGCTTGTTAATTTTTATGAAGTGAAAAATTATATGTAGTGCTCCACTTTATATCTACCATCAAGAGGCCCTTCCCTGGGTAGGTGAGCTGGGGTCTAGCTGGGGTAGGATGACATAAAAGGGTCCCCTTTGGGGTTTAGACTCACCAGACACCTTTCCAATAGTTGTTGATTGTGCCCCATCCAGTATCTTTCAGTGCAGTAGATCTGTGCTAAAGTGAAGTCCAAAAGTTGCTGCACAGTGCCAGAGCAATCCAGACTGTTCAGTCACTGCATCTGGTCTTGTAGATCAAAAATAATCCAAATTGCTTGGTAATTTCATGTTGTATTAAAGCCTTTTTGCAGGGAGCTCTGTAATTGTGCTTCCTCTCTGTTTGCTGCTAGCCACACCCCTGCCGCTCATGTTTACATCTTGACGTTATATTTAGTCAGACATTAATTTAAGATTAATGCACATTAATTGAGTCTTATTTAAAGACTAACAGGAATATTGATTGTATGTTTTTAATCTATGCTAACATATCTGTGTTCATGCTGATTGATTGATATATTCATTTCATGTTTTTAATCTATGCAAAAATATCTCTGTTCCGCCTGATTGATTGATACGGATGAAGCAACATATTATACATTCATTTTACAATTTTTTATACTTGCAGTGGAGCTGCAGTTGAATGAACAGAGACAGTGACGTTTGGACCCGTTGAACATCATAAGGATAATCTTGACAGGTACACAATTTTATTATATTACTACAGCAAGATATTCAGGAATATGTTTTTAGGTTTTTAATCTATCCAAAAATATGTCTGTTGCTGCTGATTGAATGATACGGATGAAGCAAAATATTAAAAATATTCTCATTTTTTTTTAACAGTTTCATCGGATCTGCAACTGAATCAACACACAGCGTGACGTTTGCAGCCTTTGAACAACATCAAGATCATCTTCACAGGTATAACATTTAATTCTGTAGTGATGGAACAAAAAAGGCTATATTATATTTTGTGAAAATGGAGAGTACTTATTGATTCATTAACGTATAATAATTAGTCATCAGTTAAGAACAATTTTTAGCATGCACTTATGTAAAGTTGAAAAGAGAATAATAATTAATAATAATATTTAAAAAAAAGAAGCTTAGAACACTTGTGAAAAAAAGTAATTCAATGTATGCAGTGAAGTCAATCAAGAATGAATATAATTGAAAGCTTAAGAATAAATATATATATGTGAGGCTCTTTCCTATTTAATATATGTCAATAAAATACTTTTCAAATGGTTTCATTTATTTCATTGTAAAAAAGGACAAGATTTTAAAATGCTTGATTAGTTCATTCATCAAGTTTAATGTAACAGTACAAAAAGTAAAAAACAATATGTACACAAAACAAACAACAAACAATAATGACATCTCTATTTACAATTACAGATTAAAATGGCAGATAATGGAGAAGACAAAATTGAACGCAAAAGAAGATTGGCAAGGCAAAGGAAGCAAAGGTGGAGAGATGCCTTAGACACCGGAAACTTCACAACGCTTGAGAGAAGAAGATCGACAGAGACTTTTAAATAAAAGAAAGATGAGTAAGAAAGCAGCAAGTGAGTGTGTTGGGGCTTCCAAGAACCACAAAGTAAACAAAAACATGTCTGTGAACCATTGTCCAATGATTCTATATTGCCTAATGACTTAAATGTAGAGACACATGACACCAATGTTCATATAGAAAGTGGTTCTGATATCTATGTTGAAAAAATGCATGACAATGTGTTTAGTACTGCACTACAAGTAGACACTCATTATTGTGGATTACTTAATGTGGTTTGTCAGTTTTGTGGGGCCTATCATTTTCTAAAGGAAAGACCTACTGACGGAAATTTAATTAGTTGCTGTCAGAAAGGAAAGGTAAGACTTCCACTAAGACACCCATTTCCAGATTATTTAGAAAGCATTATGAGCGATCCAACATTTCAAAATTATACTAATTAAAAAAAAAACATAAGGTCTTATAACAGTGCAATTTAATTTGCTTCAATGGGTGCAACATTAGCAGAAAATGTACCAGGACATGGTCCTTACTGTTTTAGAGTTCAAAGTCAAATTTACCACAGAACTTCAGAATTACACCCACAAGAAGGAGAGCAAAGGAAATTTGCACATTTATATGTCTTAGATACAATGAAAGCTGTGGAACAAAGAATGACGCTTCCAGAAAATAAACAGTGTTTGCGCATAGTCTTTGAACAGCTGGATAAAATTATGGCAAAAAACCCATACAGTCAAGCATACAAACAATTAGCACAGCTTGAAAAAGAACAACAGGAACATGCTCAAAGACATCAATTGCCTACACCAAGAGTAAATATGGTGTTAAAAAGAGATCGCAACACTGATCAAAGAAGATATAATTTACCTACAGTAAATGAGGTTGCCATGGTGTTTAAAAATGAAGATGGTGAACCACCTTTTCAGCGGGATATTAGAAAATATCAACGCAATGAAGAACAACCATTTATCAACATAAATATATTAAGCTGTAATTTAGATCCAATGACATATCCCATTTTCTTTCCAAATGGGGAACCTGGATGGGAACCAAAATTACAATTGGAAAGTTATCCCAATACTAAACTTCGTCTTAGATCTAATATTTCCATGCTGGAATATAAAGTGGCGCAAACTGCTATCGGGGATTGTTTTAATCCAATTTTACATGGAGGCAAACTCACTCAACAATGGATTATTGATTCATATCTACAAGTTGAAGCCAATAATCTAAATTTCATTAATTTCAACAAAATAAATTATGAGTAGAACATTATTGTGGATTAATGGATTATGTTGCAGAATTAGCTTCCAACAGAGACATTCCAGCTGGAAGAGCAATTATTTTGCCATCCACTTTCCAAGGATCTCCTCGCAATATGCGAGAAAGGTATAATGATGCCATGGCTATTGTCACAAAATTTGGAAAACCAGATTTATTTATTACATTCACATATAATCCACAATGGCCAGAGATCAAGGAAAATTTGAATCTGGGACAAACTACTTCTGACCGACCAGATTTAGTGGCAAGAGTATTCAAAATCAAACTCAATTCATTAATACATGATATCACTAAAGCACACTTATTTGGACAATGTGTGGCTTTTGTTTACACCATTGAATTTCAAAAAAGAGGACTGCCACATGCTCAAATACTTTTAATACTGCAGGAAAAATATAAGTTGAATACTGCAGAGAAAGTGGATTCAGTAATTTCGGCAGAATTGCCAGACCAAGAAAAATATAACAAACTTTGGGAGATTGTTACACATAGAATGATTCATGGTCCATGTGGAGAGATGAATCCTAATTCACTATGTATGGAAAATAAAAAATGTACTAAAGAATTTCCAAAACAATTTCAAATGCAAACTTATGCAAATTGTGATGGATACCCTTTGTATAAAAGAACACAAGGACAAACAGCTATTATCCGTGGGCAAAAGGTTGATAATAGATTTGTCGTTCGAAACAATCCACATTTGCTCATCAAGTACAATGCACACATCAATGTGGAAACTTGCACTTCGATTAAATCAATTAAGTATGTGTATAAATATATATACAAAGGATATGACGCTGCTACTGTTGTTGTGCAAGGTGCTGCAAACGAAACCGAAAATCCAATTTTACTTGACGAACTATCAAATTATTTAGATGCTCGCTATGTGAGTGCTCCTGAACAATGTGGCATCTTTTGAAATTTGAGATGATCGGTCACATGCTATCTATTGTTTAGCTGTACATTTGCCTCAAAGTCAGTTGGTTTGCTTTACTGCAGGAAATGAAAGAACTGCATTAGATCAAAGTGAACACAGAGATACCACACTTACTGCATGGTTTAAATTAAACTGCCAGGATACGCAGGCCAGACAATTTTTATACATAGAGATACCATATCACTATGTATTTATAAATGGTCTATGGCGACAATGAAGAAGAGATGCACATAAAATGATACCATTTATACCGTCAGTCCAAGGGACATTGAACGTTTCAGCTTAAGATTACTTCTGCTACATATTCCCGGTGCACAGAGTTTTGAGCATTTACGTACAGAGAATGACATAGTTTATGATACATTCCTATTAGCTGCAAGACATCAAAACTTCATAGCTGATGATACAGAATGGGAGAGGTGTCTGGAAGAAGCAGCACTATGTCAAATGCCAAAGCAAATGAGACAACAATTTGCATTAATTTGCATATTTTGAAATGTACCTGGTGCTTTCACTTTGTGGGAAACATTTAAATTAAATATGTCAGAAGACTTCTTGAAACGTTACAGAGAACCAATAGCACTGTTAAAAACATTGATGGAAATACAAGAAATATTGTTGGCTCATGGATTAAATTGTGCAAGTTTTAATTTGCCAGATACAGGACTTACCCGTATTTTTCGCCGTATAAGACGCACTTTTTCTTCCCCAAAACTGGGGGAGGAAAGTTGGTGCGTCTTATACGGCGAATATACCTTTTCAGACTGCCTCTGTCCTCTTGATCTCACCCCAGCGCTTCCTACCAGCATCGCGTCGGCCGGTGCGTCCTAGTGACGTCACACACGCAACGCTGCAGTACACGTGGAGTGCTGGTAGGAAGCGCTGGGGTGAGATCAAGATGGCAGAGATCAGAAGGAAGGTGAGGATCAGGGGGATCAGGGGGGTCAGGGAGGATCAGGAGGGTCAAGGGCTCCCAAATGCTGCAGTATATGGATGTGTGTGTGTATGTATGTATGTGTGTGTGTATGTATGTGTGTGTATATATGTATGTATGTGTATGTATATTTATGTATGTATGTATATGTATGTATGTGTCTCTATAAAGGTGAGGGTCAGGGAGGATCAGGGGGGTCAGGGAGGATCAGGAGGGTCAAGGGCTCCCAAATGCTGCAGTATATGGATGTGTGTGTGTATGTATGTATGTGTGTGTGTATGTATGTGTGTGTATATATGTATGTATGTGTATGTATATTTATGTATGTATGTATATGTATGTATGTGTCTCTATAAAGGTGAGGGTCAGGGAGGATCAGGACGGTCAGGGAGGATCAGGACGGTCAGGGAGGATCAGGAGGGTCAGGGAGGATCAGGAGGGTCAGGGAGGGTCAATGGCTCCCAAATGCTGCAGTATATGTATATGGATATGTATGTGTATGTATGTGTGTGTGTGTGTGTGTATGTATGTGTGTGTGTGTGTGTGTGTATATATGTATGTATGTGTATGTATATTTATGTGTGTATGTATATGTATGTATGTGTATCTATCTATCTATCTATATATATATATATATATATATATATATATATATATATATATTTGTGTGTAATGTAGGTGTGTATCTGTGTGTAAAGTGTATTTGTGTTTGAGTGTATTTGTGTTTGATTCAGATTTTTTTTTTTCTTGTTTTCCTCCTCTAAAAACTAGGTGCGTCTTATCTGCCGGTGCGTCTTATAGGGCGAAAAATACGGTATAGATGACATCAATTTTGATGATTATGACACTGAGCTACAAAAACAAAAAGACGAAGAAAAACTGGCAACTTTAAATACTTTACAGTTAGAAGCATTTCATGCCATCACAAATGCTACAGATGATGAAATGGTCAAAGACCGGTATTTCTATCTATACGGCCCAGGTGGATCACGAAAAACGTATCTGTACAATTGTTTGATGAGTTATATTCGATCACAGGGTCAGATAGCTATGCCATTTGCAACAACTGGAATTGCTGCACTTTTGTTAGATGGTGGTAGAACTGTGCATAGTGGATTTAAGCTGCCAGTTCCCATTTTGGAAACATCAGTGTCAGATATTCGACTGAATTCCTTACAAGCAAAAAAATGTAAACAAACTAAACTAATTATCATAGACGAGGCAACAATGATGTCATGTCATGCACTGCAATGTATTGACAGATTCTTAAAAGAAGTGATGGATAATAAGTTGCCATTTGGTGGAAAGGTGATGCTGTTAGGAGGAGATTTTAGGCAAACATTACCTGTTGTGCCACATGGAAATAGAACGGAGATCATTGAAACATGTATCAAGACCAGTAAACTGTGGCAAATATTTACACATCTCAAATTAGAATTAAATATGAGATCTGAAGGCCAAAAAGAATTCAATAATTGGCTCATTAAAATCGGAGAAGGAAAACATCCACAAATACAGGATTTACCAAATGATACCATTGAAATGCCATCAGAAATGGTTTGCAATGAATCACTCATATCAGCCATATTTCTAAACACTCTTAATAACGAGGATTACACAGACATTGCAAACAAAGTGATATTAACATAAAAAAATATCGATGCCTTGAATGTAAATAACGAAATTTTAAAATACATCAATGCACCACAAAATAATTATTACAGTGCAGATTCAGTTCTGTCTGATGATAAAGACAGTGAAGCGAATTTTAGTATCGAATTTATTAATTCGTTAACACCATCTGGAATGCCACCACATATTTTACAATTGAAAAAAGGCGCAATTGTCATGTTTTTTGCGAAATATGAATCCAAAAAAAGGACTTTGTAATGGGACCAGATTAATTGTGCATGAGTTAAAAGATCATTTTATACATGCAGAAATTATAACTGGAACCCATAAAGATGAATGAGTTTTTATACCAAGAATTGATTTAGCTCCAAGTGAGAGTGGCTTGCCTTTTGTCCTTCAAAGGAGACAATTTCCAGTTATTATGGCATTTGCCATGACCATCAATAAATCCCAAGGACAAACTTTTAAGTCTGTTGGGATTTTTTTAAAGGAACCAGTTTTTGCACATGGACAACTCTATGTTGCTTTTTCAAGGTGCACGAATCCAAACAAAATTAAAGTGCATGTTGAAGAAAACGAAAGTCAGGGTCATTTATTGGACGATGGATGCGTTTACACCAAAAACATTGTCTACTATGAGGTGTTGGAAAGATAGAGGACAGTGGTTTCATTACCACAACAACATTTTATGGTACTCAATATGATTGCACAAAAACAATATTTCAAGAACAAACTCTATAAAATGGACAAAAAAACATAGAGAACAGTGGTTTTACTTCCAGTACAAAATTTAAGTACTCTGGGACTCTTTAAATAGGGGACCACTATTTCACTTATGAAACTCTATGTGACATTTGCACAAAGGACAAACAGAAGAAAAAAAAAAAAACGACAACAAAAACAACAGTAAAACATCCTTAAACATATTGGAATGGGTTAAAAGTTTCATATTCACAAGATTGGCCCCACAAAACAATTATCTGACATTTTCGTGACTTGCAAGAGTTAAATGTTATTGTTTGATGTTACGATTTCATATGTTAAATATGTGTATTTTAAATGTTTTGGACAGTTAGTTAAATATATATGTGGTATAGACAAACATGTATATTATTACAAGTTGCAGCATTTCATAATAATTTAAACGGTATCATTTAAATACAGAGTATTGATTCAGGGAGTAATCCGATCGCCAGTTAATGGGGTCAGGAAGGAATAATTTTTTTCCCTCTTTGATACATTTGGCCAAGTTTCAATGGGGGGTTTTATTGTTTGCCTTCCTCTGGATTCAATGCTAATTTAGTTTAACAAGAGTTTAACAAAAATGTAAAAAATGATAAAAAGCATGTTATTGTTAAAACAATTTAGTTACTCGAAGTTAATATAGTCCGCAGTTACTCATCGATAAATATCAATTGAAAACTGTTAGTATTGTTAAAAAAAGGTTTAACGATTGTTTAATATACAAGTTGCATGTTACAAACTTTCATGTAAGACTTTACAATATGTATGCATGAAAAATTAACACATTAATATATGGTTATTATATATATCACAATTAAAAGACTGAAGATTGAAAAAAAAATTGAAACATGTTGGTTTAATATACGTTGAAAGTAAAAAAAAATGTGTATTTATTTTTATATAAAAAAAAAGGGGATAAATGTAGCAGACTCATATTGTGTTGCAAAAAAATGTCACAACATTTACATTTTATTGACCGTCATTTTTTGACGGGCAAGTCGCTAGTTTTGATATTTGATGGAATCACCCCCACCATTCTAACAAGACCCATTGGCACTGGAGAGAGTACTTAGAAGATTTGACAGAACTACAAAAGAACAATGAGAGAGATGTTTGCTGCCTACAAGTTCCATACTGACTCTCCATGAGTCCTAGTTACAATTAGTTTCTTTCAATTCACTGTCAATAAAAATATCTTTGGTATGTTATTAATATACTAGCCACTACAATTTTAACCCTGGCAATGTCGTTTGCCACCCAATGTGAGCACCTTCGGCGCCTTATCGGTGTCTCCTTTGCCCCCCTCTCCCTCTCCTGTTCCTCCTTTTCCCCTCTCCCTTCCCTGTGCCTCCTTTCCCCCATCTCCCTCTCCTGTGTCTCTTTCCCCCCTCTCTCCCTCTCCTGTTCATCCTTTCCCCCTCTCCCTTCCTCCCCGTGTCTCCTTTCCCCCTTTCCCTCTCCCTCCCCTGTGTCTCCTTTCCCTATCTCCCTCCCCTGGGCCTCCCCCCTCCCTTCCTTGTCTCCGTTCCCCCTCATCTGCCTCCCTTGAGTCTTCTTTGTCCCTCCTCTCCCGCCCTTGTGTCTTCTTTCCCTCTCCTCTAGCTCCCCTATGTCTCGTACCTGGATGCAACCCTGACAGCAGCGCCGCACTCACTGTCTTCTCCTCCTCTGCAGCTCCCGTCCTTCAGCCGGAACTACTTTCTTGATCAAGGCGCACATTGCGCATGTGAATCCCGCCTTCATTCAGGATGTAGTTCCAGCTGGAGGACGGGAGCCGCAAAGGAGAAGACAGTGAGTACTGGCTGCAAGCTACTGGCAGGGTTTGGAACCAGGTATTGGCCGCAAGCTTCCGGCAGGGTTTCCAGGCAAGTAGGTATGGGCCTCTGCGGGGGTGATGTGAGGTAAGTTCCGGGTGCTGGGGAGGCAGAGGGGGAGATGAGAGAGAGGCAGAGGGGGAGATGAGAGAGAGAGGCAGAGGGGGAGATGAGAGAAAGGCACAGGGGGAGATGAGAGAGAAGCAAAGGGGGAGATGAGAGAAAGAGAGGCAGAGGTGGAGATGAGAAAAAGAGAGGCAGAGGGGAGATGAGAGAAAGAGAGGCAAAGGGGAGATGAGAGGGGCAGAGGGGAGATGAGCTCTGTGGGCCTCGCGATGAGCCCTTGCAGCCGGGGGTGAGGGGAGCCCTGCTGCGCTCATTGCAGGCCCGCAATATTTGACATTGCGTGACCAACAGCCCGTATATCCACAACTTTTATATGTGACTAGCGAATTGCCCGTCAAAAAATGACGGCAATGAAATTGTAAGGTAGCTAATGCTGTTTGGTGTGTAATAATGAAATATGTAATACATTAATAAATTAATATACTTTACCTATTTTGAAGCATTGTGTTGAAGAGCTGGCAATCTGTTTTGATGTTGCTGCAGCATTAGTGGTGTGGAGGTGCTGTGTAAGCGTGCTGAATGTGTGCGGTGTAATACTGTGCATGTGCAAGACCAAACCGTTAGCGTAGTGGTGTACTTCCGCATTGGCGTAAAATGGCAGGTAATGTGTGGTATGCGTCTTAGCTGAATATCCGTAGGTCTTTTGTGGTGTTTTGCGTGTTTAGAGTGCTGTAGCCCTGCTTTCGTTTTGTTCGGCGGCCATTTTTTCTTTCGCTTAGCAAATTTTTTAGTGTCTAACTCTTTTATTTTGAGTTAAATGAACGTGTAAGTTGCTTTTTTGAAGTCCTGGATGCTCCCTCTTGCTGTAGGTAAGCTTTTTATGTATGTGTTGTGTGTATTTATTTTGTATTAAATTTTTTCATGTTCGCGGGTTGCGGCCGATTTTTGCGAGGTGGTAATGTGTGCTAACGTGTCTCGTATGTTGTTTGCGTTTGTAGCCTCATTTTCGTTTTGTTCGGCGGCCATTTTTTCTCTCGCTTACCGAATTTTTTAGTGTTCAAACTCTTTTATTTTTAGTTAAATGAAGCTGTAAGTTGTTTTTTTGTGGTCCTGGATGCTTCCTCTTGCTGTAGGTAAGCTTTTTATGTATGTGGTGTGTTTATTGATTGTGTTTTGAATTTTGTAATGTTTGCGAGTTGCGTCTGATTCTTGCGAGGTCGTAATGTGTGGTAACGTGTCTCGTATGTTGTTTGCGTTGCGAGGTAAAGTTTGCGAGGGTCGTAATTGGTGTGTCGTGTTGTTTGTGTGGTCGCGGTTGTTGTGTGGTTGTTTGCGTTTGAACGTAAATTTCGCGAGGGTCGGAGTTGCTGGCAAGGAGCGCCTTGCTACGCGAGCCCGCAAGCATTACTAACAACTTGTACGCTCACAACTATAAAGGTGATATTTGGACTTTTATTAACTTACTACAGAGCTGAATCACTTCAATAACATACTGTATTGGTTTTAAGAGATCTTCCAGACCTTCAGGATTATTAACTGCCATGTTCTCTCTGTTTTTTATTAAGTGTATTGTTTTAAAGTGCCATATAAAACATTTTTAAATACTTCACTATGGTATTTATTTGAATGCTCTTCCTGCTTTTTACTCATGGGCATTTTTATGCATTCATGTGTTTCTTTAGTGTTCATTTTCAGAAATGAGTAAAATAAATGTTTTCCTAATTTTTTTTGTTATTACAGAGGACCTTTAAACAGATACTTGTTATGCACAATGAGTGAGCCACTAAACAACCCATATTTCCTGAAGTAGGTATGCAAAACTTTCCTGTTAATGGCCCTTGAGGAAAGTTGCTCAAGAATCTAGAGTATTTGTTTGTTCCTGGTAAGTATTGTTGTTGTTGTTTAGTCATTCAGTCGTGTCCGACTCCCCGTGACTCTATGGACCACAGCACGCCAGGTGCATCTCTCAGTCACTGCCCCTCTGAGCTCCATCAAGTTCATGTTCATTGCTTCAGTGACCTCATCTATCCATCTCCGCCTCGGTCGCCCCCTTCTTCTTGTGTCTTTAATCTTTTCCAGCATCAGAGTCTTTTCTACGGAATCCTGATAAGGCCAAAATATTTGAGCTTCAGCCTCATGATCATACCTTCTAGTGAACAGATTTTCTTGATTTCCTGAAGTATTGATTTATTGGATCTTGCAGTCCAAGGGACTCTAAGCAGTCTTTTCCTCCAACACAATTCAAAAGAGTAAATTCTACGGAGCTCAGACTTCTTTATGGTCCAGCTCTTACATCATTTGCCATGATCTTCGTCTTTTTAACGTTGAGCAGCAGGATAACTTTTGCACTTTTTTATTTTACCTTCATGAATAAGTCCTTTAGTTCCTCCTCACTTTCAGCCATCAGAGTAGTATCATCGGCGTATCTGAGGTTGTTGATATTCCTTCCAGCAATATTGATTCCGGCTTAGGATTCATCCAGTCCAGTCTTACGCATGATGTAGTCCGCATATAAGTTGAATAAATAAGGTGACAATTTACAACCTTGTCGCACTCAATTTCCGATCTTGAACCATTCTGTTGTCCCATGTCCGGTTCTGACCGGCATACAGATTCTTTAGGAGTAGGATAAGATGATCTGGTATTCTTATCTCTTTAAGGACATGCCACATTGTGTTGTGATCCACACAGTCAAAAGCTTTAGAATAGTCTATGAAGCAGAAGTAAATGTTTTGGTTTTTTTTTTTTACTTTCTTGCTTTCTCTATTATCCAGCGGACATTGGCAAGTTTTTCCTGTATGACTCAGGTTTTCAATTTCTGCAGGATTTCTGTCTCTATCTAGTTAACACATTTATTCACTACTTTTAGTCTATTATGCTTTACTAAGGTCCAATCCACTATGGACAGACCACCATTACTTATAGACTATGTTGCTCCCAATTATTCTATTCTTATTCTGCTCATTCATCTCAAGACATATTTTGATTAAACATTCCCATGTACCTTGTCCTACTTCACTTTGACATGCCATAACCTATGCCTATCATATGTTCTTGCATAGTGACTACAACATACATGAAACCCTGCCTACCAAAGACACTTTATACAAAACAAAGGTTTGTCTACACAACTCAAACCAAGATACTTAAGTGCCCGCTTTCCAAGGCCTAATTATTCCTAACCCCATCTCTGGCCATATCTAATCCAGTCATCACTGCTCCCATGGAGCAAATACTATCCTTTATTTATGTCATACAAGATCCATTCAGTCGCTTCTCCCAAGTCACTGCCTTAGGTTTTTTTATTTTGTCTACCTTTTGTTTACGTTTTATCTAATTAGTAGGGTGGGGGGTTTAATAGGGGATTAGGTAGGTAGTGTTAGGTAGGTAGGGGTTAATAGATTAGGGGAGAGGGGGTTAGTTTAGATTTAGTGGTTTATTGGGGGGAATAGTGTAGTGTAGTGTTTGTACTTAGTGTCATGATTATTGGTCCATCTGTATAGACCCCCATAAGGGATGGGGTTAGATGGAGGCTTACGGAGGTCTGTATAGTCCCTCATAAGTGATGGGATTACATAGGGCTATATGGTATTAAATAAGCCCAGTTAGGGTTATTAGGTCCAGATTGGTTTAAATAGGCCCAATTACGGTTAGATTTGCCCAGTTAGGGTTAGATAGAGTTTAGTATGGGTTAATGGGGTATAGCTGGGGTTAATAGTGTAGTGTAGTGCTTAGACGTTGCCATGAGGGTCCTGGAGGACCCTACTGTACACTACATAAATATATATCTCAGCAGCCATTTTTACTAGCACCCAGTCCCTCTCAACATCCACCCACACACAGCAACAATCCCTCCTAGCATCCATCCCTACATAGCACCCAGTCATGGGTGTAGGAGCCAAAGAAAATCTGGGTGGAGGGGGGATACTGCATATAGTATGAAAATACCACAGAACTGCTTCTGTACACATAAACATACACATTGACTAAAATCTGGGGGGAATTTTCCCCCTCGTCCCCCCAGTTCCTACACCCATGCACCCAGTTCCTACAACCATGCACTCAGTCCTTGTCAACAGCCATTACCTTTCAGCAACCTTCCCCACACAACACCCATTTCCTCTCAGCATCCACCTCACATAGTACCCAACCCTACCTTATTTGCTCTTCCCTCGCAGAACCTATCCCCCCTGTACTTTGCTGTTATACAGCCCTTGCTCGCTCTCTCACCTTTTCCTCCCCAATGTGCTGAACTGCTCCACACTGCCACATCTTGGAGCTTCTGTAGAAATACCCCTTTTTAAACAGGCACAGACCAATTACTGGGGGGTGCAGCCAAGAGGGGCCTAGAGGGGGCCTTGTCATGTTGCACCACTGTGAGTTCCCTGAGGGGCTCCCTACACTACAGAAATTTTTTTTTTAGAGGAGGGCCCTGGTGCATTGCATGACCTGCACCACTGGTAGCTCTGCTCATTTATATACAAATTCACACTTATTTACACCTATATTAGATTTAGTGCAGTGCATAGAACTGATTTGTTATTCCTACAGGTGTTGATGAAGCAACATGAGGAACAGGGATGCACGTGCACCTGGGGGAGCAGCTAATGTGTATGTGTTCCACATAGGGGCTCCACATAGATAAAATCGGGCATGGTTGAAGGATGTTATCTTATTTTAGTCTGAGCATTCAATTTAACAAAATAATATGAATACATTTGTTAAAAGTTATGCTTAAAATGGTCATCAAGCAGTTTGTTAACTTTTCATCAACTCTGAACAATTTCTCACTTGTACAGGTGCTAATGACTTTGTTCAGTTGAACTCTAAGGATCTGTGAGAAGAGTAGGCAAAGCAAGTGACTGTCATGGCTGATGTTGCTATGGAGATGCCCCAGATTGGGCTTTGGGTCTTTTTAAAATGTTAAATAGGAGAGTACAGACATTTAAGTGATTAAAACAAGATTAAGTGATTGCAAGGTGGGAATAACAAATCCTTGATTTTTTAACATGTTTATACAGAAGTGAAACTTTCAAGTCATCAAGGAAATGTAAGACATTTAACCACATACAGTAACATCTGAGGAGATGATTTCAAGACTCGTTTGTATAATTCTATCAAGAAAAGACATGGTCTAGTTAGAGCTATCACATATATAGTTGTGAGCATGCGAGTTGTTGCTAACGCTTGCAGGCAATGTGAGGGTCCGCATTTGCGGAGGTGGAGGCTCTACAGCGCCTCACAACCACTTAAAAAACGCAATGACGAACTATGGACTTACAAAAAAAAATACGATCCGCGAGAATTAGGAAAAAAAATTTGCGTCCTTACAACAACAACAATACAATCCGTAAAAATATTATGGACTCGCAAAAATACGGACTTAATGGACAAGCCGCACACAGCGGAAAATACTCAAAACACAAACAATAAACAAAACAAAAATATCAAAACATTCCCCACAGCAAGGGGGACACCCAGGAGGTCTGCAAGGCAGGTTACACCTCGATTTCAATAACATTTACACACTTTACACTCTCGTAAATCCCCAAAGCGACAAAAAAAATGGCCGACGCAAAAAAAAAAAAACGAGGCTAAGGACGTAAAATTACTAAAAAGAAATCGCAAAATGGAACCAACACTCAAGAACACTGCATGCGGCACGTAACACACATTATGCGGCACGTACCACAGTGAAATTTGCCACCATTTCACATGCAACAAAGAACTATTAGCTGCAAAATGGCAGCTGGAACGCAAATTGACGGCTGGAACGCAAATAGCGAATGCGTTCTTACGGTTTCTACTTCACCTCAAAGTCTATAAATACTGTACACTTTCCAGAAATTTCTACATTTCTCCTCAGGTGATGAACAGTGTGACTGGACATTTAACTGCTGGCGTTACTTCAGAAGCTAATTCCTTACTAATTTACGAATCCAGAAACCCCCCAAAAAAACATTTGGATTTAAAATATTGCCAACAACAACTGTAAAAAAAAACAAAAAAAACATAGATTTTATTCATATCCATTTAAAAAAGAAAAACAATTTAGAAAAAGAAAAATACAGACACATATATATTTAGACTGCATTTCAATATTTCCCTTTTCTGCACATCTCCAACAGACTCTGCATCAACAGCGTCACTGAAGAATTATAAGCCTAAACCCAGAACCGAAAACTCAAATCACAACATTGGTCTATACAAAAAAGGATAGTACAAAATAATTTGCAGCGCTGCACCGTTTCACACCTACTGTGAAATCTCCACAATTTTACACAAGAAAGAAAGAAAAACTGCTAATACATTGGATTCACAAAAAAAAGATGCTGTTGTTAAAAAAATAAAATTAAATAACATTTCTCTTTCTCTTTTACAACAATTATGAAGACTGTCGCAGGAACATTGGCAGCAGGGGACCCTCTGTCATTAATACAAAACTAATACTTTAACCAAGGTATAGTATAACAAGTAAAAAAAAATCCTGTTTGCTGCGCGCTAATGTCAACATGAAAAACAAAACAAAATAATAAGCGCCTACTAACAATGATGGGGCACACAAAACACAATACTTCAACAAATATTGTTGACTCATATAAAATGTAACAATGAATCCTGTTTTGTCTCCACCAACCTGTAAGCATAACCCATAAGTTAAATCTATCATTCCAAACGTGGCGTACAGAAAACATGATAGTATAACCAATATTGGGAACACATAACAAATTTATGAATAAATCCTGTTTTCTGTGCCCTAACCTATAAGCTTAAACACACAACCTAAACCTGGAGATAAAATAGGATACTACAACAAATATTGCTAACACATACAACATTTTAGAATAAAGCCTATTTTCTGTGACCCACCCTATAAGTCGAAACCCAGAATCTAATCCTCTAATGACAACAATTGTGTACAGAAAACAGGAAAATACAACAAATATTAGTAATACTTACAACATTTACTCAAATATTCTATTCTGTGTGCCATGCCTATAAGCAACCTCCCTCCTCATCTTCAACCCCCTCCTCAACCTCCCTCCTCATCCTCCCTCCTCAACCCCCCCATCCTCAACCCCCTCCTTAACCTCCCTCCTCAAACCCCCTCCTCAACCCCCCATCCCCATCCTCCTTCCTCAACCCCCCTATCCTCAACCCCCCCCTCCTCAACCTCCCTCCTCATCCTCAACCCCGCCATACTCAACCTCCCCATCCTCAACCCCCCTCCTCAACCCGGTATATGCTAATGGCGTGGCGCCCATGTGCCGGCATCCGGTATATGCTAATGGCGTGGCGCGCATGTGACGTCACATGCGCGCCGGGTCAAGAAGGAGCGGAGGCCGGAGCAGAAGCAGGTAAGTGAGGGGAAAGGGAGAGGGGGAGGTATTTAGGGGGGTTTATGTTGAGGAGGGGGGGTTTAGGTTGAGGAGGGGGGGTTTAAGTTGAAGAGGGGGGTTTAGAATGAGGAGGGGCGTTTGGAATGAGGAGGCAGGTTGAGGATGAGGAGGGGGGAGGGAAAGACACACGGGGTATAACACGCACATCAGCGTATAACACGCACACATCATTTGCCCCCTATTTTCAGGGTGAAAAAGTGCGTGTTATACGCCGATAAATACGGTAGATACTAGTGACAAAGTGGATTCAGTAATTATTGCTGAACTACCAGATCCAGAAATACATGGTAGACTATATGAGATTGTAACTCATCGTATGATTCATGGACTGTGTGGAGATATTAATTCACAGTCATTATGTATGGAAAATAAGAAATGTACAAAAGAATTTCCAAAAGATTATAGAGACAAAACTTATGCTTTTGTGATGGCTATCCATTATATAGAAGAAGAGAAGGACAGACTGCCATTATTCCGGGCACAAAGGTAGACAACAGATACATGGTACCATACAATCCACATTTACTCATGAAGTATAATGCACACATTAATGTTGAAGCCTGCACTTCTATAAAATCCATTAAATATGTCTACAAATATATTTACAAAGGCTATGATGCAGCTACTGTAGTGGTCAAACGTGCAGAAAATAACGAACCCAGTGAGTTAGTACATGATGAACTTGCATCTCATGTAGATGCTCTCTATGTAAGTGCGCCAGAAGCAATGTGGCATCTTCTAAAATTTGAAATTCATGATCACTCACATGCAGTATATCGCTTAGCTGTACATTTGCCACAAAGATATTTAGTGTATTTCCATGCTGGAAATTAAACAAATGCTTTGGCACAAAGTGAGCATCGCCAAACTACACTAACTGCAAGGTTTCAATTAAATTCAAATTATTTAGGATTAAGTTGTGCAAGTTTTAATCTGCCAGATCCAGGTCTCATAGACGACATAAACTTTGAAGACTATGACACTCAACTACAAAGACAAAGAACAGAAGAAAGAATTGCAACTTTAAATACATTACAAGTGCAAGCATTTAATGCAATAAAAAATGCCCTAGATGATGACATGGTCAAAGAGCGTTATTTCTATCTGGATGAACCTGGCGGATCAGGAAAAACTTATCTATATAATTTATTGATGAGTTTTGTACGAGCACAAGGTCAAATAGCGCTGGCATTTGCAACCACTGGAATTGCCGCACTTTTGTTAGAAGGTGGAAGGACTGTGCATAGTGGATTTAAACTGCCAGTTCCTATTTTGGAAACATCAGTGTCGGATATTCGAATGACATCATTACAAGCAAAAAAAAAAGTAAAAAAGTAAATTAATTATAATAGTTGAGGCTACAATGATGTCATGCCATGCCCTACAATGTATTGACCGTTTGCTTCGTGAAGTCATGGATAATACTTTGCCATTTGGTGGAAAGGTAATGTTGTTAGGTGGCGATTTTAGACAAACATTACCTGTCGTTGAACATGGGAATCGAACTAACATTGTCGAGACATGTTAAAGTCAAGTACACTATGGAAACTATTTACGCATCTTCAACTACAATAAAATATGAGATCAGAAGGAGAAAATGATTTCAATGATTGGCTCATTAAAATTGGAGAAGAAAAAACAGAGCGAATACAACATTTACCGGATGACACTGTGCACATCCCAGCTCATATGATTTGCAAACAGGATCTTATATCGGCTATATTCAAAAGTACAATTAACAACGAGGACTATGCAGAGCTTGCCAACAAAGTAATACTAACATGCAAAAATAAGGATGCATTACTCCTCAATAATGTAATATTAAAAAAAAAAATGCACCACAAAAAATTATCACAGTGCTGATTCTGTACTTGCTGATGACAAAGAAAGTCAGACAAACTTTTCAACTGAATTATTTAAACTCATTAACTCCTTCTGGAATGCCACCACATATTTTGCAGCTGAAGAAAGGTGCAATTGTCATGTTACTGCGAAATATGAACCCTAAAAAAGGCCTATGCAATGGTACCAGATTAATTGTTCAAGAATTAAAGGACCATTTCATACATGCTGAAATTCAAACTGGTACCCATCAAGGAGAGAGAGTTTTCATACCAAGAATAGATTTGGTACCAAGTGAAAGTAGCCTCCCTTATGTTCTTCAAAGGAGACAATTTCCCATCATCATGGCATTTGCGATGACCATTAATAAATCACAAGGACAAACTTTCAAATCTGTGGGTATCTTTTTAGAAGAACCAGTTTTTGCACATGGCCAGCTGTATGTTGCCTTATCAAGATGCAAGAATCCACACGCTATTACAGTTTACATTGAAAACAATAAAAGTCAAGGTGATTTATTAGATGATGGACGCATTTTTACCAAAAACCTTGTCTACTATGAAGTACTGTAACTTTAATTCCACCAAAGACAAGACATGGCACAGAAACAGCAACCAAAAAAAACAAATAACCTCAACGACAATTTAACAACTAATATAAAAATATAGAGAACAGTGGTTTCATTTCAAGAATGACATTTTAGACTCTTTTTAGAGCACCACTATTTCAGTAAGAAAC
This sequence comes from Discoglossus pictus, assembly GCA_027410445.1. Classification (NCBI taxonomy): domain Eukaryota; kingdom Metazoa; phylum Chordata; class Amphibia; order Anura; family Alytidae; genus Discoglossus; species Discoglossus pictus. The sequence goes on along the minus strand of CM050167.1, from coordinate 47,222,281 downwards.
TCTATACAATGGCATAGAGAACAGTGGTTACACCCCGCGGACAAACTGTAATGTCTGGCGTTCTCTTTTTAGAGAACCACTATTTCACATAGGAAACTCTATGTGCCATTTTCAACAATTACAACAAGAACAACCAAATGTCAAACATCAAAAATGAACAACAACAAAATAACTGATTACAATTTTATGGAAGTAGCCTTTTTGCATGATTAGCCCCACAAAACAATTTGCTTCCATTTTACAACAATTACAGTTTAAATGTTACTTCATTATGTTACTGTTTAGAATGTTACAAGTTTAAAAAAAAACTGCAAAGTTGTTTAATTGCATATATTTCAAAATTCATGTTAAGAGGAGGAGGAGCTTTTGTTATACAATGTAAATGTATCATTCAATGCAAAATATTAATCTAGGGAGTAATCTGATCACGAGTTAATGGGGTCAGGAAGGAATTAATTTTTTGCCCCTTTGATACAATTGGCTAAGTTTCAAGGAGGGTTTTTACTGTTTGCCTTCCTCTCGATTCAATATATATTTATTTTAACCGTTGTTAATCTATAGGTTGCATCTTAAAAAACATTATGTCAAGTTTACAATACTCATTAATACAATGTTGACCTGTTCTTACATTAAAATGTTAAAAAAAACATGATTTCACTGTTGGTCACCTACAAGTTGCATGTTACAAAAATAAACATGTTTCATATAATAATTGTACTTATTTATAGGAAAGAAAAAGGTTACAAGTGTCAAATACGCATATTACCTGCAAAACAGAATTCAAAACATACACATTTAATTGAAGTCATTTTTTGACGGGCAAGTCGCTAGTTAACTTCATATTGGTTAAACATTACATTTTTTATTGTTAAGTGTAACATAATGCAGGGATAGGCAAGGGTGACACAGGAATATACAGTGGTATCTCGGCACTCATCTGCTTCGAAACTCTTTGAATTTGATTTTTGACACATTTCAACAAGGAAAAAAAGCTTTCCACGCTCACTGCTTGCTTGCCACTTGCTGAGACCTGTATGAGTCAATTTACATTACTCCTTATTGGAACTCCTTATCGCTTGGTACTCGTCTTCGCACTTGTCATGTCTTTTGGAACCAATTAATGACTAATACCAAGGTACCACTGTACTTCCTGTCAAGTGTTTTGCTACAATCCTCTGACCTTATCATGAGCGCATTTAGTTTTTATGATGCTTTAGGCCTATTCAGATTTCTGACCCCACAACTCCTACTCCATTTCAATGACATGCACACAAAATGTTAATACGGGTAATTACATAATTGATCAATTACAATAAAACCCCAAAACGCTCAAAATATCAAATTTTTTAAGTTTCAATTTCAGTCTGGTGTATGTTGCTCTTTCTATTCCACATTCTCTTATTTTTGTCTGTTTCCAGGAGAAAGAACAAACCCAGGTCTGTTGTGTAGCATATAGATGATTTATGCCAGGCTCAGTAGGTAGACTTAGCTCTGAATCGGGACCTCTGGCACCTTTCTTCCAGATCTCCCCATATTATTAAAATGTACTCAGACTATTATCTTCATTAATGAATAGCACTTGGAATTTTGGGTAACATGTTCTGAGTCTGTAACTATTTTGCACATATGGTCAACTATGTATTCCAGTAGCTTCAAAAGTAAGTGAATTCATCTATGATTTGTCAGAAACCCCCATGTAAGTCAATCAACAAATTCAAGGCACATGTAAATGTTACATAGGTCTTCAGAAGAAAGAACTTTTATTAAACTTTTTCTGTGCATTATAAACAATTCATTATTATTTTGCAATCATCATTGAGTCTGAAGTGGAGGCTCCTAGGGGAGGGCTTTCTAAATTGGCATGCTGAAATTGCAGTATGATAGTGGGCGGCAACTAGAAAGTGTGATTGTACATGGCTAGCAGTTCAGGTTACACTGCTCCCTGCTACTAATGTGCCCCCTGGGCGGTTTCACCCCAACCCCAATACTTAATTTATGGTGTGGAGAGATCTGGAGAGTATACAGTCTTGAGGATCAATAGAAACATAGAGCCTCATTCAATTGCGATTTGGCCAATTGAATAGGGCTCTATATAAGCACATAGCATATTTTTTTTACAGAAGTTTTTAGTTAGTGAACTTGTATCCAAAAGCAAAATCTTCACTAACTAAAATGTCGGTAAAAAAATATGCTTATATAAAGGCCTATTCAATTGGCTAAATTGCAATTGAATAAGGCCCATAGTAAGTAACTGTTTTAATGCCTGGTAAAAGTTTAATAAAGTTTTTATTTTCTTATCAAGCTTTACCTATCTATTCCTTGGAGCCCCCTTTATAAGACCACTAAAGTGGTTCAACATAATTGAAATGGCAGAGAACAATGCTTTAAAATGTCCCTTAAAATATGTATGTTCTCAAATCCAGTGCATCCAAGCATTGCTTTTCTCTCTTTATTTCACATAAAACAACAACAAGTTGTGCAGTAAACAATTGTAGCCATACAGAAGAAACCTTATTAACATCTTACATTGGATCAATTGCAAACAGGTCATGGTGTTGCCAGCATTTCTCTATTTAATGCATAGGAGACTGCTGACAAGAACATTGCTTGAGGCGGAGTGTGTGACTAAGACACCACAGAGACTCTCAGTAGTGAACATTACTTCTTTTTACAGGAAATTAACCCCTGTATTATTCTTGGAAGGATCTTTAAAACATTTGTTCCTATTTTCATGGGTAACTAATCATTTCACCAGGGGAAAGCTTAATGTCAGAAAGACCTGTGCCACAAACGTGATATAATATCAGGTGTGGGCTTCCCAAATACTAAAGGACGAGAAAACATCTTTCTCCTGACCTGGCACATCAGTACATGTCAATAGCCTCTCTGTTGGTAATTGCGAGCCAGCCCACGGCTCCTGGGTATTATGGTCTCAGTGTGTATTTCCAGTAAAAATATAAAGTGTAGTCTTCATGAATCTTGTAAGAAAAATGTTGTTTATTATAAAAAAAAATCTAATATATATATATATATATATATATATATATATATATATATATATATATATTTATTTATATATTATAGATAGTCCAATTTGTAATTAAGAAAGACAACATTTATGTCTGTCCAATTCAAGAGTTTTTGAAGTCGATATACAGTATCTCACAAAAGTACACCCCTCACATTTTTGTAAATATTTTATTATATCTTTTCATGTGACAACACTGAAGAAATGACACTCTGCTACAATGTAAAGTAGTAAGTGTACAGCCTGTGTAAGAGTGTAAATTTGCTGTCCCCTCAAAATAACTTAACACACAGCCATTTATGTCTAAACTGTTGGCAACAAAAGTGAGGAAACTCCTAAGTGGAAATGTCCAAATTGGGTCCAAAGTGTCAATATTTTGTGTGGTCATCATTATTTTCCAGCACTGCCTTAACCTTCATGGGCATGGAGTTCACTAGAGCTTCACATGTTGCCACTGGAGTCCTCTTCTACTCCTCCATGATGACATCACAGAGCTGGTGGATGTTAGAGACCTTGCATTCCCTCATCTTTCGTTTGAGGATGCCCCACAGATGCTCAATAGGGTTTATGAGATGAAACCCTCAGTTTGAACATAAACAGCGATGCACAGAGAGTGGAGGCAGCATCTGACATCAGCAGGTAAATGCATATAGGGGGAATCAACACAACATATTATAGAAAACATACGGTATATACAGTACACATATAGACATATGTGTATATATGTTTAGTCTAGGCCTGCATGAGTGCTGCCGGCACTGGAGAGCTACAGTTCATTGAGGGATTGATGAATGCCAACATGTACTGTGACATACTGAAGCAGAGCATGATCACCTCCCTTCGGAGACTGGGCCGCAGGGCAATATTTCAACATGATAACGACCCCAAACACACCTCCAAGACGACCACTGCCTTGCTGGAGATAAAGGTGATGGACTGGCAAAGTATGTCACCAGACCTAAACCCTATTGAGCATCTGTGGGGCATCCTCAAACAGAAGGTGGGGGAGTGCAAGGTCTCTAACATCCACCATCTCAGTGATGTCATTATGGAGGTGTGGAAGAGGACTCCAGTGGCAACCTGTGAAGCTCTGGTGAACTCCATGCCCATGAGGGTTAAGGAAGTGCTGGAAAATAATGGTGGTCACGCAAAATATTGACACTTTGGGCCCAATTTGAACATTTCCACTTAGGGGTGTACTCACTTTTGTTGCCAACGGTTTAGACATTAATGGCTGTGTGTTGAGTTAGCTTGAGGAGACAGTAAATTTACACTGTTATACAGGCTGTACACTTACTACTTTACATTGTAGCAGAGTGTCATTTCTTCAGTGTTGTCACATGAAAAGATATAATCAAATATTTACAAAAATGGGAGGGGTGTACTCACTTTTGTGAGATACTGTATATCGAATATCTTGAATTGGACAGACATAAATATTGGCTTTCTTAATTACAAATTGGACTATCTATTATGTGCTGGTGTGTCAAAAAAAGTGGGAGCTATGTAAGTGAATGCCTCTTCTAACAGTAAAATCTAAGTTTCCTGCTTTTTTCAGACTCGCCACAGCATATTAGACAACATATTGTAAATGAAGTCCAGTTAAGAGTATACAGTAGCCATCACTGTAAATATTTTTACCCTTTTGGAATCTTTAAAAAGACTACAAAATCACATGTGAATATTCTTTTTTAGTTATAAACAGCACACCAACCCGAGAGGTACAGACTTCCAGGTCAGGTTCTTCTAGTACAGATACAAGGTCTAGGGCGCTCAATCTGAGAACAAATAAACTTGAATAGGTTTGTTCCAAAGGAATGATAACCTACCCAGGCAGCAACAGTCTCTTAGCTCACTTGTGTCCTTCATTGGGAACAACTATCCTGTAGCATATTAGTCTAGCCTCGTTCAAAAAAGTGATCCAGCCACAAAATATCAGGTAATTCTCCCCTGAACAGAAAAAACAACAACCCCCAGCCCAGACATATGTTTAGGTCGGTTGGGCGTCATGTATTCAGTGTGGATGGTCTACCTAAATAGCTCCCTCTTGGCCAGAAGATTGCAAATATACATAGCATTTATGTAAAGCCCCTCCTAAGTGAACAATATTATCAAAACGTTGTTATTTATAAACAGCCAAAACAGGTTTCAATGCTATATAGCTTAAGATTGCAAGGACATAATGATATACACATAATATAAATCATTTATAGAAAAGTGGTTGACAAATAAAAAATGTGAAACACGTCCTGGAGAGATCGTAGATAAAAAAAAACTTGGGGGTCACATGTGAGCCTGCAGTTTATCAGTTACAAAGCCCCGGGCTACACTAAGTTAGGGCCCCCCTGCTCATTATTGACTGGGCTGAAAACTTCCAGCTTGAGAATACTGACCTGAAATATTATACATTTTCCAGCCTGAATCACACAAATGTAAAGCATCATAACTGCATTAAGACCCATATCCATATTCTATGTTTCATTTATACACAGGTATACTTCTGTGCATTCTTGTTCAGGGGGGAATTTACTAACAGGATGTGCAATGAGCCGCTATCTATAACAGTTCATCATGCATGAGAGCTACTTGGGTCGCCATGTGATTTACTAAATTGCTGGTATTATAATGAGGCCTGTGATGAACCGTGGTAATGTCAGATGCAGCACTGTTTATACACCCCCTATCAACCCCTTTATACATGGAGATAGTAGTAGATTGCGTTATTGGGGTAAGCCATATTGGTTGGCAAATCTGCATTTGTTAGCAGTAAGTCACAGTAATGACATATAACAACAACAAACCATGTGCTATATAATGCCATGCCCGTGTATGGTCAGTTGCACTACATAGTAATAAAATATCTAGCCTGTTATCCCCTATCCCTTAAGACCATCCCTCAATAACTGGAGGTGGCTACCAGGTACACCTCCCCCACCTATTGTGCTTTGTGAAGAGGGCACATTAACATATAATAAAAAAGACTTTAAAAAAATGACAGGAAAATAAAACATGATTAAAAAAATAAAATGAAAATAAAAAATAAAATTACTGAAAATAAAAAAGTTAAGCCTGTGGGGAGGGGGGATCATAGTTACCCACACTTTGACAACCCTCCAGTGATGATCCTTGACACCCTTGTCCTCAATCTTCGTCCCTCAATCAAAACAAAACAAGCACATACAAGTTGACTGTAGATTTGGTCCTCTTCCATCTTGCTTGAAGACCCTGGTCCATCATCTTTGGCCCATGGAAAGGTCCTCTGCCTAAAATTGATTGATATTTGTGCATTCCGATTAATTACCATTTAACTAATCAGAGGGCTCAATTTGCCCCATTCTGACTGGTTGAAATGACAGCCAATCATAATAGGGCTTTCTTAGTAATGTCAACCTTCTGTGGGGGGATTGTGTTAAGGACAATGAGGGTCCTTGTGGATCCATATAGGGTATTGATTTCATGGGGGTCCATAAGGACCATGACCATAGTAGTTTGGGTGCCATGGGAGTCCCTAAGCACCCCATGGTTATACTTAAAGGTCCCATAGGGGTCTAAAATGTGTCACTACTGTAAATGCTGAATATCAGCATCATGGGTTTCAACCCAGTGCAGCATATTTTATATTTAAATAAAATTGTATAACTAATATTCACCTATTTATATACAACATACACTGCAGGATGAGGGTTTAATACATTTGTTTTTTACACGGTAGATATAGGTAACACAAGCATAAAACTCTACATCTGTCCATGAACCTTGATGAGATAGGTATAACAAGGGAGAAGGAGCTTTAGAAAATTGTACCATGAGCACAGAAGCTGGATCTCTGGTTAACTTGTGCTATCTCAGGAGTGTTGACACCTGCAATCCTTTAGTAAATTCCCCCCTCAGTTGGAATCAGAAAAAAAGAGTTAAGAAGGAAATTTTAATTTTAAAACGTTGTATTTACATATTATTTTGCTCGTTATATGTTTAATTAAAAATAAACATCCCTATAAATGTGATGGTGCCTGAAAAATTGTATTTTCATTAATTCTAATCTTAATTCTATAATATCTTTAAAATCAATAAAAAACCTTTCTTTATAGATTAAAATATCACATTACATCAATGCTCTTTTATAATTATTTGTGCAAATCATATTAGCCACTAGACAAGTAATTAAAAGCTATGGTTATCACCTAATCTTGAAATCTTATAGGTTTATAACAAAAAAATGTTTTTCATTCAGTTGAATGAAGCATTAACATATTTTATTAAAGGTGGTCTAGGCAATTATTTTCCAGGCTGATTTCCATGAAAACTATTAGCGAGAAAAAGAACTAACAATATAAAATGATTTAATTATTTATATAATAATATCACTATTAAAAATATAATAACAATAATAATAATTATTATTATTAGTAGTATTATTATATGTGATAATAAATAATTGTGTTGAATAATATTTACTTATTTCATTTATTTAATATATATGTTTTTCTTTCATATTAATAATCAACATTTGTATAATTTATCAATAATAATTTTAATTATCTAGATCAGCGGTTATCAACCTGTGGGTCGTGACCCCTTCAGGGGTCGCCTAAAACCACCAGAAATTAGTTTTTTTGTCTATTCTAATCTGTAAAACTTGAGATTGTACACATTTTTTTCCACTGGTAGTTACTACGTTCTTACTATAATTGTCATTCGATAGATGTTGGCAGACAATTTAATCATTTCATTATGACTACAAACGTTTCCATTCTCGTAACTTTACTATTTTTAACTTTCACAATATATATTACATATTGTTTTTGTGATTAATCACTATGCTTTAATTATGTTAAATTTGTAAGAATGAAAATACATCTTGCATATCAGATATTTATATTTCGATTCATAACAGTAGCAAAATTACAGCGATGAAGGAGCAACAAAAATAATTTTACTGTTAGTGGTCGCCACAACTTGGGAAATTTTATCAAAGGGTTGCGGCACTAGAAAGGTAGAGAGAGTGATTTAGATGCTGATATTGACCACCATTTATTTCCAAGCCTGTAATTACCTTCTCACTGCCTGTATGTTTGTTTGTTAGAAATTTGTCACGGTTACAGATATATTTATTTAACTCAAGCCCGCAAGAACAGGCTCACAGCCCCAACACACAAACCATGAACCCATACATAGCATTTCAGGGCATGATCACGATCAATTAAGAAAGCCAGTAAGTTACATTTTAGACAGCCAATAGTGAATGAGACCGTCATCATGACATCAGTAAAACATAGAAGTTTAAACTACAATCGATTAGTGTTTAGCAATAAAGAAATGAAGAAATCAATAAAAAATAATAAATCAACTGTTCTAGTCCATGCGGGTTCCATTATATGTATTCACTCCCTGATTCCCAAGATCGATATAACACGGAAATAAAACGTAAAAAAAAAAAAAGAGATTTGCGAGTTTGAGACTGTCTAATGCCTGTCATTGCTTTCCCAGTATTTTAAAGAACTAATAGTGTTATGTTGTTATTTTTTTTGCCGTGTTATGAACAGGTGTTTAACCCACTTGTGAGTCCTATCTAGTACTTGTATAATTTTTGATACATTTGCCATTTACGGTTTGAAGGCAATTGCGGGCTTGTTGAATTGCTGCAATTAAATATGGAATTTGCATCTTTAGCACTGGTAACATTTACAGGCTTGAAACATCAAAGGAGGAGATAGGACAGTGTTATGTTTTTGACAACCGCAGTAATTTTGAGCCTGTAGCTCGCAAATGGAATGCAAGTAGCTGAATGTAGCCAATTAAATATCAGTAACATTTACGGGCTCCATTACGGGCTATTGTTTCTAATGCTTTTGGTGTAAGTCTGCATTTCTTCATCTAAGTACTTTCAATAGAACAATAGAAACCTCATCATGTAATGTCCCCTCACAGTGACTAGAGCAGAAAAAAACACAGCATTAGTGAGCATTGTTTATTCTTACCTTCTGGATTAATTTGGCTCATCATTAATTCTAGTTTTCCAAAAGAATGGGTTATCAATAATGGCTTCAGTCGTACGTTAACCTTGTTCCCACCCACATGCTTAATGCTTTTTTTTTGTTTTCTAAAACCCTGAAGAGTGCAATTTGTTTCTAGTATTTTTTTTTATAAGGAGGGACCCACTTCAGTTTAACTTTTCTATATGAAATACCATATTTAAAGAAGAATAACTACGGTATGTAAAAGTTATGAATTTCCTAATTTATCAGTTAATGCTTTGTATTTGGCAAGATAGGCAATCAACATTGAAAAACAAAATAATATACCATTTCTGTCACTGTGTATCTGTGTGAGTTGTGTAATCGGATTAACTCAAAACATCAGGAGCCAATTAAACTAAGACTGAAGTTCTAAACGGTGGTAATTACATTCATATTTTGGTGTTTTTCACTTTACCTAATCTAAAGCGGTTGTGTAGCAATAAAAAAGAAAATGATATACAATTTACACATATATTGACATTCTTTATTTATTTATTTGTTTATTCACTTTTGTATAACCCCTTAAAAAAAAAAATAAACTTTACAAGTTTACAAAAGCAGTACAGTCATTATTTTGTAATGAAGAATATTTTCAAAGATAAGCAGAAAATATAGCAATATTCATATTAGCACAACCTGTGTTTAGGTGGACCTTCCCTTTTAAAGAGCTACTATGATACTCTTGTAGTATGCTGTCATTTACATTGAGAAAAAACACTTTGCAATACACATGTTTACACTGTGTATATTAAAAATTCTAAAGACAGTGGTGTGAGTTGTCTAGTTGATTATTTCCATAATTTGTTCTGATGATATTTTACACATTTAAAAAATAAGCTATTATTCAGCTGGCTAACTGCACAGTAGGAAATATAATATAAGCTATGTATTTAAGAAAAAATATTGTACTGTAGGCACTGGTGTTATTTGGTCATCAAGACCCCTGGGGATTCCCACTAGGCACATGGAGCCCATCAAGGACCCCTGGGTTCCCCACTAGGCCTGCTTGGCTTAGGGAGATCCCCACCTAGGACCGTGAGGACCAGGGAAACCCCCAGCAATCCCCGCTGAGCCCAATAAGTCATCTGGCATCCCCACTAACCCTGCAGGCCTTGTTAGAAAATGTAATACCCATTAACAGGGACTCTCATGGGGTAACTAATGCCAGCCATGGAGGTTTCTATGGATCCCAATGGCACCTAAATGTAACCTCTGCACCATTCATTGAAGGCTAACTGGACCCCCATTGTATGTAAAATAATGTCCTTAGTGTCCTCCTGCAAATGTAGCTCCTATACCATGGAGGACCATAAGGACCCAAACTGTATCACTAAAATAAACCCCTATATCATGGGGTCCATATGACCTAGTGTTTTTTTTTTTTTGGTACTGGGGCCCTCCATTCACTAGCTCCACCACTGGGTACAAGAACATTCACTGGCAGAAGCTGCTGTGGTGTTGGGCGGAGCGTAAGCTCTGATAAAAAAGTAGACAAATGCAATTTTACAAGTAAGATTTCACTAGGATTTTTTTTATCTTAGTATGAAGCATTCTGTAGTAACTCTTTATTAATATTTCACAGCTCAAACTCAACATGTCTGAGCTCCTAATTTTACCACTCTATCATAGCTTCCACTCCTCAATATCTCTCACTGTTGACAATGCCATCATCACTCTCACCTCTCAGGCCCTTTGTCTTGGGGATCTACTGGATCCTGCCCTCTCTTTCATTACTCAAATTCAATCAATCACAAAATCATGTAATTTTCACCTAAATAACATCTCCAGAATATGCCACTATCTTACACAAGACACAACTATAATTTGAATGCATTCTCTTATCATATCTCGCCTTGACTACTGCAACTCGGCCCTAGCTGGCCTCCCCATCTTCCACTCTCAACGCTCAATGTTTGCAGCACCTCTCTGTCGGTCACTCCACTGGCTTTGCATAGCCTCCAGAATAAAATTTAAATTCAAGGCTCTAATGAATAAAGGCCTCAACAACTGTGCCCCATCTTATATCTCTGCTCTTGTCTCAAAATACTCCCCCAACCGTCCTTCTTCTTTTCTTTTCTCTTGTCACCTCCTCTCACTCCCGCTTAGACCCTCTCTCTCTCTTTTCTCATGCTGCCCCTACTCTCTGAAACTTTTCCTGTCTCAAAACCTTCAAACACTCACTACAAATGCATCTTTTTACTGAATCTTATGATCTTCAGCCTTAATATGCACAACACATCTATCACCCTCCTTATCGTTTTTTTTTATTTTTATTTTTACTTTTTTAGACATTTTTCCAATTATTAAGTAAAGTTCTTCTTCGTCTTGAAAAAAAACATGCTATAAATCTGGGACTTCAGCTGTCTTTTTTACATAGAATAAATTTGCAAATCTTCCACCACAATATCCAGGCTTTTACTGTCACTTCACCACAGAGGGAATTGTGTATAAAATTGCATTTTCATAATTCTCTCAAACACTATGTGTGAGGCAGCTGTGAATTATTATTTCAATAAAAAATGTAACTGCCATTTTTGATGCAGCTGCGTCTGAATGACAATATTTAAATAATGTTCTTTAAAAGCTTGTGACAATCTAGTTTCACTTCACATAGCATCAAGATGGATTGATTTAAACAAAGGGGATTTAAAGGACCAGTTGTATTATTTATTTCTCTTTAAGGTCTTTTAAATAAATGAACTTGACATTGTCCAACATTTTATTTTTAGAAAACTAAGTAAATAAATAAACACAATCTTTATTTTTTTTTCATTTTAAATAAAATGCCTCACTTATAAACCAATGAGCTCTTTATATAATTATATATATATATATATTGTAACAGAGTCAAGCAAAGAGTGCCCCTAGAGGTGGGTTTAATTAAAGAGGCTGGAAGATTTCTCTGGGGAAAGAAAGAGTTAACTCAGGGCAGTGATCAGAGGCTAATTGAAGCCCAGCTGTGGATTGCCTTTAAGACAACAGCAGAGAGATGGGTGGAATTCTCACTTAGGCTTGGGCCTAAGCAGTGTGAGCTGTGTGTGAAATCTGCTGAAAGAGGTCCTGTTGGTGGGCTGCGGTTAGCAGCTAAGAGCCAAGTCAGAGAGCAGAGCAGAGCCAAGGAGGATTGCAGAGCAGAGCAAAGCCAAGGCGGATTGCAGAGCAAAGCCAAGTCAGATTGCAGAGCAGAACAAAGCCAGGTTGGATTGCAGAGCCGAGCAGAGCCAAGTCGGATTGCAGAGCAGAGCCAAGTCGAATTGCAGAGCAGAGCAAAGCCAAGTCGGTCTGCAGAGCAGAGCAGAACCAAGTCGGATTGCAGAGCAGAGCCAAGTCGGATTGCAGAGCAAAGCCAAGTCGGTATGCAGGGCAGAGCAGAGTCAAGTCAGTCTGCAGAGCAGAGCAAAGCCAAGTCGGAATGCAGAGCAGAGCCAAGCTGGTCTACAGAGGAAAAGCAAAGTAGGTTTGCTGAGCAAAGCGGTTTCCAAGTTTAAAGACTGTGTAAATTAACCCAAGGGAGAAGGCGGCAGTATAGCTGAGGATTTGTCAGCTTTGTTGCTAAAAAGGCATATTAAGGGTCCCTGGAGGTTGGAGCATTTCGGAGAGACGGGCGGGCCGAATGTTCCCCTTTCTACAGATGAAGATATTTTCAAGAGAACTGTGTGATTTGTTATACCTTTGGCTGATGTAAGCCATTATGTGGTGTCATTTTTGGACTTTTAATAAAAAGATTAAAAGAATACATGACCTTCTTGCTGTTAATCTAGAAGGTAACAGGTCAAACTACCACAACTGGTGTCAGGAGTTCGATCCAGGTCCTTGTACCAAAGGACCACCCACGTGTCAAAATGGAGAAGACAGTAAAAGCTTTAATGCTGTCTATAGTGGCACAGCAAGAAAGGAATAGACAAGCGGAAGTGGACAGAGCTCACCTGAGAGATATTTTAGAAGCACAGAAAGTGCAGCTGCAGCAATTGACATCTACAGATAACATTGTGGTTTCAAAGTCAAGCAGAGGCATGAATCCAAATTGCTTCCTGAAGAAGATAACCCCTCAGGATGATGTAGAATCATATCTCTTGAATTTTGAGAAGGTTGGCACTAGGGAAGGTTGGCCTAAACAGCACTGGGCCACAGTCCTAGGTCCCTATCTGTGTGGAAAAGCTCAGAAAGCATAGCATGGTTTTGCCGGATGAAAAGGCAACAAAGTATTGTTCCCTGAAGGAAGAGATCCTTAAATGAATAGGAGTGAAAAGAGAACAGAGATTGCACTCCTGGGATTTTTTGATGAACCTGCTTATCGCTATCTAAGGGGCATGCTTGTCTACCCAAGTTTAAAAAGCAGTTTCCCTGTAAAGGGAAGGCAAACCAAACATGATACAAAGGAGACTGCAGTAGCAGCTAAAGAGACTGCAGGAGCGGCTAAAGAGACTGCAGGAGCGGCTTGAGAGACTGAGACCGCTGAGGCAGCAAAATAGACCACTGAGACGGCAAAAGTAACTGCAGGGAGCGCAAGTGAGACTGCAGACAACACAAGTGAGACTGCAGAGCGCACCAAAGAGACTGCTGAGAAAATAACAGATATTGCTGAGAAAGCAAAAGATCCTGCTGGTGCAGATAAGGAACCTTGGCTCCTGGAGCAAAATAATGATATAAAAGTGACTGATGATGTGAGTAAAGGTCAAAGAGAAAAGGACAAGGTGATGCCACTCGGTGCAAAATCAGCCTCAGTGTGAAACATGCTGATCAAGTCACTGGAACTTTAAATATTATAATAACACATTAATAAAGACTAGTTGTATAACTTGTTATATTATAAATAAAGAGAATACATGTGTTAATTATAAAGATTTCATTACAATGAAATTCAGAAAAAAATAGAAATTTATTGGCAAAACTGCAAGTATAGTTAAGGATGAAGTGCAGGATAGGGCAATTTAAGGCTGGAAAAACTCAGGAAATTGGGAAGTAAAGGTTGCACACAACCTTAACATCCCTCCCCCTGCACAAGCGTAGCAAAAAAAAAAGGTGGACCCCTTGGGTTCCAACTCCCTCAGTGCCCCACTCCAAAACTCCTTCCCATAATAGCCCTCAAGATCCTTTCACATAGCTGCCCCCTCCAGATTAAATGGCAAAAAATAAAATAAAATGACATAGCACTGGGCCTCCCCAGAGGAGGGCGCTGGTGCATTATACCACCATCACCACTGGTACCTCAACCCCTGTCCCCCTGGAAAGGTTTTAAAGATTACATAATTCATGACATACTCTATGATAACTGTTATGACATCACTCACGACATATCATATAATATGAAAATTAGTGTTATCCATGACATTACTTGATGACATCATACCACACCCCCTGCCTTGTCACAATGTATTTATAATTGATGAATGACGAGTTTTTCCAAAACCTCTTCTCAAAGCTCATCAGACAGGCCAGTATTTAGGTTCAACACTGTGTAAATATAAGTGAGACTATTAATATGCAACATGCTGTATTTGTCTCATTCATATTTGCACAGAGTGAAACCTAACTCATGTTGTGTCTGGTGGGCCTTAAGGAGAGGGTTGGGAATTACTGTTCTATAGTTAGAAGGTTACTGTTCTATAGTTAGAAGGTGAAAATACTTTGGGTCTTTTTTGAAGGTGCATTGCCCACGTCACCCAAGACACAATATTACAAGATAACGATAATACTAGTATATACAATACATGAAGATCACACACAGGTCTACCGGCGGAAATCCACCCCTTCAGTAAGAATATCAAGGACTCGTATGGGAGATTGAAAGCCAGAAGGAAGTCTTTCCTCCATCACTCACTGAGCCTCATATCTATTAAGATAATTAAAGTTGAGCATATATCCAGTAGACACCTATACACCATTTTTTGTATATTTAACATCCTGCACCAGGAGTGTTTGCTACCAAACATAGTAACATAGTGCTACCATTAAGTAACATCATTGGATATGTAGTCTGATGTCATCAGTAATATCATGTATTATGTCATTTTTTATATTATATGTGCTGTCATAAGTAATGTCATAGTTGATGTCATTATTTACTGTATATACTCGAGTATAAGCCAACCCGATTATAAGCCGAGGCACCTATTTTACCACAAAATACTGGGAAAAATTAGTGACTTGAGTATAAGCCGAGGGTGGGAAATGTGCTGCCCCCTGTGTCTCTCTTGTGTCCCCCTCTTGTGTGCCCTTTTCTTGTATCCCCCCTCTCTCTCCCCTGTGTCTCTTCTCCCCTCTCCCTCCCCTGTGTCTCTTCCCCCTCTCCCTTCCCTGTGTCTCTCCCCCCTCTCTCTTCCCTGTGCCTCTTCCCCCCTCCCTTATCACCCTCCTCAACCTCCCTCCTCATCCTCCCTCCTCATTCTCAACCCCCCTCCTCAACCTCCCTCCTCATCTTCAACCCCCTATCCTCAACCCCCCATCCTCATCCTCAACCCACCCTCCTCATCCTAAAACACCCTCCTCAGCCCCCCTCCTCAACCCCCCTCCTCATCCTCAACCCTCATCCTGCCTCCTCATCCTCAACCTCCCTCCTCAACCTCCCTCCTCATCCTAAACCTCCCTCCTCATCCTCAACCCCCCTCCTCAACCTCAACCCCCCTCCTCAACCTCAACCCCCCATCCACATCCTCAACCCCCATCCTCAACCCACCTCCTCAACCTCCCTCCTCAACCCCCTTCCTCAACCTCAACCCCCTCCTCAACCTCCCTCCTCAACCTCTCTCCTCAGCCCCCTCCAAAACCTCTCTCATCAGCCCCCCATCCTCATCCTCAACCCCCATCCTCAACCCACCTCCTCATTCTAAACCCCCTGCTCAACCTCCCTCCTCAACCCCCTTCCTCAACCTCAACCCCCTCCTCAACCTCTCTCCTCAGCCCCCTCCAAAACCTCTCTCATCAGCCCCCCTCCTCAACCTCAACCCCCCTCCTCAACCCCTTCTCCTCAACCTAAATCCCCCCATCCTCATCCTCAACCCCCCATCCTCAACCCCCCCATCCTCATCCTAAACCCTCCCCATCCTCATCCTAAACCCCCCATCCTCATCCTAAAGCCCCCCATACTCATCCTCATCCTTAAACTCCCTCCTCACTCTACCCTTCCTCATCCTAAACCCCCTCCTCACTTTACCCCTCTAAATACCTCCCCCTCTCCATTTGCCCTCACTCCTCAATCTGCAGCTGCTCCTCCGCTCCTCCATTCCTCCACGCTCCTTCCTGCGTCTTGACCCGGCCAATGCTAATGAGTGGCGCGCATGTGACGTCACGTCATTAGCATATGCCGGGTCACGACGCAGGAAGGAGCTTGGAGAGCGGAGGAGCAGCTGCAGATGAGGTAAGTGAGGGGAAAGGGAGAGGGGGAGATATTTAGAGGGGTAAAGTGAGGAGGGGGGTTTAGGATGAGGAGGGGGGTTTAGAATGAGGAGAGATTAGAGAGAAACGGGGGGAGAGTTAGAGAGACACGGGGGAGGGTTAGAGAGACACGGGGGGGTTAGAGAGACACAGGGCGGGGGGAGAGTGACGAGTATAAGCCGAGGGGACCTTTTTCAGCCTTAAAAAAAGGGCTGAAAAACTTATACTCGAGCTTATACTCCAGTATATATGGTATATAATATTTGAAGTCATGAATGATGTCACCTAATTTCATAAATGATGTCATCATAAAAAGCTTTTCTAGGGGTAGGGATATGGGCTGAAAATCCCTGCCATTCATTTTTATTATTTTGTGTTTTGCGGGTTTGCGAGTCTGATTGCATATCGGACCCCTAAACGCTAATTGATTAACCTCAGCCTATACTGCCGTAATGATGATGGTCTAATTTTCTATTGGCTGTTTCTGGTAGTTACGGACTTGCTTAATTGATCATGTTCACGCACCAATACTACATACGATTGCATGGTTTACAGGTTCGGCTTTCGGCCCGTAACTTGCAGGCTTGTTCAACTGAATAGCACTTTAATTGTAGCAGAGTTCAAGCCCGCAGCAGGCCTGCAGACATGCGGCCTGTATACCGCGAGATGCAATTGAATGAGGGTCTATGAAATTTGTTACCACAGAATTTTCCTTCAAACTTCTACAAGTACCTCTTGTGTTTTATTCAATAAAGTGAGAGCTTTCTTCCATGGGGAAAACAACTCTGTTCCCAGTGTTATAGTGTGGAGCCTATTCATAAAAAAGTGAAAACTAATGTCTCATAAAAAATTGCTAAGAGGGTTAATAATTTTATTTTAATCATTGTACTTGGAACACAGAAGTCAGAAGTCCTGATTTTGTTCCAAGTTCAGCTTATAAGAAATATTTCTTAACCCTTGAATCAATCATTTTTCATGCACATATTTGAAATGTTTAATATCTACTCTTGCAAATGCATTATAGAAAATGTGTGTCTTCTGTATCCATTTTAAGATATGTATTTTTATGACAGATTGTTTTTAAATACATTATGACATTTTATTATCTCCAATAAGGACATAGAAACTGCAGAAATAAAAAAAGTATACATGTACGTGACAGAAAATATTTCAATGAAAATGAATTTTAATAATAAAAGTCATAAGAAACTATTTTGTCATTTTGAAAATGGGTGCATTTAACAGTTTAGCAAAATTTGCAGAATCATGGATTATTAAGAAATTGATGGTAATGAAACCATATCCCTCATCATAAATCTGTGGGAGAGGTTTAGAAAGTGTAGATACAATCATAGATGGCTGTCTGTCACTGACCCCTTTTCCTGTTCCTGGATCTTAGCCCACTGAGCCACAATAAAGGACAGGCTGCATGGCTCCAGCCACTGGACTATGTGCATAAACACCTCCATTGTATTGTAATCTGTTTTGTCCCGTTGTTTGCCAGATAAAGTTAATGTACTCTATTTGAGGTCTGGACCACTAGACATAAAGACAGCATTATGTGTATTTGGAGGTTGTCCTATTGTTCCCAGGTGAAAGACAGGATGCCAGACTATTACACCCTATGTGGAGTTAATCTCCTGTGTTTGCCTGCCCCTCCCTGTCATTGTTGTGTTGTATACACCCCCTCTGTATCTAAGCCCTATAAATATTGTTGACTTTCCAAAAATAAATCAGTTCACTGCTAAGACATATAGAAGTTGTATGTTCTCTTATTGGCTCCTGGTGGCTGTGATACTTATCATGTCTCCACCCTGCAAGTAACTTGTACTGGACACTACCACAGAAAGGTTACTGAGACCCCTGGAAGTGCTAATTCCTGATGGAGAGACTCTGACTGATACAGAAACCAAAGATGAAGGAGATCTATACTGTCAGCAAAAACCAGACCTGCAGCTGGCATGGCTCACATAATGAGTTTCTTATTGCACAGTTCAGAATTAAACTAGAGTTCCAATTAAATGGAAAGGGTTAAAATGGGATAATATAATGAATAAAACTAAATGTTTTAAGACCAGATTAAGGTTGGGTAGTATGATTAAATAACTGATTATGCTCTAAAAAGATGTACATTTTGAAAAACTGTATACAAAAGTTATTGTTTTTACTCTGTTTGTACAATTGTAATTGTTTATGTTGTATGAGATTTATAATAAAAATGAAGCAGATCCAAAATAAATAATATCCCCTGTGAATATGCAGTGGAGATAATGAATAGATTTAAGGGACTAGGCATTGTAGATAGAATGCCTGAAGAACCTTGGACAGACGTTTGTCCCCCCAAAAAGAAAACAAAAAAAGGCTGTCTGATGAGGCTTTGAAAGTAGTCCAGGAAACAAGAAAAGCAAAAGTTATTGGAGATAGGAAAATATTTGACCAGCTGAATGCAGAATTCCAGAGGATAGCAAGCAGAAACAAGGAAATGTTCTATAATGAGCAATGTAAAAAGATAACAGAAAGGGAAAGGTGAGAAATCTCTTCAAGGAAATTGGTAATATTAAAGGAACCTTCCATACCATAGTGGGCGTGATAAAGGACAATATTAGTAGGGACTTAACAGAAGAGGATCTGATAAAGAAGTGGTGACAGTAATACACAGATGATCTATATAGGAAGGACCTTAACAACATTGATAACTTCAATAGTTTGTTCAATGACCTGGAGGCAGACATCTTGGAGAGTGGAGTGACATTGCCCCAGGAAGTCTTGCTGATATCAAGGCTGCAGGAGTTGATGGAACAGTTCAAAATCCTACAAGGTGATGCTGTGATAGTGCACAGTAGACTAGAAATGTTCAGTTTATATACCAATTCCAAAAACTGCAGTGCCAAACAGTGCTCCAAGTTTCAAACAATTGCACTCATTTCACATGACAGCAAGGTAATGTTTAAATCCTGCAAGCTCGGTTCCAACATCATATATGGACTGAGAACAACCAGATGTGCAAGCCAGATTTCACAGAGGCAGAGGCACAAGAGATCAAATTGCCAATATCTGTTGGATAATAGAGGAAGCAAGAGCGTTCCAGAAAAAAACATTTACTTCTGCTTTATAGACTATTCTAAAGCCTTTGACCGTGTGGATCACAACAAAATGTGGAACATTCTTAAAGAGATGGGTGTACTAGACCATTTCATCCGTCTTCAGAGAAATCTGTATGTGCACCAAGAAGCCGCCGTCAGAACCGAACAGGGAACAACCAAATGGTTGTACTGTATATTGTCATCTTATTTATTCAAGTTATATGTGGAATACATCATGTGTAAGGCTGGACTGGAAGAATCCAGAGCTGCAATATTACTGGGAGAAATATCAACAACCACAGATATGCAGAGGTGTTGTGACTTTTGTGGAAAAAAAGATCATATATATATATTTTGTTTACATTATATAATTGTCTGTTGGTTTTGCTGTTACTACTGTAAATGCAGACATACCTATAGTGTACTCATTTTCAAGCTGAAGGATTAACCATTCTCTTTGTTCACAAAATAAGTTTTGAGTTTATAAATGTTCCATCAGCGGGACTTGAGCAAAGGCCAAAATATTTTAGATGGCTGAGAAAGCCTTGAGTGAGAAACAAATTACTGTCTCATAAAGTTAAAACATATACATGATGATTCTACAGTATTCTGTATTTTTGTGGCATTAGCACAGTAAAGGCTTCTTTCTGGCATCTCGACCATGCAGCTAATTTTTGTTCAAGTATCGTGGCATTGTGCTCTTTGAAATAACCACACTGTATTTTTCCAGAGCAGAAGCTCCATTATCTTGTTACACAGGTCTTTTGACAGTTCTTTTTTGCTCCCTATGGCTTAGTATCTAGCCTGCGCAGTGCATCCACGTGATAGCTAACAAACTCATTGACTATTTACACACAGACACTAATTGCAATTTAAAAAGTCCCAGGTGTGGGAAATTAACCTTTAATTGCCATTTTATCCTCTGTATGTCACCTTGTGTGTCTGTAACAAGGCCAAACATTCAAGGGTATGTACATTTTTGATCAGGGCTATCCTTCAATAAAGTATTTTTTTATTGGATGATCAGTCATATTTTCAAAATAAATGCCAACATTTCTCAATTTCTGCCAGGGTATGCAAACTTATGAGCACAACTGTATGTGTAATTATGTGTATACATACAAACATGGTGGGAGGCTACTGCAGTTGGTGGAAATGTACCCTGTGACCCGAGTGGGTGAAAAAGAAAGGCTGTGTGCTCAGGCTTTTGGCTGTCTGTCCCTCTCTGGCATAAACTTTTATCAGAGAGTCCGTGATTTTCACAATATCTATCTTTACTACAAATACTTACTAAAAAGAATACCAAAAAGGGAATTACTTCTAAATGAATTAAGGACCAGTCCTATCCAGCAAGGGTTTCCCTGCTAACAATATTGGGTAATTGCAAGCTTCTATTATTACATTTATAACATAATTGAAATAGTCCAAATACAATATTTCTGTTACAACTGATAAGATGTATACAACCTGAACTTGTTATTGGGGGTAATTTGTCTGGAGATGAGTTCCAAACCGTCATTGTGGGTCCATTCTTTCAAAAACAGACTGATTACTTTGAAAAATTAAATGTAATTAATTATGTTATAAAAAAAAATACCTAAATATAAAAGTTATTTAGTTTGCCACAAGATTTATATTATTGACTACTAGATCACTGGCTGCCATAGAGGTGCCATACAGGAGTTTACTGCTTTCATAGAGTAACATGCCATATCACTAAATATTAATACCAAATATATTGAATCGAATCTGCTTGCTTATACCAAGCTTGATAAGATTATATATAGTTCTTATAATTTCTGTATTGAACTTACCAAATCTAGAATGTTTTAAAATAGATTGTAATCCAAATGTAATAAGATTTGATATACTTCTTATTGATTTCTATATTGATCTAACAGAATAATAAAATGTGTTAAAACCAATTATCCAATCATTCAAAAGAGATTTTAATAAACTTCTCACTGATTTTATATTGTGACCTATCTAAAATCGAGTTTAAATACATACAATGGTTTGTTCTTGGTTTGCTATTGTTTCAATAAACACTATTCTGCATAAAGGGTATATATTTGTCTATAAATTGATAATTGAACTCAAGAAAATATATTAATATATACATTGTAAAAATTGTGTCATATCAAATTGCATGACAGCTGAAAATGAGGTAGAACTAAAGGGTCTATTGATGAGTGCGAAAGAAGAGAGAGCAAAAGCTGGCCAGATGAAGATCTGGCAAATAGCAGTCTCAGTTCCTAGCAAATAGATGTGGAAGAAGTGAAGGCAGTGGCAGATTATTATAAGGTCCACATAGTATGGTATTTCCAGTAGTAACATATGGATGTGAGAGTTGGATACTAAAAAAGGCTGAGTGCCATAGAATTGACACCTTTAAATTGTGGTGTTGGAGAAAACTACTTAAGAGTTCTTTGGACTGCAAGAAGACCTAGTAAATGAATACTACAGGAAATCAAGCCAAACTGTTAACTGGAAGGAATGATCATGAGGTTAAAGCTCAAATATTTTGGCCATATCATGAGAAAACAGGATTCCCTAAAGAAGATTCTGATGCTGAGAAAGATTGAAGGCACACAAAAAGGATTGGCAGAGGTAAAGATGGATAGATGAGGTCAATGAAGTAATAAACAGGAGCTTGAGGGAGCTCAGAGGGGCAGTGGCTGACAGATGTGCCTGGCATACTGCAGTCCATAGGGTCACAAAGAGTCTGACATATATATAAAAGTAGTGATACACATAGAGACAATTATACATTTTTAAACACACTTACAAAATCTTCAAGGAGTTAAAGATGTTTTTCTAACTTTTTAAATGCATCTGTTGTAACCTTAATCTTGTGCCATGTGCATGCGGTGCATGATGACTAACACAGTCCAAAAGGGAAGGATGTGTCAACTAGAGCATGGAACTATCACTATATGTGTCTGTTGACCTATTTCAAAATGTCCCTCTTTTTTTTTTTTTTCATTTGACACTGGCCACCCCCCCGCCTCCCTCCGACCACAGCCCCTTCTACTCCCCCTGATTTCCTCAGTCTCACTAGCCTCCGCACTGCCATGCCTCCCCTTCCAAAGCATCTTCTTGCAAGGAATTCAGAATGACATCACGCCCCCCAGGGGCAAATTAAATAAAATATACAATACTTTTTTTTTTTCCGCCGGGGTCCTCCATTCACTGGCTCCTACCCTTTTGTTATGTCTCCGAACAACTGTACTACCTGTACCCCCATTGATGGGTACTTCATCATTGTGACTAAACTGTAATGAATATGTTTATAGCTATATTATATTCTGCATTCACTGGCTGAATTATTCACTTTTAAATAAAGTCCATTAATATTAAATCAAACATTTAAAAGTTGTTTGACGTAGACAGTAACATATAAAACACATTTTTTTTCCTTTTAAATAAATAAATAAGCAATTGAGAAATTCAAGTTTCCCAACCGTCACCTGGGTTAGACAATACAGCGACAGTCTTTGCAGACTCAATAAAACCTAATTAACACACAAAGAAACAGCTGCAGCATCCCACATTGATCCCTAATAACCGTGTCACAGGAGTGGGTGATTAACAGTGATTCTCACTAACAGCATATCTGCTGCTAATTGGAGAAACCTTGTTTTTATCTGCTTCCAAATTGATGTAGAGTGTAACCTTTAACTATTTATGTCTCCTGCCGAGTTCCTCTACTGGTCCTATAAGTATTTCTTATATTTTATAAAGCACGACTGTAAACCTCAATGATGTATATGCTAGAAAACTTTAAGTCTAACAGCAGAAAAAATTATAATGTTAGTTTTTAATTAGGAAGAGACTATGATACACTACTTGCGTTAGTAAAGGTGCTGTAGCGCCGGTAAAAAAAGATATAGTCTTAGTATAAAGGAAATATAGTCACCACCATATAGGCAAAGTTATTCCAAATCACAGTCCTACAACCTTATGGTTCCAGTCTTTCGTGTGCAGAAAAAAAAACTTAAACTTGTATACGAACAGTCACATATAGTCATGTTGTCCCACTGGGCGCCATCTTGTAGGTAAAACAGAGCTCTTATGTCCAAGTCCAAGTCCACAAAATAATGTATCCAGAGGTGTGCAGCATCTTTACAGAGCACCGGTCACATTTGTGCTCCCAATATGAAACTGATAAAAAGGGTATGGGGTAGAGGAAGCGCACAGCCACCTACTAGTGCAGATTAATTGTGTTTATTGCAAGAGATAAATAATAAATAACATGTAACACACTCACATGTTTGCACGTCACCAAATGACATACATATGCAGCATGTAGATAAGTCTGCAATACTTGATCCATGTGTTCTTGCGGATTACTAAATGGATATTTCAGAACTATGTATTTCAAAAAGTGAAGCCCAAAAACCTCTTTAGTGACCTGCTCCTAGGGGTCTCACAGGTTCCCCTTCTCCCTTTTACTTGTAGCCTATTAGACAAAATTAATGTAATTAGGGAATAGAGCTGGGTTGAGCATAAGGTATAGGCATTCCAACAACCATACATACACACATACAGTTCAAAATATAGGACTGATCACATATAGTATAATACAGTGCAAAATAAAAAAAATGAAAATAAAACCAATAAAATATAAACTCAAATCAAATAGGATATTTTTTTACAATCCTATATATTGGACTGTATTTGTGTATGTACTGTATGGTTGGTGGAATGTCTATGTAATACCTTATGATGTACCCAGCTCTGTGTACTAATTATATTATTTTTGTCTAATAACCTTCTAAGTTTTTAATAAGGAGAAAGGGAATTTCTGAGACCGCTAGGAGCAGGTCACTAAAGAGGTTTTGGGCTTCACTTTTTGTATACACATGGTTCTGAAATATCCATCCACCCAGCCACCCGCAAGAAGACCAGGATCAAGAATTGCAGAAGGGGACTTATCTGCATGCTGTACATGTGAGTGAATTACATTTTATTTATTTATCTCTTGAAATAAACACAATTCATCTACACTAGTAGGTTGCACTAGTAGGTGGTTGTGAACTTCTTCCCCATACCATTTTATTTACTTTTTAATTGGAAAAATAATAACATTGATGCTTCTTTTGGTTTCTGGAGGCATCCAGAATACAGTGCATTTCTTGAGGGGCAGAGCTTATATTTGTTGTTGCAAACTGCCTATTTATGAGTATGTTCAAGGAATGGGGAGATTCCAAATTAATTAAGATGTAATTATGTTAAACTCCCAGGGAGGGGGTCTATTCAGCTCCAGAAATTCCTGCCTTAGCTACAGGAACTATCCCTCCCTCAGGTATCATAGAAAATAGTAGCCCGGTGCCCGGCAGTCATATCAGAATCATCAGCATTAGCTCAGGAGCACAGGGTCACTGGATCAGCCTAAACCGGTATCATCTGCTTCTTCTGTGGGCTTGAAAAGGCCAAGGTAATTAATCCTACCCAGCAGATTCCAAGATCCCTGGGAGGGGGTCTATTAAGCTCTAGAAATTCCTGCCTTTGATACAGGAACTCACCCTCAGGTATCTTAGAATTTTTGGGCCTTTCTGTGCCTGGCGGTCATATCAGTATCATCATCATCCGCTCAGGAGCACAGGGTCACTGGATCAGCCTAAATCGGTATCATCTGCTTCTTCAGTGGGCTTGAACAGGCCAAGGTGACCAATCCTACCCAGCAGATTCCAATCCAGTTCTTCCAGGGAAGCAGCAGAGGCTCAGGGTAGCAAAGTGATTTTAGCTCAGTAGTCTTCCCTCTAAGTGAAACACACCATTGTCTATGTGTCCCAGAAGAGCATTATTTTATTTGGTTACAGAAGTGTATTTATGCAAAAAGAGTAGAGTTGCAGTGTATTTATGCAGTTTTGGAACAAAGGATTTAAAAGATTTACATGTTAGTGGGCCAAACATACTACAATTCCCCGCTCTGGCTAAGACCTAACCAATAACATATGTGCCTCCGGGGGTCTGTGGGTGATTGGTCCCGGGGAAGCCAGTCAGAAGGCAGAGAAAACAGTGGATTTGGCTTGCCCACCTTAGGGCGGACTTATGGGAGGCACTTACAGGAAAATTTGTCGGGAGAACAGACAAAGGGAAACACATGCATGCAATTGTTTAAAACGGCCACAAGATGTCACTGCAGGATAAGAAATTAAGCTGTCCCTTTGTTTCAGCAGCGCCCAAGCTACATTCTAACAGAGTAAAATTACATTTTTTTTTTCATAGGGGAAAATCAGATCTTCACAAATTTTTATTATTATTATTATTATTATTATCCTTTATTTATAACTTGCCAATATATTCTGTATCGCTATACAGGGGATAAGTACAAGTCAAGAAAATTTCAAACAGTGCAAAGGATAGAGGGCCCTGTTATTGAGCTTTCAATCAGACATACACAGTGCTTTCCCTGAAGCACCTATTGAGGTTGAAAACTCACAAAATTTAATTATATAACAAATTCCCATCACCTCTCCATTTTACCTCCTCCTACAAATTCCCCTCCTCATATAGATGAAAATACACAACCTCATGATACAGCTATTAGAAAGTGATGAAACAATATTCACATTTTTTCTTTAGCTACAGCAGTCCTTTAAAGGGACACAACAAGGGTACCGGTTATTTCCTACACATAATGGTATCTGCTTTTGGTTGTTGTAAGAAATGGAGAAGACCATGAATGTTTCTATTTTAGAGGAAATTAATATTCAAGCTAACTGCATGGGTGCATTTAGGGTTTATGCTGCCATAGGCCCATTCAGACTTATGAGCCCCCACTTCCCATTTACTTGAGCGCACCCATGTCCCCCATCCCAGTTATTACTCCTCCTATCCACTTGCTATATCCCAAATCATAGATTTATGAGAATTTAGGAAAAATCTGAAAGTATTATTTACAGATAGAAATATCACAACAAATCAGTATTTCCGTAACTGTGCAACTGTTATTCTATGGTACTGCACTGGCATCTTCAGGCAGGCTGCTGCCCCCTGAAAATGTGTTGCCCTAGGCCTCATGGGTGTAGGCAGTGCACTCACAGCCTTCTTTTCTGTGTTGGTCTCCTTTTGTGTTCCTCAGCATCCTGACTTGCAGTCTTCTGCAGTCTCTGCACTTCTGTTATGGTTTTAAGTTTGTATCCAAGGTGGCTGCTCTCATAACGCAAATCCATCTTCAGTGGCACTCAGAATCTTGTTTTATGACATCCCTGACTCTCTTGGAAAATACAACACTTCAATATTTTCACTGATCTAATTAAAAAAAATATAATTTTTTTTTAACTAAATATGGCCAAAATTGAATATATTTTATTGTTCGTAATCCTTCCAGAAAGAAGGGAATTTATGATAAAAAATACAATATGTCAGTATACTACGTGTTTTAATGAAGCTATAGGCTTTTAATATTTTTAATAAAGTGATAGGTTTCTCACTAGTGTGGCTAGAGCTCAATGTTTTCTATCTTATTTTGTGCAGCATATTCACTACATCCATTTTTCTTTACACTAAAGTATGAATAATCTTCTTCATAGAGGAACATTGGTATCTGGGAGGTCTTGCCTCACTGGAGCGAAGCTTCTCACCTTATTTATTATAGCCCTATGTACATTGGTATTTCTAAATGTAATACTTCATCCCCCACTCAGATCATCTCACCTCCTCCTGATCTCTCAGACCTCTTTAATCATCATCCATTACCGCCTCTCATTTCACAATAATCAATAAGTCTCTATTTACTTTCCAAACACAGAAACATATTATGTTGACTCCATCATTCTATCCTGTATATGCCATACTCCCCAAACAACATATCTCACCTCCATTACTTGCATTGTAGAAATACCCAACATTTGGAAGTTTGCGTTGCTCTCCCCTCAGACCTTCTTGCAGATCCTTCTTATGAACCATTGAGATCAATCAGCTCCCCTGCTGCAGCCAAGTGGAAATTACTTCAACCTCATAACACAACTACTTATATAGGTCCATATTCTATTAGCTACTTGCACATGCCTTGAACTCATACATTTGTTTTTGGGTGTTTTTTTTAATAAATTCATTAGTGACAAGTAATATTTACAGAATATGTAGCAATATTAAGAGTAATTTTAAGAGTGTATAATTTTACGAATTGGGCAATAGAATAGGGTCCATAATGGTCAGGTGTGATGATGTCTTCCAATGTGATATTTGGTGATGGCATCCACAGGAGAGCAGTATCAGCATCCAAGAGGCTTGTCCACGTGTGTGACAGTGTATGCCAAACTCCCAAAATAAATAAATCCCACCTCCATTACTTGTATGATTGCAAAAAAGTAACATTTGGAATTTTGAGTTCCTCTACTTCAAGCCTTCGTGCAGATCCTTCATATGAACCATTGAGATCAGTCAGTTGCCCTGCTACAGCCAAGTGGCTACTTATATAGTGGTCATACTTTATGATGTTATCCACTGATGATGGCAAACATAGGAGAGCAGTGTCAGCATCCAAGGAGCTTGTCTACATGTGTGACAGTGTGGCCCAAAGGGCCTAGTGATCACATTATGTAGGTTTTGTGCAGAGACAAATGGCGACTGGGAACCTTAAATCAAATGTTTTCACAAACTAAGAATTCTAAAGAAGAACAGAATAAAAAACTAGCTGCCATTTAGCCCACCCAGCTTCTTGGCTCCTCTGTATAAGGTAAGTAGCTAGTCCAATGCAACCTTAAATATAATTAAAGATAACAAGTCCACAGTCCTTTCTGCAGTGCACTCCCAGCTTATCCTCCGTTGGAGTTCCTCAGCCTCCTGGTTTGGTGTCTCCTGTAATCTGTTGCCTCTGTCTACTTCAGGCCAGACTTTTCTTGCAGACTGCACCTGCAACCCTTTAACTGAATAGCAGCCTTTCAGCAGCTCAGCAACACCCATTCCCTGTTATTGCCATAGCCTATACCCATCTCATTGGTGAAATAAATATACAGCCTTATTAAATTGCGATTCAGCCAATTGAATAGGGCTCTACCTAAGCACAGACCATATTTTTTTACAGAAGTTTTTAGTTAGTGAAGACCTTGCTTTTGGATAGAAGTTCACTAACTAAGAATTTCTGTAAAAAAATATGGTCTGTGCTTAGATAGAGCCCTATTCAATTGGCTGAATCGCAATTTAATAAAGCTGATAGTGTCCATAATGGTTTCTTATGTTTTTCAGCTTCTCCCCAAGATTATTGCTCTTATATTGTGACTCCTTCCATCAAGTGCTCAACATCTTGTTTTTGTGACACTCCTTTTGGAGATGTGACAGTTACACATTTTCACTGATCTAATGAAAAAAATAACAAAATATTATGTTTTCAAGAGGATATATTTGAAATGAACAATTCGAGAAAAAAAGGTAGTTTTATTATACAAACATACAATGCGCTGGTAAAAAAAAAAACCTCTTAATGAGCAATTGGTTATATCTGTGGAGCTTATTCACTAAAGTATGAAGTAATTGCTTCTAGAATAACACAGGAATTGGAGATGTTACACTAGTGAGAAACCATTTATGCTATGCAATATAGCCCTATCAATGCTGCATCACAGTCAGAGCATCCACCCCTTACAGATCTTCACGTCTCTCACGCTTTACAATAACCAGGCTCTTTACTTACATCTAATTAAACTATGAAACATATTCATAGTCATTGGCATTCTAGTTGAAGGTAGAGTCTCTTTTAGAATCCCACTCCCCATACATAAAATGTGGGTAAATGTCTATGGCAATCGTTAGCCCCTCATCTCCATATATGATGCCACCCTTTCTAAAAAGGCATTTCTGTGCCTATGCAACCATTATTCTATGGTACTTCATCTTTAAGCAGCCTGCTGCCCAGTGGCCTAGCTAGAGCTTCTGCCGCACAGGGCTGTCCCCAAGTGTGCCCCCCCAGGTGCGAACATTATACTTTATCTATATAAATATATAAATATATATATATCACATATAATAGTTGTGGTAATTGCGAGTTTGTTAAAAGTTTGTTAAAAGTGTTGCGCATGTGCAATGAGCGCCGAAAGTGCTCATCGTGAGGCTCGAAAGTTGTGGGTTTGGCGAGGTCTGCAATGAGCCACAAAGGCGCTCATTGCAAGGCCCGTAAAGTAGAGGGGGTAAAAGGCTTGCAATGAGCACCAAAGGTGTTCATCGCAAGGCCCGCAAGTTAGAGGGGGAGAGAGGCTCGCACTGAGCACCAAAGGCACTCATCGCGAGGCTAGCAAGAGAGGCTACTAACAAGCTTCCAAGTTACAGCCATTTTTTTTCAAGCCTGTAACTCGGAAGCTGTTGGGAGGTCGCCAAAAGACGCCAATTGAAAAGAAAATTAGCTACAAACCTCACTTATGAGCTCCCTGCCTCCTCCTGGGGTTAAAATCTAATTTGTTATTCACTTGGCGCCTTTTGGCTGTCTCCGAACGGCTGGTGAGTTACGGCCTTGAAAAAAAATGGCAGCATAAAGCCTGTAAAAAAAATTGTCAAGTCTGCAATGCTTGCAACAATAACGATTTATGATTCAAACCTTGCAGGCTTTAAAAAAACGTACAGGATTAACGGCTGCCAAGCACGCAATTGTATTCAAGGATGTAAAGCACATAAAGTAGAGCCGCTCATTGCGGGGCTCACGGTGAGCGACAAAAGCGCTCATCATAAGGCTCATAAAGTAGAGGGGGAGCGCCGAAGGACACATGGCTTCCTTTAAGCATATGCCTGCTGTATTACCCAGCTTTGAGCAGGATGGATTATACAGAAGCCAGGAATACCACCCAGGTACAGCTTTTTCCAGGTTACCACCTCTCATCAGTGAGAGTTCCTAGCTTGTGTAGTAGATTTTTTGAGGATTTAGTTTACCACAACAATCATTTAATATATGGTGGGCAAAAGAGCGATAGAGCCCCTTCACCATACAGTAAATAAAAAGTACACCGGTGTTCACATTTGAAAAAACTTGTTTCCTGCATTATGGTTAATTTTTATATATATTCAACATTATGCCTACAGAAGTAAAAAACATATAATACTATACATTATATACATCTGTAGGCATAACGTAGTATAAGCTTCCTCTTTAGCTCTCCTCCTATCTCTATCTCTCCTCGACTTTCCTACCTCCTCTCTCTCTCACACTCCATTCTCTTCCCCCCTTCACCTTTTGTCACATTTTCTCCTTCCTCTCCCCCCTCCCCTTCTCTTTCTCTTCTCCCCTTCTCTTTCTCTCTGTCCCTTCTCTCTCAATCTCCCTTCCTCTCTCTATATGTCTTTCTTCCTCTCGCTCTCCCTTCGCCTCTCTTTCTCCCTCCCTCCCTTCTCTCTCTCCCTGCTCTTTCTCTCTCTCTTTCTTTTTCTCTACCTGCCTACTCTCTCACACCATTCTCTCTCTCCCTCCATTATCTCTCTATCCCCTCCTCTCTATTCCTTCTCTCTCTTCCTCCATTCTCCCTCCCAATCTCCTCCTTTTCTCCCTCTCCTTCTCCCTTATTATATCTCCTTCTCCCTCTCCATTTTCCCTCTCCTGCTCTCTCCTTCCCTCCTCCTCTCTCTCCCCGTTCTCTCTCTCTCTCTTCTCCCTCTCTCTTCTCTCCCTCTACATCCTCTCTCCCTCTTCCCCCTTTTGCCTCTCCCCCGCTTCTCTCCCTCTCCCTTCTCCCTTTCCTCCATTCTCTCTCTCCCTTCTGCCTCTCCTTCTCTCCCACTTCTGCCTCCCTCTTCTCTCCCATATACCTCTCCTTTCTCTACCTCCTCTCCCTTCTCTTCCTCTCCCTTCTCTCCCTTCTGCCTCTCCCTCTCTCCCCTTCTCTCACCCCTCCCCTTTGTCTCTCCCCCACCCTTGACCCTCCCCCCACCCCTTGTCTCTCCCTTCCCTCCTTGCCTCTCCCCCCACCATTGTCTCCCCCTTGGTCTCTCCCCTCCTCACTTATTTCTCCCCTTCCCCCTTCTCTCTCCCCTCTCCTTTCTTCCCCCCCCCCCACCCATGTCTCTCTCCTCCACCCCTGTTTCTCTTTCCTCCACCCTTGTCTCTCCTCGCCCTCCTTGCCTCTCCTCCCATCCTTGTCTCCCCCCCACCAGGACTCTCCCCTCCCCATATCACTCCCCTTCACCATTGTCTCCCCCCTTCCCCTTTGTCTCTCCCCTTGCTCCTTGTCTCTACCCGCACCCTTTTCTCTCCCCTCACCCTTGTCTCTCCCCCCACCCATGTCTCTCCCTTCCCCCTTGTCTCTACCCTCACCCTTGTCTCTCCCCCACGCTTGTCTCTCCCCTTTCCCCCTGTCTCTCTCCTCAACCATGTCTCTCCCCTTCCCCTTTGTCTCTCCTCCACCCTTGTCTCTCTCTTTCCCCCTTGTCTCTCCCCTCTTGTCTCTCCCCTTTGCCCTTTTTCTCCCCCCATCCTTGTCTATCCCCTTCCCCTTGTCTTCTCTCGCACCCTTGTCTCTTCCCTTCCCCTTGTCTCTACCCCCACCCTTTTCTGTCCCCCACCCCTTGTCTCCCCCCTTGTCTGTCTCCTTCCATCTTGTCTCCCCTCCCCGATTGTCTCTCCCTCCACCCTTGTCTCTCCCTTCCCCCTTCTCCCCCCCCCCCCTCCTGAGAGAGACAAAAGGGGTAAGAGGTGGACTGGGGGAAGGCACAGGAGTGCCGTCCCCAACAAAGAGCCGCTCGGTGGGATCGCGCCCTTAGCTACACCACTGCTACTGCCCCTTCAAAATGTCCTACCCTAGGCCTCATGGGCCTAGGCCTAAACACACCACTGCCTAACTGGCCCTTTTTCTTATCTCAGTAAGTGCATGGTCTGGGTATGAAAGCAACAACAAGCGACTTAAGTAACTACAAAAATAATCTTAGAACAGTTTAACTCACTGATTGAAGTAGGGAATGGCAGAGGCGGAGATGGATAGGTGAGGTCATTGAAACAATAAACATGAGCTTGATGGAGAACAGAGGGACAGTGTCTGATAGATGTACCTGGCATGCTGAGGTCCATAGGGTCATGTTGGGCACAACTGAATGACTAAACAACAACAAGGGAAAGGGTTAGGGTTAGAGTAAGGGTTAGGGTTACGGTAAGGATTAGGGTAAATTGTCTACAGCACCATCTAGCAGCCCCTAGCCTCTCTGCTACTGACACTACTCCTGGCCACCCAACAGGAAATATCCCACAATAGTTTCTGTAACTTAATATAGTGCAAGGATATTATTATTATTATTATTATTACAGTATCACACTGTATTATTATTACCACATATGAGCCATTATAGCATTGCTATTGTTATTATCAATATTATTCATCAGGGAAAGTTATGTACAAAACCAACCTAAAGACATTCTCATCTGTATCCCTAGTACTGTATTAATAAAATTGACCACAGCAAACGCAACATACTGCTTCTCACCTATTTCTAGGTTGCTTTACTGTTTTTAATATCATTTATTTTTACCGAATTTTAAATGTAGGATAGAAAATGTAGGACTACAGTCGCTCTTTAAGAAAGTCTCTTCCAATATTGTATTGACTTCTGCGCCAGAGATATGTTTGACTTGAGTTTTGGGTAATGCATCCAATTTATTTCCTGCATGCACTCAATGGCTCAATTCCCTGATTCATCATTCTCACACCTGTCAGCGACTGCAAATCTAGCAGGGGGCAGAGTAGATAAACATTTAAATGTATTCTATAGAGGAAAAGCCCCTTGGTGTGGTCACACAGTATACAGACTACAGCAGCATCCCACCTCCCTCCCTTGCATCTCTTACTCTGCATCCACCTATCAATCCAGGCTGTGTCTCTTTGAAAGCTGGGAGCAAGTATTCCTTAGTTGCTGCCAGATCAGGGAGCCAGGGATGTTAATACCTCTGCTTTGTCTGTATAAGACCCTCTACGATATAATATCTCACTGGATAGACACCGGTTGCTGGTTTCTGACACAATGAAGATATTTCAAGAATAAGATTTCCTCATTCATCATGATCAGATAAAGTAGAGGTAAGTGCCCTTGTGTCACTTTATAGTGCACTATCTCAAGATCATTGATCCAACACAAAGAAATACTTGCAACATGTACTCTCTTATTATTACATTATATACTATCTTATTCCGTGGTATTAATTAACCCTAATTAACATGATAATACATTTAAATGTCTTAAAAAGGTATTAAATATGCTAGAAAAGATGTCAAATTGTCATGTTTTATGTAATACGAGCACTGACAAAGGTGTTAAAGTCTTAAAAAATGATTTATATTCTGTTGCTGTAAATACATTTATCAATAAAAAATCCCCATGGACTTCATGGGGGATTTTTTAGTTGCAAGGCTGGTGATAGATTTATGTAAATCAATGGAATTTAGCCAGGAGCATTTGATAGAAGAGGATTAACACAGACTGATCTATATCTCTTATTTCAGCAGAGCGGGAATCTAAGCTGAGCTATTATTATATTTAATGGAATTGCCTTTTTCATGTGGCAGCTACATATACGATACAGTCGAGGGTTGTGGTTGCAATTTCAATACAGATAAACTGGTACAAGGAAGTGAACACTCTATCTAGATATAGAATGGGATTGTGTTAGCTGGATATATATTTTGTTTTTGTCTTCAGAAGGAACAATGATAGTTTAAAAAAAAAAAAACACTTTGGCTTTGTTTTGAAGCTCACCATTTTTTGGTATTGAACCTGCTTCCACCCCTTCTGCTAAGTTCTTGTTTGGCAAAAGTCCTCCTGAACTAATCCAGATTGAGTTTAACGGTTATTAGATGACCCTTCTAGCAATATTTGGTTCAAAGTGATATTTTTTGCACAGTATTTGTTAAATTAGATGCTTTTTTGGAGTACAGAGACCATGCTTGGAATTCCGAACACTTCAGCTTCAAAATTGCATGCTGTTTTTGGGAGCCTTTAAAGTACAATGGTCTTGTATTGGGGTTCTATAAATACTGACTATTTCACTTCATGAATATTTCTTCTCTAAATAAATAATTATTTATTTACTTAATTACATTATTTCATAATTATTATTAAGATTTGTATCCATTTTCCATGATAAAGTATTATACTAATTAGTAGCACAGCATGTTAATCAGTGGCACAGTGACATACTTTACATGAACTCAGTGAAATACATGCAAATGTAAATAATTTTTGTCCATTATAGAAACTAATCTTCAAATTATGTGTGTGTATATATATATATATATATATATATATGTATACACACATATATATGTATACACACATATATATATATATATATATATATATATGTATATATATATATATATATATATACATACATATACACACGCACGTATATATATATATATATATATATATATATATATATATCATTAATTGTTTACCTTAGAAAATAAAAGAATATTATAATGAATACCCAGATTTTCTGAATACAGAATTCCAAACATGTTATGTTATTCTGTATACAAACTGCTTTTGGAATAGTCAGAACATTCTCTTGTTTGTTTTTTAACTGCATCAGGTTCAGCCACTAGAGGGAGTATTTGTTTTTTTTCTATAGAGTTCCATAACTCCAGTGGTGCAGTGCCCCTACACTCTAATTACTGTTATCCAGAGGGAGGTCCTAACTTTGTATTGGGAATAAAATAACATTTTTAACCCCAGTTTTCACGCAAAGAAAAGCCCTGCAATGTTTAAAATGCATAATAGCAAATTAGTGATTTTTTTGATGCTTCTTTTAATATATACACACTGCCTACATGTGGAGGGTGCATGACCAGCTACATATGATTAGTGGAGGGTGTATGACCAGCTACATATGATTTAGTGGAGGGTGTATGACCAGCTACATATGATTTAGTGGAGGGTGTATGACCAGCTACATATGATTAGTGGAGGATGTATGATCAGCTACATATGAGTAGTGGAGGGTGTATGACCAGCTACATATGAGTAGTGAAGGGTGTATGACCAGCTACATATGATTAGTGGAGGGTGTATGACCAACTACATATGAGTAGTGGAGTGTGTATGACCAGCCCCTCACAGGACAAACAATGAGACAAATCTGTTCTCTCCTTACCCAACCACAGCCTTAAACAAAACAAGTGCTTGTGAAGAGTATCAGAGTAACAAGGAAGGACGAGAGAGGGAATTGTAATGAAAACCTTGTAAGTACGAAAGATCCGTAAAAGGAAGAAGTTTGCAGAAACAATGTGTGAGGATTAGCGCAGCATAATCAGGGCTTATTGTGCCAACATTAGCCAAGATCTCAAAAACAGAAGACAAAACAATCATGTTCCTAGTCATTTAATGCCTTTGTTTATTTATTTTTGGGTTGATTACTTGTAATATATTTAGGCTGCTATTGGGGGGGGGGGTTTAATTAGAGGTAGTTATAATACACATTCAGTCACAGATTGGTGAGGACTATCCGTTCCAAAGCAACACTATAATATGCATTTTTAGATAATCTTCCCTTGAAAGGAAGGTTGATTCACACCATACTATTTTTTATTTCTGTGGATCTTTCCTGTTATCTGCCCGCAACATGCCAGATGCACCACTTAGCTGCAGCTGCCCACAGCTGTACACACCACTCTATTTAGTATGCAGAACCTATTGTCGGGTTTTCCACTACCCCAACCCCCTAACCCTTAACACTAACCCCCAAACTCTATCCAAAACCCTAACCCTAAAACCTAATCCTAATCCCTAATCCTAAAATTAAATCCTAACACTAACCCTAAACCCTAACCCTTACTCTAATCCCTAACCTTAAACCCTAACTGTATGACAGTATGGTGAGCAGATAACAGGAAGGGTCTGTTTCAGTTTATTTGCTTTTACAAATGGTAAGTGAATGCAGAGAATAATTAAGCTATTTCAGTTGAAAATCAGTTATTCATAGAAAAGTATGAGTCCCCATACCCCATTCTTTTGAAGAACTATACTTTATAATGGGTATATGTTATTTCAGAAAGCAACAACAAATAATCACAGCCTTTAGTATGTTAACTATTAAATGCAGCTATGCTGTTGCATGAGCGGCCATTTTTGTTTCTGTTTATCTGTTTCAACATTTGGCTTTATCCTATGATATAGTGTACACGTTAATGCCAGTGTTTTCCGTAGGACTGATGGAAATCTCACCAGTCTACATGTAAGCTCTCTGTTGAAGCAGCAAGTAAATTAAAAAAGTCGGTGACGGCTTTCTGTATAGAATATAATACATTATATTTCCTGTTGTGTCCCCGCCAGGAGAGTGGCGTGCAGCATCCAGTAGGTGGCATGACGGTGTTCAAATTGTTCTTAGAGTGAGTGATAGAGTTAGGGTTTAAGGTTAGGTTTAGGTGTTAGGGTTAGAGTTTAGGGTTAGGGTAGTGGCAGATGATAAGCTTTACATAAGTAAAGTAAAATAGTAAACCTAACCCTAAGAACAAATTGAACAAAGGCTTGGCCTCGGTCCTTTCCCTCTTCACCTTCGCAAAATCTGACAGCTACAATCTCTCCGCCAACCAACAGATGGCGATGCCGATTTTATTATAAGGCGCGCTGACACATAAGGCCTTGAGCTATGAGAGGCGCACCCGAGGCCCTGGGGGGCCGAGTGCCTGCGCCGAACATAGCGATGGCCTCGCCGTCGACTCAGCGCCGCCGTGTTGCGCCAAGTCGGAGGTGGGAATAGTTCTTTGCCTTAAATCAAACATGACGGCGCCCGAAAATTGCCAACGCCCTCTGCCGGATGGCTCCTTTAACTGCAGCTGTCAGTGCTGCCGAAGAAATGCAAAGGTGAAGAGGAATAGATCCAAGAATTTTATTAAGCCTAGCTATTCAAAAGTGCATATTGTAAATATTGTTGTTCAGTCCTTCAGTCGTGTCCGACTCTCCCATATGGACGCAGCACATTTGTCTGTATTTCTGATAATGCTTATCCATATGGTTTTCTTGACAAAGATACTGGAGTGGGTTGCCAGTTTCTTCTCCAGTGGAATGTGATTTATCTGACCTCTCTGCTATGCCCATCCTGGGTGACCCTACATGGTATAGCTCACAGCTTCATTGAGGTGCACAAGCACCTTCACCACAACAAGTTAGCGATCCAGAAGCGGATTGTAAATATAGGACCATGCTTCCCCTTTAAGAAGGGGTATTTATGAACAATGCATACTGCATGGCAGCACTCTTGTTAATGAGTATCTTTAATTTCCCGGGTGAACTGCAGCATGCATTTTCCAAAGCACCAGCTTAAACGGATAAGTAGCCTTTTATAAAATCGAATCCTTCTTAAAATTCATAATACACTGTAGGAATCATGAACCTTTTTCTGGGTGTTGGTGACTTTCTTGCTGGTGCCAAAAATAAATGAAAAAAACATCTTGTTCTTGTAAACACAAGAAAAATAAGTCTGGCCACCCAGTGTAATTGGGGTGAGGAGTCAGTGATATCTGCACATATTGCCTGCAGGCTGCTCTATCTGTGCACACAGCGTATGATGGCGGTTTATTGAATGGTTCCAGTGGACGAGGTACAAATGGATACGGCCCAGGCTTGCTGGCTGTGTACATAGCTAAGGCCAATTACAATGCATTACAGATAATGTCATTATTTCAACAGTGCAATTAGATTTGTAAGACTAATAGCAGTAATTGAAATCTGTCATTGATTATGTGATGGGTTATTTTTCCAACTATTTGTCAACAAATTAGCAGGGAAAATATGCTAAAGCGAATTAGAAATTAAATATTTGTCTAGAAAAGCAAGCATTAAACATTACTGGATTTCAGTTTTACTTTAAACTAGCAAATTGCCCGTCAAAAATGACGGCAATCAAATTTGAAGCCATGGCAATGCTATTTGCCGCACAATGTAATGCTTTTGTTCCTCTGAGGACCGTCGGCACTCATTGCGAGCCTCTCCCCTCGTGTCCTTCAAGTTTCCTGCTTTGCAACGATCACCTTTGGCGCTCATCGCGAAGACAGATATGTAAGTACAGTGTAAAATATACAATGTTTTTAGTACAGTGAATAAATAAATTAATATGAATTAATACATTTCATTTACTTTACCTTTTTATATTTAATATGCAGCAATCAATATCCTGAAGAGCTAACAATCTCTTTGTATTTTCCTGCATCAGAAAATGTATAGTTGGACTGTTGATCACCTGAGTAGAAAGTGTCAGCTATGAGATTCCCAGGTCGGATTTTTTTTTTCTAAGTCCCGCGTTCCTCAGCTGCTTGCAGGCTAAGTCCCGCGTGTTTCAATGCCTCAACTGCTCACCTCGCTTCACGAGGCTCACAGGACGATGAGTGCCTTTGGCGCTCATCTCCTAAGTACTCCAAGCTCGGAAGGCTTCTATGCGTGAAACGGCTCGGCTCGCTTCACGAGGCTCGCAAGCGTGACAACATTTCGCAGTTTGACAACTATTATATGTGATAAGAATGTTACAATTGTTTTCAATGCAGATTTGCAGCAGTGTCAGGTCCTCCCTTTGCAATAAATGTTATTTCTCCATAGTGCTCCATAACTCAGCTGGTGCAGTGCTAAGACGCATACTAAGGAGATAAGGTGCTCTTAACATTTGTTGCAAATGCAGCCTGCGCATGGAATAAATAATGCATATTTATAATATGCTCTTTTAAATTCATAATAGACAAATATGGAAGTTCCATTCTTCCTTAAATCAGTGATTGGCAACCCGGTCCAGAATTTCAGTATTTCTCTGCTTGAGCCCAGGTAAATCAATCAGAAGGGATGCAACTAAGTAACTTCAATCAAAGAGATCCTAAATACACAATCAGAGAGATACTGACACCCTATACTGGGGGTAGTCTAAATAGGACTGAGAGGCCCACCACTGCTTTAAAGGAACATTAAATCCTAAATTTGCATTATGCCCTTTGATGAGCTATAATAGGAAATCCCAAACTAGGAGGCCAAATTGAATCAATATCAGTGCAAAAAATAGACTTGAAATTAAACCTTTCCAGCAGAATTATTATTGTTATGATTATTATTATTAATGAACTATCTCTGTGTTTCTGTATGGGAAGGGTTAAACAGGGAGAACTTTCCTCAAAATAGTCTGCAGGGGGGTATTGCTCAGTTTCATACTATTGTTTAATGATGATCAGATCCATTAATCATAGCCTACCAGTTTGTACACATAGTACTATGGTATTCCAAAAGTAACATACCAATGTGAGAGTTTGGCCATAAAGAAGGCTGAGCGCTGTAGAATTGATACCTTTGAATTGTGGTGTTGGCGAAAACTTCTTAGAGTCCCTTGGACTGCAAGAAGATCCAATAAATCAGTACTACAGGTCATTAAGACAAACTGTTCACTGGAAGGTTTGATCATGAGGCTGAAACGCAAATATTTGGGCCATATCATGAGAAGACAGGATTCCATAGAGAAGTCTCTGATGCTGAAAAGATTAAAGGGGGCGGCAG
This sequence comes from Discoglossus pictus, assembly GCA_027410445.1. NCBI lineage: Eukaryota > Metazoa > Chordata > Amphibia > Anura > Alytidae > Discoglossus > Discoglossus pictus. Next base: position 47,182,337 of record CM050167.1, on the reverse strand, counting down.
AGGCGGAGATGGATAGATGAAGTCATTGAAGCAACGAACATGAACTTGATGGAACTCAGAGGGGCAGTGACTGACATATGTACCTGACGTGGTATGGTCCATAGGGTCACAGAGAGTAAGACACAACTGAATGACTACACCAAATGCAGTTTGTTTATCTGTCTTTGTTTATAACTTGTATGATCCCTTCCAAATGTCCCCTCCTTCTTAACAAGACAGGTAAATAAACTACAAAGGCAGTGATGGTCTTTTCCACCACCGCAAACAGTAGGGAATAGATTAATATTTGTAGGAACTAAATCACATTGTTCCCCCCAATAAAACAACTTTAAATACAATAATTAAATATTGTATTTTTTAACTTTCTAAAAACATTTTTCTGTATTATCAAGTTATATCATATAACAACTATGACACTGAAGTGGTGTTTTAACTTTCTACAAGATTTTATTGTTTTTAAAAGAGCATACTGTAAATATGCTAAAGAAACACTTCTTAAAGGAAGAAATGTGAAGCAGGAACATGCAGTTCTTTTACTTCAAGATGCACAGTTCTTGACAGTTGCAGAATAAGTCTTTCAAATAAGTAATTTTTTAAAATTCCAATAAATAGATTTAAATTATCCAAACAAGTATTGTGCAAATTTAAGGTAAGGAATTTAAGCCGTAGTTTTGGGTAGATAGAATGGGCAGATCAGATGGGCCTTTTATGGTTCATATCTGCCAATCAATTTTATATTTCTTTATTTATAATGTTTATAAACTATAATCTTTATAGGGTACACGCTGCCTAAACATATTAGTGGGTACGTGGTATAGACTCCCAGCAGTAGTGGTAGCTGGTATTATTACTAATGGAATTCAAATGTCCTAAGTCAAGGAAAAAGAACAAAGAGGCTTTGATATGCTAAGATCAATAGGAAAGTGGGCAGATCTGCACTTGTGATCCATCATCAAAGTCTAAGTTTCTAATTAAAGATTCTGAGGTGAAGTTTTAGTCAAGTGCGATAATAAGTGCATTGGATGGGGCTGTCCCACTTCAAAGGTGAGACAAACAGTCTGCTACACTTAAATAGCCTACAATATAATTAGACAACATTATTTTTATAATGGATGGAATATAAAACATGTACCAATATTAATCTATATGAAATATACAGTAAATGGACAACAAATAGTAAAATCAGTACAAATATTAATACATTAGAGTAACTAGTGATCCAAAGCACAAACAAAAAGGATTTAAAAGGTTATAAATTCACCTAAAAACTTTTGTATACCCTTCAGTTCTGCTCTCCAATGAAAATGTCATGTTGTCTTTTTAACCAATCGCAGGTCAAATCCCAGGATGGTATTTCTCAATGATACCTTATGATTGGCTGACATAATGATACCTTATGATTGGTCTCTCTCTCTCTCTTTCTCTGCTACATTGCGAGTGATAATTTGAACCTGGCTTCCTTGTGGGACAACTAAGCTGAGTTTGTTGTTTAATCATTCAGTTGCGTCCGACTCTCAGTGACCCTATGAACCGCAGCACACCAGGCACATCTTTTGTCTGGTTGTGTTTATCCATAAGGTTTTCTTGGCAATAAAAGTAAATAGAAGAGTATGCCCCAGAAGGCTAAGCCTCCACCTCTATCTACAAGCAGACTAGCAGTCCAAGATGAATCTCTCATAACACGAGTATAATATAGTCCGTTATATTTAAGATTTTCTTTGAAGACCTTTCCTGTTATCTCCCCACCAGCAGCTAGCAACCACTAGGTGATGTAACAGCGGCTCTCCGAGACTTTCATTAATTTGTTCATAGGTTTACGGTTAGGGTTAGGGTAGTGGCAGATAATAAGCTTTATATAGTAAAATAGTGGTGCTAACCCTAAATCTAACACTCAGACTAAGAATAAATTATTGGAAATGTAGGAGAACAACCACTGTGCCACCTAGTTTCTGTTGGCCACCACTGATAACAGGAAAGATCCAAAAGTTATTCTATGCTAATGGTTTACATAGCTGCTAATGTTGTTCGTTTGTTACATACTTCACAAACATGTGCCATTTTTCCTAAATTACAGTGGTCCCTTAAACAAACAAATTAAATATCAATCTATGGGTGATAATAATGAGTGTAATAATACCATCCAACATTATATCCCCACTATTTAATGTATGCAATAAATCAATTAGTGAAATTTCACTCATCAGCCTTATATGTTAATAGGATTGATTTACACCTTCCGTCATCACCATGCAATTTGGAGTAACGGATCTGGAATTCAACGTAAAGGCGTTAAAAAATCTTGAAAAAAAGGTAGAATGATGATGTTTCTCTTTTTATTGGATTTTCTTCATATCTGGAACTGCTAGTTTGAAATGAGAATCATTGAAACTGAATTGATGTTGCCGGAGGGAAGTGATTAAAAGAGCTATAGCGATTTAGCGCATCCAAAACATGGCTGTTTGTTCAAATTGCCTTTCACATTGATCACATACTTCACTATAAATACCATGGGTTCTAGTAAATGGAGAAAGATTGATATTAAAAATTATTCTGCCGTATTGTTTTATCAGGAAAATTTGGGAAATAACAGCTGCTTTCTGTCTGTAACTAGGCTAGGACCCTAGGTAATATTTATTTATAAGCCTTGGTTTATACCATTGTGTCATATCTAGTTTGGCTGTCGAGCTTCCCTGGGAAGTTATTTAATTTATATATTGAAACAACTGATAAGATGGTAAAAAGGTTGCTGGGTTTTATTTCTTTAGCTAAAAATCAAATATGCCTTTCTTGATTGTAAAAAGCAGAATTGGAAAATGAGATCTGTCATATAGCATTATAGAGTCCCGACATCATGGACAGGCATAGCTGCCTTTCTAATTTATAGGAGAGTGAACCATTGGGAATTCTGAAGCCACCATTGGGATATGCAATGAAATTCATTGAGTGATCGCTTAAAAAGGTAACTTTGGATTTTAAAAGAGACGGCACATCATATCAGAGGTCCATGGAGTGGTATTGCCAATAATTTGAAGAAAGGAGTTGATACGTGCTTAACATAGGTCAAAATATCAGGACTACCTTGGTGTGCACAGGTGCATAAGGTGATCTCAGATTGACAAGACTGTGACTAACTCCTCATGAAAGGCATTGATCTCCTTGGATATATTCAGTGCTTACTCATTCCAGGATACAAGCCACCTAGCACTTTGGCACGGACTCAAAAGTAACTTATAGCCGAGGACTGAGTGCTAGGACACCACTGAAATCGTGCAAAGTAAGAGGAAGTAATGCATCAATGAGTGATGTTAGAAAGGAAGGAGAACATGGATGGATAGATGGATGGATAGATGGATGGATAGATGGATGGATAGATGGATGGATGGATGGATGGATAGATAGATAGATAGATAGATAGACCATGCCTATGTAGTATGTCTCTTAGGCACCAGGGCAGATACAGTACATCCACATTATTTCTAAAAGTATAATGTAGGAACTTGCTTATTCCCTACAGTACACAATAGTAGAAATTCCCACAGTAATAGCCCTGTTAGGTTAGGCAGTAAATTTGTGCTGATTGAAATCATCTGATTCCAGTACACATTAATAAGCAGTCTGGCTATCTCTTATGGCAAAGGCTGAGTGATTTGTGATCGATTTCAGTGAAAAGAGATTATCATGCCCACAGGCAGCTATATCATTTTAGTTAGTTCACTCATTTACTGTTGATTGTATATATACAGTGGGGGGGGGAGTATTTGATCCCCTGCTGATTTTGAACGTTTGCCCACTGACAAAGAAATGATCAGTCTATAATTTTAATGGTAGATGTATTTTAAAAGTGAGAGACAGAATAACCACACAAAAAAACCCCAAGAAAAACATATGTCAAAAAAGTTATAAATTGATTTGCAGGTCAGTGAAATAAGTATTTGATCCCCTATCAATCAGCAAAATTTCTGGCTCCCAGGTGTCTTTTTATACAGGTAACGAGCTGAGATTAGGAGAACTCTCTTAAAGGTAGTGCTCCTAATCTCAGTTTGTTACCTGTATAAAAGATACCTGTACACAGAAGCAATCAAACAATCAGATTCCAAACTCTCCACCATGGCCAAGACCAAAGAGCAGTCCAAGAATGTCAGGGACAAGATTATACACCTACACAACCCTGGAATGGGCTACAAGACCTTTATCCCATAGAAAATCTGTGGAGGTAGCTGAAGGTTCGAGTTGCCAAACATCAGCCTCGAAACCTTAATGACTTGGAGAGGATCTACAAAGAAGAGTGGGACAAAATCCCTCCTGAGATGTGTGCTTATCTGGTGGCCAACTATAAGAAACATCTGACCTCTGTGATTGCCAACAAGGGTTTTGCCACCAAGTACGAAGTCGAAGGGGTCAAATACTTATTTCCCTCATTGACCTGCAAATCAACTTTTTTGACATGCGTTTTTTCTTTTTTTTGTTATTCACTGTTAAAATACACCTACCATTGAAATTATAGACTGATCATTTCTTTGTCAGTGGACAAACTTTCAAAATCAGCAGGGGATCAAATATTTTTCCCCCCACTGTATATTAGACATTCCACTACACAAGCTAAAGAACCGGCCTCACGCAGATGAGAGGCAGTAATCTTGAAACAACTGTACATGAGTGGGATTTCTAGCTTGTGTATAATCCAACCTTTGCTTTGCTCAAAGCTGGTTGATACAGCAGGCATGTCCCTGCCAAGGTTTCCAGAATGCATTGTAACAACTGTATTTCTCGAAATTCTGGGCATGAAGCCAGATATTCAAAGATTAAAAATGTAAAGCTGGCAATGCTGTTTGCTGCACAGTGTGAGGCTTTTGGTCCTCTGAGAACCTTCGGCGCTCATTGCAAGCCACTCCCCCGTGTACTTTTCAAGTTTCCTGCTTTGCACTGATCACCTTCGGTGCTCATTGCGAGCCTCACGCTGAGCGCCTTTGGTGCTCAGCGCGGGGCTTGCAATGAGTGCCTTTGGCACTCATTGCAAGCCTCTTGCGCTCACGGTGCTCATCGTGAGCTCATCGCCTGCGCTCATTGCAAGCCTTTCCCGCTTGCGGTGCTCATCGTGAGCCCCGCGATGCGCGCCTTTGGTGCTCATTGCGTGGCTCATAATGAGCACCTTTGGCTCTCATTGCAAGCCTTTCCTTTCACCTACCGTACGGGCCGCTCATTTCAGGGTTCGTTAACCTGAAAGTTTATTGCTTGGAAATACCATGTGTCTCTTTCCAGCAGCTCCCCCCTGTGCCTCCCCTGTGTGTTTCTCCTCTGTCTCTGCTGAATGTTTGCGTAGCGCGTGCTGACTGCCATTGGTTTTATTTTCAAAGTCCTGCGTGCCTGGCGTGTAAGTGTTACTGTCTTCATCGTTGTGTATTTTGTACGTTTTGCGAGCCTAGCGTTGCTGAGCCTTGTTTTCATGCTGTGTGAGTGTGTTATCATTTTTTGTCCTTTTTTTCTTTGTTTTTGTGGGGTTTTAGAGTTAAGCGCTTGAACAGTGCTGTGCCGCTGGCGAGTTTCGTTGTGTGACGGCGCCGCTGGCTGCAATGAGTGTCTATGGCGCACAATACAGCCTGTGCTGGGCGGCTTCTTCACTTCACTTTGCGAGGCTCGCATGTGTGACGGCGCTGCTGGCTCACGTGAGACCGGGCCGCTGGCTTTCTGCACACCTATATATGTGATTTTATTTATAGATATATATATATATATATATATATATATATATATATATATATATATATATATATATATAGATATATATATAGATATATATAAACTGGCTCTCAATGCACTATAGTAATAAGCCAGTGTAGTTTATGCCCTGGTCAACATCACGGTATCTTATAGATGTATAACTTTACCAACATATAAATTGAAACATCTACTGAATACATATAATTATATATTTTGGCTTTTTTAATATACATTTATTGCCTGCTGTCCTCTCTATCTATCTATTATTATAATTATTATTATTATTAAAAACATTTTTAAAGTGACAACATATTACATAGCTGTACAGGGGTTATTTAAAAGGAAAAAAATACAATTTTAAACACATTGCAGAAAGTAGAGGGTTCTGTCTTTCAGTATAAAATCTTATATACATGGGGCCTCATTCTATTATCGGCCGTAGGCGCTACGGGGCCGCAAGGACCGGCCGCAAGCTATTCGGCTATTCTATTCCCCTCAGGCCGGGGATTCCGGCAGGCTTGCGTCCGGCACCTTGCTATCTCTTGCGGCTGCTCGCGCCGGAGGAAAGCCTTTGATCTTAAACGGCCGCAAGAGTTTCGGCCGCAAGAAAATCCTGGTTGCTATTCAATTGCTCCGGGAACCCTCTCTGCAAGGCTAAAAGCGAGCCGCAGCTTACTTGCAGCAAAAAGGTCCCGCAGGCACACAAATAAGCACATTATAAAGCCGAAATAAAGCCATCCTGCACTCTGAGGAGACTATAAAGTGATTGTAGGTGTTAGCAAAAATAGCACAACATTCCCCTACACTCAAATCCGAAAATAAATTATTTTTTAATTTATGTCAAAAATCCATGTAAAAAGTCCCGAGGGCTTGGAGCACCTCAGACCCACCCACGCTGCGGCCGGAAAATAAACAGTTAATGTAAACTCGGATTTGGGCTGATGTGCAAGCTTGAGAGGGGGTTGCTATTAATCCTCATGTCCCCCAATATGATCCCTAGCATTTACAGAGCCTTACAGTGCCGTCTTGAATTTATTTTTGCGTTTAAAGATTTCTGAGCTTACGGCCGGTTGCAAGATATATGGCCGGCTGTAAGGGGAGATCCTTGCGGGGCCGTATAATTGAATTGCAAGATAACGGAACCCCGCAAGGAATAGCAGCCATGCGGCCGTTTTACGGCCGATAATAGAATGAGGCCCATGGTGTTTTTTTTAAAATCACCTTATAAGATTGAAAACTTGCAATGATAAGGAAAAATCTATCTATCTATCTATCTATCTATCTACGTCTAATTAATGAAATATTGAGTATTGCAATATATACTATATTTAATAATGCACTTGCTGTATTATATATTGCAATAATCATTAATTTTACAACTTAATCACTGGGTTAATAATGATACTTAAATCTACACACACAGAGAAACATGGCTAATAGGGAGTGGGGACACGGGTGTTCTGCTGCTTCCCCATGGCACCTTTTCTTAGGACACTTTCTGGTGTAATTGTATTGGAAGAATGGCTCATTGAGCCGTAGAACAATGTGACTGATGAGGAGAAATCAGCGCTCTTGACGTGGTGAGCAGGTGAGGACGGCAGAATACAGACGCTGAAAGAAACAGCAGCAGGAGATCATTCCATCTCATGGATGGGGAGCATGCAAGTGGAACTGATTCTGTAGATAACTGAAACAATGAGTAATTGCAAGTGTACACCCCCGCACACTTTTCATATGTTTATTGCTTCCTCCCTGCTAAAAGAAAAATTATATTTTATTAGCTTGCTGCCTGACACTTTTGAAAACAGACCAACTTATTCAAGAGGTAGTGTGATAGATTGAGGGCTGGCACATTAAAATACTTTTCTTTCATATAAAAAAAAACATTTTTAACATGTATATAATCTACAACTGTTGTCAACAAAAAGGTTGTACAGGGAAATGTGAGTCTGTACCCCCGATTTTTTTTTATAGCTAACAGGTCACTTGAAGGATTACAGTTGTAATGTCAAATCAGTGTCAGTTTGCTTAAATTTTCATGACATTCATTAATGCTGCTCTACATCATCAAACAGAGCACTGAAAACCAAAGTATTTTTTTTTCTACAATTTTACAAATACAGTAAACTCCCCATTATCCGGCACCTATGGGGACTCCCTATTGCCGGATACATGAAGTTTCCGGTTAATTGGGAGTCCCTGAATTTAAGGATCTAAACAAAGCTTAAACACCCCAAAACCCCTTAAAATGCATTTAAAAAGACATTAGCACCTAAACATCAGCCATTTAAACCCAGAAAAAATCTTTAGAAAAAACTTAGCATTTCTTTTTTTTGCAGTCTCGAACTCCGGATAGTGACGGTTATGCCGGTTTAGCTGGAGTAAACTTAAAATGGGGATTGATGCCGGTGCCGGTTGCTTGAGAGTGCCGGTTGGTTAGGTGCCGGATAATCAGGAGTTTACTGTACCTGTTTTGGTGTTTCATAAGAGGTTTTAGATAAACTAGTAATCCCAATTCAGTCGACATTGTCATCTGGACATCTGATGGTGTAAAGTGCACCTTATGCTACTGTTAACCTCTATTCTGTGGAAGCCATGTAGGAGGCATCCCATGTGTCCTCTGTAGCCACCTCAAGCTATTGCCCGTCATGTGTAAAATTCTTGGGCAAGGTGCTTAGTGATGTCTCCAAAGACTCAGGTACTTTCTTGTTTTTCTTGGTGAGTAGTGGGGCTCTTAAAAAGAAAGTATATACCGTATTAGTCCGAATATAAGCCACACCCGCAATGTTAAAAAAAAAAAAAAAAATAGAAAAAAGATAGTACTCAAATATAAGCCGCACCCGTAAAATTAGAGAGAAAAAGACTCTCAAAGTGATCAGCCATTGCAAGAAACAGGCTTTTTTTGCAGGTTACAGGCTTTACAGGATGTTAGAATCACTAAAACCATAAATCGCTATTCAGTACCGCAGTCTAAAGCACGAAAAATGGCACCCTTAACTTGCAATCGTGCAAATCGGCAGTAATTTTGCATTTGCGAATAGAAGTTGCACGAGTTACAAGCAAAGTTCGCAAATCGGCAATTATGTTTTGACGGTCGCAAATATAAGCCGCACCCTTAACTCGTAAGCTCAAAAATCGGAAAAAAGGTGCGGCTTATATTCGGACCAATACGGTAGTATGAATAACCAAAGCTACAATATTAATATGCCTCTGTACTGATTTAACAAATAGGGTAATTTATGTAAAGCCTACAAACTCAAAGTCTATAAAAATACAGGGTATATAACAGTAAATGACAATATAAAGTTAAATATCTGTTTTAGGGCTCATTGGTTAGAAAGCACAACTTACAGAGCTAATTGGTTGGACAACCACTCAGGTAATTATGCTTTATTAGTAGTACTGGGAAGGAAAATGTGCCTATTCAGCCATGATATTTTTTTTATAATTTAAAGTATCTATCTATCTATCTATCTATCTATCTGACTTAGAGCTTTCACATGTGTAAATATATATATATATATATATATATATATATATATATATATATATATATAATACGTTTGTATGCCACTGCTGGTCCCTAGAGGTATCCGTGATAGTTTAGTGAAGTTTTTGTTGTGTGTTTATAAGAATGGTGCTTACATTCTGGAGAGCACTGTTGTTGAAAACTGATATTTCTCATCTTATGAATGGGAAAGGGGCTGTGTCAATTACAATCATATCCAATTACATAACAAAGACTCCCTACCTCTCCCATCACTGAAAAATAAAAACACACCCCTTGTGATCAAGCTCTCAGGAAGTGATACGAGATAGAATGCTATATTCATAAACAAAGTCTTCACAAATTGTGATTTTCTGTAATCGATTTTCATTTTCCTGCCTTTTACAGTGGCTAATGATAAATTATTACATTCTTCTCAAGGAAGTGCCTATTTTCTTAAGCTACAGTGGTCCTTTAAACATGGAAAATGTATGTCTCCAATTTAAGGCAATATACTGTACATTTGTATTCATTCTCATTTGCTGAAAAGCACAACTCATTGGTTGGCTAAGGTAACTTTATATTTTTAACACTTATTGAAGCGGATCTTAAAGAAAAAATTGATGTATATTCGGCAATATAATATTTTTTTGTAATAAAGAAGCTTTGACACTTATTTCCTATTTTAAATTGAAAAAATAATAGGCTTTCTATATTATCCCGCAGACTCATCCACGGGTCTCTAGACAGGGCAGGGAAAGCTGTGCACTTTAGGTTATTTCGTCTGCCAGACCAATCATCATGGCCCCAGAATTCTTCATCCAAAACCATAACATGATGATAATTATCAGGAGTGTAATATAATGGATGCAGCTCGTGGAGAGGATTTCTGCCTTAGTCCCCTGCCAGGAGAATATTAGTGCCTCAAGTTAGGCTAATCTGAAAGCATGAGATAAGGAGGAGGAAAATGAGTAATAGGGACTGGAGATGCAAAATGACGGGTAATAGATAATGACAGTAACGAGATAAGAACAACTAGAGAACGATGGATGGAAGAGGATACTAGTGGGAAAGCTGCAATCATGTCAAAGACAGGAGTAGAGTTGCTGAGGGTAGTTTCATAATTTAAATACAATAAAAATACTATGGTTTACATATTTACATATTGCTTCAGTACATATATTTGAGACCCCATATTTTCCTGTTATTTGCTATAGTTTTAGGGGAAAATCACATCTAACAAACTGGAAGCATTAGCAGTTATGTGAGACACAATATTTTTCGATAACATTTAAAAGCACAGATGTAGATAAGGAAAATGGCACGTTTGAGATGTATTTGGTATTTCGGGGCTGGGTCACTCTTCTGGGTGAGATCTGACTGATATACTACAGGACATTTCTCCATGTGAAAGGCACAAGTGAGGTAAAAGAGCTGGGTAGGTAACATATAGCATAGCATTCACAGCCATGTATACTGTGGGTATATACACTTTTTTAGATACATTCTGCTGGTGAATGGAAGCTGGCATGTAACTGCCCCCAATACCTGGTAATACTTCTATTCCGAGGTACAAGGGCCAGTTACAGAGTATGGCAAGCAAGGCTTGAAGGTATAATGGCAAGCTGCCTCTATTGAATCTATGGAAGGGAGAGGGAAGGGGCTCAGTGCTGAAATCTTATCAGAATCCACCAATGGATCAATAAATGCCACTCCCTCTTTCCACTTCAGAAAAGATAATACAATTATAAGAACACAACCACAGGATGGTCATCAGAAAAAAACATGTAAAAGCCAGGGTCTCCACAACACTAATTTGTCAACTATTTAAGAATATACCAAAATCCTTTATTTATTACTTCTGTGCTTTCACTGCTGCAACCTGGGTTCGATTCGAGTCAGGGAACCAATAGGTCACACCACCCTGAAGCCTAAGCAGGGTCAGTAGTTGGATGGGAGACCACCTACAAATACCAGGAGCTGTATGCTGTGGCTTACTGGAGAAGGAACTGGCAACCCACTCCAGTATCTCTGCCATGAATACCAAGTTGATCAGCATGATGTGTTGTGGTCCTTGAGGTCATAGAGAGTCGGACACGACTGAGTAACACAAACAAAACATATGCATGTCTGAGTCGATGCACTTTCTGGAGCAGTGAAAATAGTGTGTGTTTCTAATACCAACACCCATGAGAGCAGCAGTATTGCTTTAAAGTATGATTTTCACATACATAACACTCACAGCACAATTATAAACCCTGAAATCTTTCTCCTTTCAGGGTAGCACAGCACATTAACATGTAATAACCTAAAAGTTTAAATTATTACATTTTTGACATTTGCAGAGCAAACAGTTTTGCCGCTGGATTCTCAAGAGGTAATAAATTGAAACGTAGATCCATATTCTGAGATGGATTCTATATCCTCTGTGATATGCAGTGGCAGAAACTTATCTATCCGCTGCTTCTTGAATATTTTTTTTTTTAGTCTATTTTTTTTAAAATGTGGAATCTAGTGGAGGAATAATTATTTGAACTAAATAAAACAATCAAAAAAGGGAAGAACTGGGATTTGAACTCACAACATCATCAGAAGTAAATATTGTATCTTTATGATGTACAGTATTTTATTGGAAATAAATATTATTAATCTGCTCAATCTATTTTTTTGTGATTAATATGAATATGCTTTTTTTGTATAATCTGGTGCCCGGAACAGAGGCTGCCATGGAATGTTGCACCAGGAGCCCATTCTTATCTCTAGTAGCTGGGGGGACGTTGCTAAAGCTTCCTGTGGATTTAAATTCCTAGATCATATTGGTTTTTGCTTCCAGGTATTAGTGATTTAGTGATTTCCCTAAAGCCTCAATGTCGATTTCTCACAGTCACTCAATGTAATAAATATCACATCTGTTTACACCTTAGGATAGGGGGGTTTGTGTACTGATTTAGAAAAAAATTATATGGTGTCAGGGCACCATAACCCAACAAATTGGTTCTAGAAGTGTCATATTATATTTACATTCTACTTACAGATTTTTAGCATTTGTTTTATAGAAATGTATCATATGAGGCATGAATTGAAGAGGACCTGGTGGTTCTTAAAGGGCCACTTAATTCAATTTGGACCACACCACAGTAAAGATCTCTGTTGAAACACTGGCATTTTTTAAATACGAGCATTTTTCAAAAGCTCAAAACAGGGCTCTTCATTTTCTACAGTAGTTAATATAGTATTTTTCCTTGTTCTTATCCCCTGTACACTATGGACTATGTTGGCGCATTACAAATAAAAGTTAATAATAATAATAAAACATTTTCACTGAGAAATCAGTTAAGTCTGTGTTTACATGTGTCACTGACTGCCCGCTCCCAGACCCACAGCTACAGCTCCTTGTAGTAAGCAAAAAACAGAGTTAACCCTCAACAAATCAATTTGTGCAGAGCATGAAATGCTGAAATCGCCGAAACAGGTCTGGTATGGGTTAATGTTTGAGTGCATTCCTGAAGAGAAAAACTGCTATCAATCACTGTCTTCACAGTGCACTTGGCTATCTGTTATTACTTATGCAACAGCCATTAGGCAGGATACACTATGTTTGTAAACAGACCTAAAACTTTAGATTTTTTAGATGTTATTAGTGTAATAAAAAAAAGATCATTTTAACATATATTGTGTGTGTTCTCTCACACCATGCAGAACTATCACAGTGAGGTAAATGGCCATTTAACAAGTATTTAAACTAGCAATGTACTGTCCTAGATGTTTTTTTATTTAAATTAAAAAAAAGGAGATATGCATTCTTCTCACTGTTTAGTGTGGGATGGGATATTGAAGGTTTGCTGTAGTTTTGGCAAACAGATGAAGAACATTAGCAGCTGTGTAAACCATAAGCATAACATATTTTTTTGAGAAATTGTTTTATTTTAATAGGCCTTTTTTTGTTCATGTACTTCTAGAGCACTGCTTGTTGATGTGGATCCTGTGGTGCAGGGTGATTCGACTGTGAGTTGAACTTGCATTCAATCCCGTTGTTAAGTAATCTAAAAATGTCATTAGAATAGATATTTTACCTGCATCCAAGGTCACTCTCAGTTTACTAATCCTGTAAAGAAAAAACATATGACTCCTCCAGCTGATGCAATATTGAACACAATAGTTACAAATCAAAGGCTATGTCTATTTTTTAATTTTCACTCGTATATATAACCATTACTAAGTCAATTTTCTTCAAAAAAAGTAAGAACATTTAATCAACACCTTTAAACAGCTGTGTAATTGTTGAGCATGAAAGCTCTGTTTGGAGGCTTCCATCCTGGATTTCTAGTCTGTTGGTAGCCTAAGATCAAGGATTATCCTGCTGGAGTTTATTCTTTCATTATTTTCTATTGACAAGTAGCTATATATATATACAGTGGATATAAAAAGTCTACACACCCCTGTTTAAATGTCAGGTTTCTGTGCTCTAAAAAAAAGAGACAAAGATAAATCATTTCAGTACTTTTTCCACCTTTAATGTGACCTGTAAACTGTACAACTTAATTGAAAACCAAACTGAAATCTTTTAGGTGGAGGGAAGAAAAAAAAAAAAAGAAAAATAATGTGGTTGCATAAGTCTGCACACCCTCTTATAACTGGGGATGTAGCTGTGTTTAGAATTAAGCAATCACATTACAAATCGTGTTAAATAGGAGTCAGCATACACCTACCATCATTTAAAGTGCCTCTGATTAACCCCAAATAAAGTTCAGCTGCTCTAGTTGGTCTTTCCTGAAATTTTCTTAGTCGCATCCCACAGCAAAAGCCATGGTCCACAGAGAGCTTCCAAAGCATCAGAGGGATCTCATTGTTAAAAGGTATCGGTCAGGAGAAGGGTACAAAAGAATTTCCAAGGCATTAGATATACCATGGAACACAGTGAAGACAGTCATCATCAAGTGGAGAAAATATGGCACAACAGTGACATTACCAAGAACTGGAGCCCCCTCCAAAATTGATGAAAAGATGAGAAGAAAACTGGTCTGGGAGGCTACCAAGAGGCCTACAGCAACATTAAAGGAGCTGCAGGAATATCTGGCAAGTACTGGCTGTGTGGTACATGTGACAAAAATCTCCCGTATTCTTCATATGTCTGGGCTATGGGGTAGAGTAGCAAGACGAAAGCCTTTTCTAATGAAGGAAAACATCCAAGCCAGGCTACATTTTGCAAAAACACATCTGAAGTCTCCAAATAGCATGTGGGAAAAGGTGTTATGGTCTGATGAAACCAAGGTTGAACTTTTTGGCCATAATTCCAAAAGATATGTTTGGCGCAAAAACAACACTGCACATCACCAAAAGAACACCATACCCACAGCGAAGCATGGTGGTGGCAGCATCAGCTTTGGGGCTGTTTTTCTTCAGCTGGAAATGGGGCCTTAGTTAAGATAGAGGGAATTATGAACAGTTCCAAATACCTTCAGACTTCTGCTAGAAAGCTGAACATGAAGAGGAACTTCATCTTTCAGCATCACAACGACCCAAAGTATACATCCAAATCAACAAAGGAATGGCTTCACCAGAAGAGGATTAAAGTTTTGGAATGGCCCAGCCAGAGCCCAGACCTGAATCCGATTGAAAATCTGTGGGGTGATCTGAAGAGGGCTGTGCACAGGAGATGCCCTCACAATCTGACATATTTGGAGTGTTTTTGCAAAGAAGAGTGGGCAAATCTTGCCAAGTCAAAATGTGCCATGCTGATAGACTTATACCCCAAAAGACTGAGTGCTGTAATAAAATCAAAAGGTGCTTCAACAAAGTATTAGTTTAAGGGTGTGCATACTTATGCAACCATATTATTTTATTTTTATATTTTTTCTTCCCTCTACCTAAAAGATTTCAGTTTGTTTTTCAATTGAGTTGTACAGTTTATAGGTCACATTAGAGGTAGAAAAAGTTCTGAAATGATTTATCTTTGTCTCATTTTTTTACAGCACAGAAACCTGACATTTTAACAGGTGTGTGTAGACTTTTTATATCCACTGTATGTATATATATATATATATATATATATATATATATATATATATATATATATATATATATATATTTGTATGTATAAAACTACTTTATTTATTGACACATATTTCACAAATATATTCTTAAATTATATTATCCACACACATATCATTTAATTTATAATGTAATGTTATGAACAGAAGGGCCCACTGGATGTTTGGGGTTAATCGGTTATTATATGTCTGTTTAGAAGGTGCTAGTGACTTGCTTAACAGTTATATCATGGGTGTAATGCATACATGTAGTTATATCATGGATGTAACAAGTAATCCAAAGGATATGCATAGATATTATACAATTAATGCAGTCATATCTGGGATATACAAAGGTTTAAAGATTCTAAAGAATTTATTAATATTCATATAATAATGTATTTGCTTAAAGTAGTGGGTGCAGTTTGAAAGCAGTAGTTTGAAAGTTTTCCAGTTGCCCGGAAGTGATGAATATAGACAAGATGGAACCTGCTAAATGCAAACAGGGTGATCAAAAACTAAGATTACTCTGAAAGTGTTTTAATAAGCTGCTATTGTGGTTGGTTTTGTTACATATTTCACAAATATGAAGTTTTCCTAAAGTACAGCAGTTCTTTAATATATTATGATGCTCCAGAGTATTTACTTTTTAAATATCTTTATTTCCTTCATAGGTAAAACAAGTACTGAATCTTAATTCACATCAGATTCTATCAATGGGGACTGTGAAGCAAACCAACAGGACCATCTTAGTGGAGGAGCTAGGGTCAAGGGGCTGGCATTCCAAAGGCATGACGTCTTCGCTCCAGAATCTCCATGGTAGCATCATGAACGACAGCACCAAGATATTGGGGGTCCAGGTAATCCTCATTGCAGCTTACTCACTGATCATCCTTTTAGGATTAATTGGGAATTCCTTGGTTATTTACATGATAATGAAATACAAGAACATGAGAACTGTGACTAACTACTTCATAGCCAACTTAGCATTGGCAGACCTTATGGTGGACAGTCTTTGTCTACCTTTCACCCTGGTATACACACTAATGGATGAGTGGAAATTCGGGTTAGTCCTATGCCATCTGTTTCCTTATGCCCAAGCTATGAGTGTCAACGTCTCTACCCTTACTTTAATAGTTATTGCTCTAGATAGGTACTGGTGCATTGTTTATCACTTAAACAGTCGGATTTCTAAGAACCTCAGTTTTTTAATCATCTCCATTACTTGGTTGGCTGCTGCAATCTTTGCCATACCCATGGCTATTTTCAGAGAGTACAGATTTGAGGACTTGCCATTCATCAATCTAAAAATTGCAGTTTGCGCAGAAAAGTGGCCTTCAAATAACAGCAGGGATGCAACTATTTACAGCTTGTTCATGCTACTCCTTCAGTACGTCCTACCACTTGTGGTCATCTGTTATGCCTATGTCAGAATATGGTTCAAGCTGAGGAGCCATATCAGTCCAATACCCAGAAGTGAGAACCAACAGCGACGGAGGAACACCACCAAAATGCTAGTGATGATGGTGGTTGTATTTGCTGTGTGCTGGCTCCCATTCCATGTCTTCCAGTTGGCCATTGACCTGGATCGGGCACTAGCTTTCCATGAGTACAAGCTCCTCTACACCATCTTCCATGTGATTGCCATGTGTTCCACATTTGTTAATCCACTACTATATGGATGGATGAACAAGAACTACAGGAATGGATTTCTCATGTTTTTTGGCTGCAAAGAAAAACTACAATGTAGTCATCCGGATGGTTCAGTCCGGGGTCATTCTTATACTTTCCGAGCCACCACATGTCATGGAAGCATTAGACACGCTGGTGAAGATGGACAGAAGCCAACACAGGTCTAACTGTGGAGAAAACAAGAATTTACTTTTGTATACAACACTTGCCCATTTGATGTATATAATAATTTGGAAAAGTAAATTTTTACTTATTCTAGGATCCTAAATATTTATACATAAATGTATTTGAAAAATATAAATTGCTCCTTAGAAAATACTGAACAAAAACCCATGCATTCAAAATCAATATTAGTTGGACTCTTCTGGCATTTTTGTGTGTGTTTGTTTTATGTAAATGTTTTATATAGGATTATATGTAAAATTACATTTCACTTACTACTAAAAAGCCAACAGATTAACAGCCTGTAAGCTTCTTTAAGTTCTCCTGTTCTTCCTGTGTGCTCACCTGCATGTTTCCATCCTTCACACCTGTGGCCTGGCAGAGTTGCCTCTTGGACTCATGAGGAGCCTTCCCACCCAGTGTTTAATGCTGTCCATTAAAATATACAAAAAGATAGTTTTAACTGACAGAACTTTCTTTTTTCCAAAATGAAAAAAAAAATGGTCTTATTTTACAATCTTGTAGTATACAGGAAGAAAAGGGGATTCGATAAAGTTGGCTTCTTAAAAGTAAGTGAAATGTAAAATGTTGTTCAGAAAGATAAAATTAATGAAATAAGCTTAGTTAAACCTTTATATATAACATAAAAATAAATATATACCCAAAGAGTCCCTTTAATGTTCAACACCAGCAGAAAGATAGCATAACAATCGATTATGATGTTTATATCTCCTTGACCTGATACCATTATCCCACAATTGATTGAATTTATTTTAAGGACATTAAAACTGGCTATACTTGGACTGGTAGCATATTTAATTGTGCATTGTATTTAGGGACCGTAACTACATGCTAACAAATGATCTCAGAATTGTTGTCCTCTTCCACCATTTGTTTTAATGACTATCAGACTGATAGGAATGAGCAAATATACTGCCATCGGAAGCTACATGCAGCCTTCTGATGTCATGCTGCTCCAGTGATGTCATTGTCGTTGTGAGACTAGTCGTCCAGGAGCACACTAGGGAGGCACTTGTACAAGATATATATGTATATAAAACAAAGCCATTTTTAAAGTTACGTTCACACCAGCTTTGTAGTCTAGTAAGGTATGTCATAAATTGAATCCATTAAGGATATCCATTGAAGATGACACTAATCCATTTCTTATATCCATTATAGATAATTTTTGGATTTCCTTTGTGCTCTGTGGTTGCCCACAACCTTTCTGGCAGCATTTGAACTTTGAGCTCCGCTATAAGCTTTTGACTTAGGTGTAATGTCATCCCTACAGACAGCATCTACTCATTAATCATCCCGTAAGCCCTGTCTATGGAGTGATGTCATCTGATCCAGACCTCTGAGTTCAAATGAACATCTAATGTATTAAGGGAAACACCATATATTTTCCTTTAAATACTTTGCTTTTCATCATGTTTTTAATCAGATGTTGTCTTGATATTTGTATATTGATAAAATACCATGAAGTCACAGTCCCTTTGGCTTCAGTTACTAATCTTTATTTTCTCCTGTGCGCTACCAGTCAATCAGATTTCTTTAGACCAAGGGTGGGCAAGTTCCATCCTGGAGGGCCACACACGTGCCTGGATTTGAAGATATCCTGCTGACCACAGGTGAGTCAATGACTTCTTCACTCATCCTGATTGACTCACCTGTGAAAGGATATCTTCAAATCCAGGCATGTGTGGGGCCCTCCACGACCAAACTTGCTTACCAATGCTTTAGACCATGGATGTAAAAAAAACTGTGTCTGGCACTGCAAAGGAGAAAATAAAGGACATATGAGGGTAATTAGTGCTAAAGAAAATCAGAATGTCTACTCAAGTAAGATTAAATATTTAATAAATAATTAAATAAAGTAATAAGAAGTAAGTAAAGCAAAAAAAAAAAAAAGGAATTGATTGAATCCCTTTAAATGTATGTTACCATTGAAAATAACTGCTGTAACTGTTTCCTTAAAGGTAAAGGGTTCCAACTCTTCTTAATGTGATGTGTTCCTGGAATATAAATAAAAAATATATAAATACAAACCAGTGCATTTGACTTACTGCCAATATTTATCAAGCTAAACATATCAGAACACAATGGAAATGGCCTTAAGTTCACTATTTTAATATTAGGTATATACTTTTCCCATCATAATTATTCAACAGCATTATAAGGACAAAAGTGTAGTGGAATCATGATATGGGCCCCTATTCAATGGCAAGCCCGCAGATTGCGTTATACAGGCCGTGAGTCTGCAGGCTTGAAATTTGCTACAATTACAGAGCAATTCAATTGATCAAGCCCGCAATTTCCAGGCCATAAGCCGAAACCATAAACCATGCAATTATACCTGCAATCAAAGGGACATAAAATGTAATTTTTATTTCATTCATTAGAAGGAGCGTGCGTTAAACATTAGCGAAACTTTTTTTTGCATGAAAATATATTTAGTAAAACCTGTTTAAAATTCAATTAAACTAACAGGAAGTGCATATGAACGTCTGAAGATTTCATTGGCAAACAAGTATGACTCATACTTCTATATTACTGCTCATTGGCTGACAGGGGCAAGCCCCAGGTGAGTTGAACATCTGCTTTGAAAGGATCATTTGAAAAAGAAAAAATACTTTCAATGTCCTTTTAACTTTCACTGGGTGGTGTGATGAGCAGAGATAATGACAGAACCTTTAACACATATACTTAAGCCTCTGTGATTACTTTGATTTAACCAACTGGATATGCTCCTCCTGCTTATCTCTGCCCACTGTGAAAGTAAATCAACTTCTACAAAACTAGCAACAGAGCAGAAGGGCCGTTTCAGGTATGTGTCCTTTTCATTTCTGCAG
The DNA here is from genome assembly GCA_027410445.1 of Discoglossus pictus. Classification (NCBI taxonomy): domain Eukaryota; kingdom Metazoa; phylum Chordata; class Amphibia; order Anura; family Alytidae; genus Discoglossus; species Discoglossus pictus. The sequence continues at coordinate 47,162,394 of CM050167.1, read as the reverse complement.
TAACCGTTGAAACAAGGTAGCCTTGTGCTACATGGCACTAGCCCAAATGGAAGGAACCCACGAGGGACAGGTGCTGGAATGGCAGATCTTCATGCTATCTTTATATAAATTTGAATAATGCCTCCAAAAGGACATGGCAATACAAAACATAATCTAAAAACAGAATGTTTTAATTGTTACACATCTTTTTGCCTGAAATTTAGCACTTCAAATTAATAAAAACACTTTATAATCTAGTCAAAAGCAAATTTTACAAATGTCATGACTTCCCTCTAACAATCTTGAATTTTAGCTGTCAGGGGTCTCCCATAGGTTGTTAATGAATGAAATATATCGCAATCTACTAAAATTCATATAGAAGTAAATAACAGATTGTTTTTAGGTTACTCTGGTTTGTAGCTGGAGAGTTACCTGTTGGAGGTCCAAGCTCTAGAATGACTGACCGAGTCTTAACATATATAAAAGTAGCCACTGGACTCTCCTTTATATTTCTACACTAACATTCAATCAGCTGGAGTTGTACAGGCAGCATTTTTTCTGATTTTAATTGTTGTAAATAAACTTCCACATTTTAGGTAATGCACTTGGCAAGTTAGCTGATCATTCTGATGGCGAGTGCAGGAACTGGATCCAGGAGGGGCATGCTCAGGATGTGAGACGTACTAGAAGAGGGTTGGAGAGGATTTGGGCAAAAGCTAGACATGTGAAGAGGCTGACAGTACTCACATACTGGTGCCTTACTGTCAGCAAAGTGTTGACCAGGGCAGGTATTATCGTTGGAGGGCCATACTGACCGGACTGATCACCTGGAGTGTTGAGATGTGGTAGATAGCAAGCTTGTGATCTGGCTCAAAGGATTTTTTAGTTTTAACATCTGATTTTTGAGCAAATAAATGCAGGAGTTGCTTTTTGTGCTGACCTGCCAGGTGTGGTGGAGAGGTTGCAATCGCTTGGAGAAGCCAAAACAGTTCCACCTTTCTTGCCATGGCTGGAAATGGAATACCACGGTCGGTTAGTACCTGGTGAGGCTGGAGACTGTCCAGAGCTGGAGTAACGAACAACTACCAGCCTGTGACCAAAGCTGGGTAAAGAATGAGGCTGAGAGGTAATGTGCAAGGAAAATGTAGCGCTAATGATGTAAGAATAAGGTTTCACATGGATTGAGATTGGTGATAGGGCCATGGTATTTGATGAGCCACCACAGAGAGAACAGATGTGGCGGGAGGTCAACATGAGCGGGTGACTTTACTTGGAGTCAGCTTAGAGCAACACAGTGTAGGTGAAAAGTGACTTGAACCCTAACGTAGGGTGGTCTGTGGCTGATCGTAGGCAGACGTGGATCAACTATGGCCATCGTGAAGCTATGGGCAGTGGCCGGATATGTAACTAAATGGTGGGTTTTAGTGCGACTGTGGAATTTAGCTTCTATGATGGATAGGTTGACTAAGCCGGTAATGTTATGAAAAATAATAAATTACACTGTCCCTTTAAGAGAATTTTATGTTTCAGGGAAGGTTAATGTATTTTGCTAGGAAGGTGTATCTCTTTAACTGCATTAATGGGGAACGTGCTGGTGGGAAGTGTTGGTATTGCCTAATAATGCAGCAGCGCAACGGACACTAAAGGACTGCCCAGAAGGAAGCATGGACCAGATCTGATAAGCAGAGTGGCAAAGCAGCAAGACAAAAAGGGCAAGACAAGTAGGCAGATGGAGGTAGGGAGAAGAGTGAAGAAGTGGGCCAAGTAGAGAAGAGGGGGACAGGATAAGCACAGCGACAAGGGAAGCACGCAGGAGGACTCAGATGCACAGCATAACCCAAATTTCTTAGGAGTGACAAGATTTGTGGGGTGAGCTGTTTTATAATGAGGGAGAGGGCCCCTCCCACAAATAGGCAATATGCTGGTGGTCACAATCTCTCCAAGCTCTCCAAAAGTACACAACCCTCAGACTTCAGAATAAAGGAAATGTGACCTAATTGTGCATGTAGTGGAAGAATTTGGGCTCCAAACACATTGTCAAGCCAGATCGGTTCCTATATATATATATATATATATATATATATATATATATATATATATATATATATATATATATATATATATATATATATATATATATATATATATTCATTTATCCATACAGAGAGAGAGAGAGATCTATATATATATATATATATATATATATATATATATATATATATATATATATATACCAAGCATTAAAAAAAAAAAAAAAAATATATATATATATATATATATATGAATATCCTTAAAGGAAGCCATGTTTGAAATGGTAATGGATTGCCAAGGTTCCCAGAATTCAGTGTAATAATTGAATTTCTTGGAATTCTGTGTATGAAACAAGTTTTTTAACTTGTTGTATACGTTCAAATGTTAACACAAATGTATTATTTATACGGTATATATATACAGTATATATATACTAATATATATATGTATATATATATATAAATTATTATTAATAAAAATAATAATAATAATAATAATATAATTAGAAGTACATATGTATGAGCAAATATTTCTCTATAAAAGAGCAGCCTATTGTAAGGAGGAACCTTGTTGAATTCCAGTGTTATTTTATTCTCTCACATGTCACAGTTTTTACCTATAAAATCAGACTAATCCTTTACCTTTAAAATAATATGGTACAGGGGGGCGTGGCTACTGGGCAGACGGTGCAGACGTGCCACGCAGGAGCTCTGCTGGAAAGGGCTCTGTAAAGCCCGATTTTTGGGCTAAATAATACCCCAATTGGTCCCAACATAACTGCTACTCCTTCAGCACTCATAGAGGAGCAGTTTCATACCCCATAAGTGGGGGTTTAGGCACGACCCTAGGAGATTGCCGCAACGTTGGCCGCAGGGCCCTGGAGACCCCCGTCCCAGTACACCCGTGCCTTGGAGGAGTGGGAAGGCACTGAAGTACTCCGGTCCCACTGAGCTCACCGCATCGGGCTGACTGCGGGAGGAAGTGGAGTGTCGGGGCGAGGCGGCGGGAGCTGCCCCCCGCGGTCCGGGACAGCAAATTAACCCCTGCACCCTTGTAGCGGCCTGGAGGCCCTGTGCCTGGCTGGGGAGTCCCTGGACAAGGTGCCTGGAGTGGCCTGGAGGCCCAGTGATCGGCTGGGAAAACCTGGTGGAAGGTAGGAGCGGGGGACAGAGGGGGAGGCAAGCACTAGAGCGGCAAAACACTGGTGGAGCCGCCATCTTGGGGCGCTGGCCCTTTTAACACTCGTGGCAGCCCTGCAACCTGTATAGGAAGGGCAATCTAGCCTCCTAACAGCAGACGCACCTGCAATTACCACACTGCAGTGCCCCTTCTTTGCCAGGAGGAGAGAGAGAAGCCTCAACAGACCAGCACAGGGGCATAAAGGCAAGTGCTCCCTCCCTACCCTGCTACCCTGCTAGCCTGTTACCCTGTCACCCTGCTACCCTACTATCTTGATATCCTGCAAGCCTGATACCCTACCACCCTGCCCCCTTGAGTGGACTGTGCAAGTGGATTGTGCAAGAGTTATTTGGTGTATTGCTGAATTCTATCTTTACATATGTCCAAGTGAATACACAGGATTGTTGAATTCATACGTGCTTGTGAGATTATTTTATAAGTGCATTTTGGCAATATAGCAGCTGCAAGGACTGTGTTGAACTGTTTGCATTTCTATAACTGCACTGCCGCCTGGTGGCCACTTGGAATCCTACAGCAAGACTTTGGCTATCTGTGAACAACAGGCAGTTGAACACGGCACTCTCATTGGGAGCAGAACTGGTATACAAGCCGGCGCAAGTTGCATGCAGGATTTAACACTGTTTTGCCTTACTCCAATCAGCACTTGAGAAGTTACGATCATCAAGCTGGCTCCTATAAGCTTTTGCAGTATCCCTGGAACTTCTTGGCAACTCTGACTCTCATCGCTATATAGAGATTGCTTGAGGAATTCCTGACAACTACTGACCCTAATTTGGGGGCACGCCCCTACCATGGGCTGAGAGCTAAATGGGGACATAGTTCAGCAATGCTTATAGCAGACATCTTAACTACATCTATGGAACTGGCATACCTTCCCTAGCGGAGGCAGTAGTTGGTCGGGCCCAGCATTCACCGCTTTGGCTCTTTGCATCCTCTCTATTGATTTAACAGTGGGAATCTTGCCGACACGTCTAACCTCACGGCCAATATGCCGAAACCCAAACGGGTCACCCCGGCCAAGGGTATACAAGATCATTTTTTGCCAAGAGCGACTCAGCGCCCACCCCTGGCAGACTCTCTCTCTGAACGCTCCGAAGATTCGGACCAGGAAGGGCGGCCCAAGGGATCCCACCAGCAACTAGATCTATCAGCCAAGGCGGTGGCTACGATTGAAAGACTCTTGGCTAAGGCGATTGATCCCCTGAGACAGGATCTGAGGGAATTGGGTCAGCGTACCCAACTTCTGGAAGATATGACAGACCAATTGGCGGAGGCTCAGGAGAAGGACAGGACATTGATAGCTCAAAACACTTACCAGGTTTCTGAACTCGCAGATAAGATAGAGGACCTGGAAAACCGCTCTCGCCGCCACAACATACGTATCCGCGGCATACCAAGAGCCATACAAGATCTGACCCAATACCTAAGAGAAACTGTGGCTGCAATCCTTCCTGACCAGGATGAAAGCATGTGGGAAATTGAGCGAGCTCATAGAGCTTTAGGTGGCATGAGGAGTCCGGATGCCCCGAAAGATGTCATTGTCAGATTTCTGAGGCAGCAAGCTAGAGACACTCTACTCTCGGCTACAAGGAAGCTGCACGCTGTTAAGGGCCCAGACAACTCCCCATTGCAGATCTATGCCGACCTGTCTCCTGACACCCTTAACAAAAGGAGGCTAATGAAACCGGCTCTTACAATTTTGCTTCACCACAAAATTCAGTACCGATGGAACTTTCCATTTGCCCTCTCCTTCAATTTTAAGGGCACGACTTACACTACGCGTACACTGGAGGACTGCCTGTCGGTGCTACATCGCTTACAGCTTTACTCTGGGGAAATGCAGGAAACGCGGCAAGAGCAATCTCAACCGCCTATCCCTAAGAGACAATGGACGCTGGTGGCAGCCCAAGTCCACAGTAAACAAGTCTCTCCTCAGGGGGGAATGAAACTTACTCTGGACTGTGCAAGGGGTCAAGGTGCTGGACACAAGGCCTGCACAGGGGATGCTAGTCAAATGGCTGACCCAAGGGCGAGCTCACGTCCGGATTAGATTCTACCTGGAGCAGAATTTCATAACAAAATTTGTGATGCCAAATAGAATGTTAGATGTTAACCTATTTTTGCCTTAAGCCTTAATTCAGAAGGTTGTGTAGTTTAGGATATAAGTTTATTATTAATTGTACAGCTTGCTGGACTGTGTTCCCACCTTAAGTGGACGAATACTTCTCCTTGCTTAGAATCTTGGAGGAGGAGCACTAGTAAAAAGTGATTGTTATTTCATGCTTTTATGTTTTTAGTTCAACAACTTCGTAGTTATAGCCTTAGAGAACTGCTAACTGTAAACTTGACACTGCTTATCTGCTTATTTAAACGTTTTTACCTTAATGGCCTGAAGCTAACCCTCTTCTCTTCTGCATTTAAATTTCTGTTTAATGGCAGGACGACACCCCTGACAGCTGCTAACCGGCTCTCTTGGCAGAGGTTGGCTTTCCGGGCTCCCTCCCGTCTTGCTTCGTATGGCACCAGCTATCAGGTAATGACACACACAGCTAGGGTCACACTCGTAATTTGTAATGGCTACCTCTAAGTATACTCTGCTAACCCATAACGTGAAGGGCTTTAACTCCCCCTTTAAGAGGAGGAAAGCCTTCACATTTTATAAAAAACACAAACCCGCAATCATTTTCATGCAGGAAACTCACTTCTCTCAGGACAACAAGCCTACATTCTTGCACAAGGAATATCCTACTTATTTCCTGGCTACTCTCCCCACTAAGAGAGCGGGGTGTGCAATTTTGCTACATAAAAACTTCCCTTTTCAGGTAGAGAACACAAAGATAGATGGGGAGGGTAACTATGTTATGGTGACTGGCATGGTTGGGGGGGTTAGGACTACACTAGTCTCCCTATACTCTCCTACAACCTCCCCCTATGCGGTTCTGATCTCCTTATTGAAGAGAATTGAGTCTCAAGACCTGGGAAGATTGATAATCGGGGGGGATCTAAATCTTACTCTAGATCCGACTTTAGACAGGTCAGGGACCCCTGCTAGTTATAGATTCTCCAACAAAATAAAAAGGATTAAGCTTCTACTTAACAGATTGGGGTTGGTTGATGCCTGGAGGGGGCTTCACCCAGGGGATAGAGAATATACATTTTTTTCTCCAACTCATTTGACTTACTCTCGGATCGACACTTTCCTTACTAGTTCATATTTATTTGACTCGATCTTAAAATCTGAAATTGTCCCCTGCCCCTGGTCGGATCACTCCCTGGTACTTATTGAGGTGGACTTGGGCCCTAATTTACGACTCCCCTATACTTGGAGAATGAATGAGTCCCTCTTATCCAACCCAAGTAGCAGGGAAACAATAGCCAAGGACTTAGGGGTCTTTTTCGAGACTAATGTCTCCCCTGAGACCGGAGCCGGCTGGCTTTGGGTCACCCATAAGGCCTATATCAGGGGAACCTGTATTAAGCTGGCCTCCTCCCAGAGAAAAGTTCTTAGGCAGAAGGAGGCAGATCTAACGGCGACATTAACGAGACTGGAGAGATCAAACCAACAAAATCCCTCTCCCACGGGACGTAAGCTAATTGATAAAACCAGGTTAGAGCTAGATGGCATACTGTCACATCGTACTGAGCAGGCGATGAGAAGGACAAAGCATCTTTATTATTGGAAGGCAAATAAGCCAGACTCTCTCCTGGCTAGAAGGCTTAGCAATAAATTTTCACAACATAGAACCACTCAGATTCGGATGGCTGATGGCCACATCTCATATAGCCCTAATGACATTCAAAAGGCATTTCAAAACTTTTATCAACAAATTTACTCCTCCCAGTCTCAATGCAGTGAGGCAGACATACACTCATTTCTTAGCACTCAGGACCTTCCCGTGTTATTAGATCACCATCTGGCTGACTTGAATGCGGAGGTTACTCCCGAGGAGGTTAGATCTACTATACAAGGTCTTAAATTAGGTAAATCCCCAGGGCCGGACGGCCTCACAAACCTATACTACAAAAAATTTGAACACCTGCTTACCCCCTATTTAACGCTGCTCTTCAATGCCATATTGAATGGGGAATCTATGCCCCCTGAACTAAATCAAGCTGACATTGTCGTATTCCCTAAAGAGGGTAGGGATAATCTAGAGACTAAAAACTATCGTCCTATCTCGCTGATTAATGGAGATGTTAAGATCTTAGCCAAAATTATGGCTAACCGTATATCTAAATTTTTACCAGACTTAATTCATAAGGATCAGGCGGGGTTTATCCCTTTCAGAGAAGCAGGGGACAATGTCAGGAGGGTCTTAAATTCTCAGTATATAGCACATAAATCTCATACCCCAATGTGTTTTCTAGCTCTGGACATTGAAAAGGCTTTTGATACGGTTGAATGGCCGTATTTATACAAAATACTTGACAAGTTTGGATTTAGGGGACGCTTCATTAACTTACTAAGGAGCTACTATAACTCCCCAACTGCCAACTTAAAGCTGCCAGGAGAGCGCAGGGCAAATATCCAAATTCATAGAGGGACTAGGCAGGGGTGCCCACTCTCACCATTGCTGTTCGCGCTTGCCATGGAACCTCTTGCACAGGCGATTAGATCTCATGCAGGCATATTTGGGATTTCAGTGGGCCATCAGCACTTTAAATGCTCTCTTTTTGCTGATGATATACTTTGCACCTTGACCAAGCCCCTTCAATCGATCCCAGCTCTTATGTCAACTATAACCGAATTTAGTAATATCTCAGGTCTTAAATTAAATATAGGGAAAACGGAGGCGATGGGGTTGGGTATGGTACAATCGGAGATTGACTCTCTCAAATCGGACTATAATTTTGTCTGGCCCGCACGTCATGTAAAATATCTAGGAGTCAAACTTACCTCTAATATAGCTGATCTATATAAGGCTAATTTCCCACCTATATACAAGTCTTTGACCGAAGACATGCAGAGATGGACGAACTATAACATTTCTTGGACGGGTCGCATAGCGGCGGCTAAAATGAGCATTCTACCCAAAGTTCTGTATCTATTTCGAACCATCCCCGTCTCAATTTCACCTACAGACCTTGATAGGTTTCAGAATAATATGTTCAGGTTCATATGGGGAAATAAGCACCCTCGTATCTCTAGACAGGTGATGTTTAGACAGAAAAATAGAGGTGGACTTGCTTGCCCAAATTTAAAGCTTTACCTTAAAGCCGCTCAATTGGCCCACCTCCCCAGGGCACACTCTAGAACACACCAACCAGCCTGGGTTTTTATGGAAAATCAGCAAATGTTCCCACACAGTTGGGATAAGCTGATCTGGATCCCAAAAGAACTAGCCCCATTCACAACTCATCCAAATCCTATGATTTCACAAACCCTTCGTGCATGGGGGTGGGCCAATTCTAAATCCAGGCGGTTACTTCCTACAGGGCTATCCCCGATGATGTCAGTCATGTCTTTCCCACAAATTTTGGCAGACTCGAATGACATATCTAAATTTTGGTGGACTTCTAGAAACTTAGATCGAGTAGGGAACTGGTTTATGAATGATAGCTTGCTGACGTACGACCAATTCTGTACAACCCACGACCTACCTGTCACAGAATTCTATAATTACCTGAAAATTAGGAGCTGGGTCAGTAAGAGTTCAAGAGAACTTGGGCTTCCTAGGGCCTCCTGGATGTCCACTATATGCAAAAGCCTACCCCTTACCAAGGGGATTCTGGGCTCACTATATGACACCTTTCTTAACTTCACTAGCATCCAGAAACCCAGGTATTTTACACAGTGGGAGAGGGATCTTGGGGTGGAGTGGGACTGGGGTAAATGGTCAGAATCCTGTTCCAGTCTCTCTAGAGGCTCTCTTAACTCGGCTCTACTGGAGACGTCCATTAAGGTTTTGCATAGAGTCTATTGTACACCTGACAAATTACAGAAGTTTAAACCGTCAGAAAGCAATAAATGCTTTAGGGGGTGCCAAAACATAGGGGATCACATACACATATGGTGGTCATGTCCATCCGCCCAGAAAATATGGGGGCAATTAGCCCAATTAGCTTCCACACTTTTCAACAAGGCAATTACGCCCTCGATGGAATCCTGCCTGCTGGGGATTCGAGTTGAGGATTTATCTAAAACACAGAATAGACTATATCAATTAATGGCGGTAGCTACTAAGACACACATGGCCAGGAGTTGGAAGAAAGAGACTCTTAACTTTACAGAGGTGATTAGTAAGATCAATCATTTACTTATAAATGAGCGATTAACTTATATCATACTAGACGACATTGCCCAATTTCAGGCAATTTGGGAACCCTGGTTGGCTTCTTCATTCAGTATTCCCTTTGTATGATAGTATATCACATCATACAATCTTTACACTCTGGCAAGGGAGATCTGGTGGAGGAGCTGGAGGCGAGGGGGGGTCCGGAAATCTACTGACGGAGCGATGGAGGTGGGTGTCAGTTGTATTGGGATGTCTTAACGAGGTATGTGTTGAGGGCTCATTGGGGTGGATGCACTGGATTAGCTCTGTACTTTATGCGAAGATAGCAGTGTAATGGTCTAGTTATTAAACCTGATATTTGTAGCTTTCTCTTTTTCATCTGCGCTTACTGGATGTTTTACCTTGCGTTGTTGTTCTTTTTCTCTTCTCTAATTTTTTTTTTATTTTTATTATTTCTTTTCTTTTCTTTATGTTATGTTATTTCAATTGAAATGTTAACTGTGACTCATGTTACCTTAATAACTAAAAAAGGAAAAATGGAAGGCCTAGTCAGTTAATGATGGGAAACTATTGTACTGCGAATGCTAGCGTACCTTAACTGACTAACTACAGTTGTTTTAAATGTTTTATTGTGCATTGCCTTCTAATAAAAGTCTATTTAAAATAATATGGTACAATAAAGTATATAACAAAAAAGTAGACAGCTATATTACTGCCCATTGGCTGAAAGGGACAACCTCTGTGAGCAATTAAATATTTTTCTGCCGTTTTTCTGTTTTGAGAACATGATTTGAAAAAACACACTGTGAAACATTATCACATGCTTTCTTTCAGATGCAACAAAGACAAGAAATAAAAAAAAATCATTCCTTGTAATGGTGAACCCCTGTTTTTTAGTCCTGAGTGTTAGACTTTCTCTTGTTCCTCTAGCTGATTTCTCTCTATTCTAGGACAAATATAGAAGCATGCAGTGCCAGTTGTACAGAATATATGCTTGTATGGAGCATTGATCATATGTTAAAGTATATGTGTGTTTGTTGGACATAATACATACAAATAAATACAAATTTATTTTTTTCTTAACTTTTTGAACTGTCAGTTTTCTCCTCAAGCTGAGCTAATTTTTTCCTCCTAACTGTGTCCATCAGGGGTGTGTCTAGCTCTGCCTGTGTGCTGGACTACCATAAGGCTTGGAAGCATTCTAGACTGATGTCACTGGTCTCTTAACATAATTAGTTCTGCCCTCACTGCCTACATAGAGGTAACAGCTCTATTTAAAAATGTTTGCAGCTGCTTCATAGGCCCACCCAGTATTAGTGCATGGACCGTCATAGCCCTGCCCCTTTACTGTGCATTCTCAGTCTGAAACAGAACTTACACTGGTCAGACTTTATTTTTAGTCAATCACCCAGGAAGAGCTGGCCATGCCACAGATGACACAGGTAAGAGGAGATATGCAGCTCTGCTTGAGGAGAAAACACATAGTTTAAAATCTAAAAAAAATATAAACTTTTATTTATTTTAAACTGCACAATGTTTTTAATAGTCTTCGCCCAGCAAACAAACATGTAAGCTTTACTTCTAATTGCAGTACAATGGTTCTTTAAGTGCGTGCATCTCTAAAAACACAGTTTACACATTGTGTAGTATATCGGTAACACAACTAGCAGAGCATCAGTTTTCAGAAAAAAAGTGTCTCTCTTTGACCATTTGAAACGTCTTCCTAATAACATTGCTTGAAGTGATATTTCTTTGATTAAATAAAGATAAGTTTTCCATACATCATCAAATACAGCATAGCAAAGCATGAACGTGCATGTCTAAGATATATAGATAGATATATTTACTTTATATAGATACATGTGCACATACCTCCACCTATGTGTACATTTTTATATCCAAGATATCTTAAATAAATGTTTCCACTCTGGGAATTCTAAGTGTTGATATGCAAATACAAATAGGCATATAATTATATATGCAAATGCACAGAATTCATTACCTATGCATATTTTGCCTGCTGCTCTCATTTAATGTGTGTGTTCAGAAGGGGGGCACATAAGGAATCTTTGCCTAGGGGTACATCAGATGTAAATGTAGCCATGCTTACACAGCTGTTGAGGTTCTAATTTGTTGCATACTTCACAGACGTGAAGTTTTTCCTTAAATACTATGGACCTTTTAAATACTATACATAGTGTATGGAATACTTTCTAGTGTGAGAATGCAAAGGCCAAGTTCACTGTATTAGAGGACCACTGAAGATTGGCAACAAGCTTCACTTTTGAGCCTTCACATCGCTTGAGCCTTCACATTGCCATCTTGCAATCTATCCCCCTGATGCATCAGGTCCAAAACCTTTCTATTGTATTTTTGTGAGTCTTCAATCTTGTTAGATGCTCTGGGAACAAACACTGTGGGCCTCATTCAATTGCAAGCCAGCAGATTGCGTCCTACAGGCCGTATGTCTGCGGGCTTGAAATTTGCTACAATTACAGAGCGATTCAATTGAACAAGCCTACAACTTACGGGCCGAAAGCCGAAACCGTAAACTATGCAATCGTATGTAGCATTTCAGAGCGTGAACATGGCCAATTAAGCATGGCCGTATCTACCCATTTAGAAACAGCCAATAGAAAATGAGACCGTCATCATTACATTAGTAAAACATGGAGGTTACACGATAATCAACTAGCGTTGGTCTAGGGGTCCGATATGCGTTCAGATTCACAATCCTGCAATGTACAACATAATACAAATTAATTAAGTAAATGTTCTAGTACATGTGAGTGGCCTTATATGTATTAACTCAATGATTCCCGAGATTAATATAACACCGAAATGACACATAAAAAAAAAAAATGTGGTTGCAGATTTACAAGCTTGAGATTAATTCTAATGTCTTTCATCACTTTCCCTGCGAGTCCTATCATTTAGGGGTGTGAAAATATTTGCGGGCTTGAGGAATTTTAGCAGTTGAATAGCGATTGTAACTCTTGCGGGCTTGAAAGATCAAAGGCTTAGACGGGTTGTAAGTTACAATCTTGACAACCACAGGGATTTTCAGTCTGTAACCCGTAGATTGTTTGCAGCTCGCATTGAATAGCAAAGTAGTTTACGGGCTCAATTACGGGCTCCCGTAAACAACAATAGCTCCTTTGAATCGAGGCCTAAGTATGTTTGATTTTAGGCTCAAAGATAGGGCCCTCCCTACTTGTGTTAATTTTCTTTTTGCCTTGTACTTAAAACCTGTGTAGCTCTACAGAATATGTTGGCGCGTTACAAATAATGGATAATAATAATCACATATATAGTTGTGAGCGTACGAGTTGTTGCTAACGCTGCGGGCTCGCTACGCGAGTCGCGCCCCTCGCGACGCGAGGGCCGCGGCTCGCACAGCGCTCCGAGGCCCTCGCAAAGCGAGGGCACTGCCCGAGGGTCTCAGTTGCTGGCATGGAGCGCCTACGGCGCTCCATGCCAGCACCTGAGGACCTCGCAAAGCGAGGGCCGCAGTTGCTGGCATGGAGCGCCTACGGCGCTCCATGCCAGCAACTGCAACCCTCGCAAACTTCACGTCGCAACCCAAACAGTACGACACACACATTACGACACTCGCAAACAACATACGACACACGTTCACACACATTACGGACTCGCAACACTCGGACGCAACTCGCGAACATTACAAAATGTAAAACACAATACATACACACACCACATACATAAAAAACTTACCTACACCAAGAGGGAGCACCCAGCACCTCAAAAATACAACTTACACCTCGATTTTACTCGAAATAAAACAGTTTAGAGACTAAAAAAAAATCGAAGCGAGAGAAAAAATGGCTGCCGAACAAAACGAAAACGAGGCTACAGCACTCTAAACTCGCAAAACACCACAAGAAACTCGCAAAACACCACAAAACACCTACGGATATTCCGATACAAACGTATACCACACATTACTCGCCATTTTACGCCAATGCGGAAGTACACGACAACGGTTTGGGCTCGCGCACGCACAGTGTTACACTGCACACATTCAGCACGCTTACACAGCAGATCCACACCACTAATGCTGCAGCAACATCAAAACACATTCACAGCTCTTCCACACAATGCTTTAAAATAGGTAAAGTATATTCATTTATTAATGTATTATATATTTCATTATTACACACTTAACAGCATTAGCTACCTTACAATTTCATTGCCGTCATTTTTTGACGGGCAATTCGCTAGTATAATAATAAACATAATCATTCTCCGAAAAAAAAAATTTTTTTGCAGAATCTGCTACTGCATGGAAAGCTGACATGATGGTCATGCTTCCTCTTCAAGGCACAAAGGCTCTCAGGCCCCTATCTAATTGTCAAAATCACAATTACTGGAGACTTTAATGGAGCCTGTAAATGTTACTTATATTTAATTGGCTTATTTTAGCTACTCGCAATCCATTTGCGAGCTACAGGCTCAAAATCACTGCGGTTGTCGAAAACGTAACTTAGTCCTATCTCCTCCTTTGATGTTTCAAGGCCGCAAATGTTACCAGTGGTAAAGAAGCAAAATCGATATTCAATTACAACAATTCAACAAGCCTGCAATTGTCTTTAGAGCTCGTAAATGTCAAATGTATCAAAAAAATTCTACAAGTACTAGATAGGACTTGCAAATGGGTTAAACACCTGTGCGTAACACTGTAAAATCAAATAAACACACACTACTGTACTTAAAAATACTTAAACAGTCTCAAGCTTGTAAATCTGCAATACATTTTTAAAAAAGTTTTAATTCCTTGTTATATTGATCCCAGGACTCAAGGAGTAAATACATTTCAGGCCACCCACATGGACTAGAATAGTTGATTTATTGATTTTTATTGATTTCTACATTTCTGGATTGTGGGTCCGATTGCATATTGAACGTCTAAACACTAATTGATTGTAGTTTAAACTCCATGAGCCCCATTCATTTGAGCTTTCGGGAGAGCCCTATTTAATTGCTCAATTTCCCCACGCTCGCAAATGTATTCACACCCGTAAATTGCAAATGAAGGAGAAAATCCAACAAGTGCTAGAGAGGACCCGCAAGGAGGTTAAACACCTATTTGTAGCACTGTAAATGCAAAGACAAAATCAATACTGCCCTGTAAATAACCGGGAAAGCGATGACTGACATTAGAATTAATTGCACAACGGTCTCAAATACGCAAATTTGCAGGAAATAATATTTATTTTTAGGTGTCATTTTGGAGTTAAATCGATCTTGGGTATCAATGAGTTAATACATATCAGGCCACCCATATGGACTAAAACAGTATTGCATTTATTTGCATAATCCTTTATTTTGAATGTTTTGCGAGTCTGATCGCAGATCGGACCCCCAAACCTAATTGGCTGATTACATGCTTGCTTAATTGGTCATGTTCCCGCTTCGAAGTGCTCCGAACCAGTGCATGGTTTACGGTTTTGGCTTGGGGCCCGTAACTTGCGGCCTTGAGCTATTGAATAGCATCACAATCGGAGACCAACAGGAGCCCGCAACTTACCCTCAGACATTCGGCTGTCTGCGATCGAGTTGCGGGCTTGGAATTGAATATGGCCCCATGTTTTACTGACGTCATGATGAGGGCCTCATTTACTATTAGCGCTGTCTAAATTGTAACTTACAAGCTTGCTTACTTGATCATGCCCTGAAATGCTAAGTACGGGTTCTTGGTTTGGGTGGTGGGACTGTGAGTCTGTAATTGTGGGCTTGAGTCAATTAAATACATCTGTAACTGCACCAAATTTCTAACCCGCAGACATACAGGCAGAGTGAAAGTAATTATGGGCTTTTTAATTAATTGGGGGCCTCAGTGTGCAAGTCAACAGAAAGTGTGAAAGACACAAACATGCCATCCTGTTGAAGCAAGCAATGTCTAATAAAATAAATATTTTACCTAAAAATATTTTATGCCCACTGCTTACAGACATGCTAATGTTAATTTGTTCACAAACTAAACAAACATTCAGAGTTTTTCCAAATCTACAGTGGTCCTTTAAGCCACAATGTACCCAATTCCCTACACATTAGACGTGGGACACATAAGACACGCTATCTACAAAGCACACCTTTTTGTTTTCACACTGAGTTTAATTATCTTCCCATCAGCTGCTTTGGGAGAATGAGTCAAAGAGATTGAATATGGCTATTAATTCCCTGTGAGAAAAATACTTTCTAGGGGATAATAACTGTAACATGGTCTTTCCAAAGGGGACAAAAAATATATTTACTTTTAAAAGTAATAATAATAATAATTCTTCACTGAATAGCAATGGACAGTAATTACTGAGGTCATTATTTTTAGAAAAAAAAGAGTTATGAGTGGGACAAAATCCCTCCTGAGATGTGTGCAAACCTGGTGGCTAACTACAAGAAACATCTGACCTCTGTGATTGCCAACAAGGGTTTTGCCACCAAGTACTAAGTAAAAAGGGTCAAATACTTATTTCACTCATTGACCTGCAAATCAATTTATAACTTTTATTTTTGTTATTCTGTCTCTCACTGTTAAAATACACCTACCATTAAAATTATAGACTGATAATTTCTTTGTTAATGGACAACGTTCAAAATCAGCAGGGGATCAAATACTTTTTTCCCCTCACTGTATACTCACCATCCCCTATGAGCCAGCGGATCCTCAACTATAGTATAACAATGGGATTCTTATATATCCCCATGGCACCAAAGATTTACCTCCATACCACGAGTTCCTCAATGGACCCCCATGGTACTTAATATTAACCACTGTACCATGGGGGTCTCATTGGACCCCCATGATATACTAAACTATAACCAATGGGCTCCTCATGGACCCTATGGCACCTAAAATGAACCCCTATGCCATGGCAAGCTTATCACTACCACAGGGGTCCCCATGGACCCTAATCCCCCCATTGAGAGTCCATGAAGTCCCTCATAGTCACTAACACTCCAGCCAAACCCTCCGGGTGCAAGTCAGTTAATTTTACAGGCTTCTTTTTTTCCAGTGGCCATAGAATATCTCCGGTACTTAGGTCTCCAAAACTCCCTTAGTTGCAAGTTATTTTTCCAAGGATTTCTACGAGAGCAATTGAATGAAAGTCATAGTACATAGGCCAGGATGCATTGGCATTAAAGTCCCATAAAATCTTAAGTTTAAAGAGAAAAAACCTCTGAGTGGTGCAATTCAATTCTACTCCCAGGACATGCAGACTGCAACGGACTGCAAGTCCAAGAATGAAAGATTAGCTGCTATCCTATAGATCTCGAGACCTCCGTGCAGAGCAAAGCAGCTTGTTGAAAAAGAATATGGAGGAGTGGGCAAAAAAATGAAAAAAATAAATGGTCTAGTAAGTTTGGTTTATTTTAATACATGCATAAATATTATACTTGCAAAATATAAAAACAGGTTATCTGCTTAAGACTAAAAGGTCAATTATTTAGCATAAAACATATGTAGAACTTATTTTTTAATGTATGTAACCTTAGATTAATCTCATACCCTATGGCTTTAAGGTCTGTTTATCTTAAAAAGGCTTTTGTGTTCTGTCAATGATTGTGGACAGGTTCTGCAGTTTTTTTTGCAGTTTCAAAAGTACAATCTCTCATGTGTGTGATAAAATTATCCAAACTAACATCACTTTATATTTTGGCTGTTTTTAACCATTTTTGTGCTTTTTCTCCAAATTATTTTTTTAACAAAAAAAAAAGAAAGGCAAATAAAAAAAAAGAATGACAGGCAAATATAATATCTTGAGAATCTGCAGAGAGCAGAGATAACATAAGGAAGACATAGAGATACATGACCCGTGCATGATCCATTCAGGCTAGTTGATGGAATAACTGACACGACAACTTGAGTTGGGAGAAACAACGGGCCACAGCTTTATTTTGACACAATGTAAACAAACAACCGTAACTTATTTAGATGACTAATTTAGTCCTTTCCTTCCGGCGGAGGAGCCCGGCCACGAACAGTGACCTCACGCTTTGAGCCCTGCCCAAAGCCCCAATGCTTATCTTTAAGCACGCCCTGTGAGGTGGGGCCATCGCCCCCTTAGGCCAGTGGGCCGGGCAACTCACCTCCCGCCACACAGACATAAATTAAGAATACACAACATACAATAGCCACTTCTCCGAATTCTTTAACCAAAAATTATATATTAATTTCAATATTTCTTATTTATATTATATATATTATATATACTTTTTTTTTTTTGTTTTTTTTTTTTAAAGAATAAACCATAACATCTGTTAACAACAAAATCAGGGTGGGTGGGTGGGATTCCAGTCGGGAGACCGCGCTGCTGTGTTCAATGGCGCGAAACGGGCTTCCGACACGCCCCCCGACGCTCCTGATTGGCTAATAGCCTCACAGGCTCCGCTGGGTCACGTGACGCTACAGGCTGACCCAGGGAGCCTGTGCAGCCTCCGCGTCGTTCATGACCCATGCATGATCCATTTAGGCTAGTTGATGGAATAACTGACACGACAACTTGAGTTGGGAGAAACAATGGGCCACAGCTTTATTTTGACACAATGTAAACAAACAACCGTAACTTATTTAGATGACTAATTTAGTCCTTTCCTTCCGGGGGAGGAGCCCGGCCACGAACAGTGACCTCACGCTTTGAGCCCTGCCCAAAGCCCCAATGCTTATCTTTAAGCACGCCCTGTGAGGTGGGGCCATCGCCCCCTTAGGCCAGTGGGCCGGGCAACTCACCTCCCGCCACAGAGCATGCGAGGGACGCCTCCCGAGGCTGCGATCCCCCCCTGCTAGACATTAAAGCCAAGGCCCGCAAAACACTCTCCCTAAACTCGAACATCATCAACTCATACCCTATTTCCGTAAGATGAACCTTATCCTTTGCGAAAAAATCATCAGCGCCGACCGGTTCGAAATCTTTATACCGGATGGCAGAGAAACCTTGTTTTCTCACAAAGCTCGCAATCTGCTGGTTTATCTTCTGTCTAGCCTTATCTAAGCATACTGGGTCGCGCGCATTACGCCATGATCTCCTCTTAATCATCTCAGACCAGATAAGGAACGTACAGGAGGGAGGACAAAGATCCTATTATAGGGCACACCTACTAATCCAAATCTAAGAAACAAGAGAGTAAACTAAATAATAAAACTTAACATTTAATGGTATTTAAAATCCTTATTAAAATATATGCACATAGGTAGCAGAGAGGTAGTAATGTTCTAATTGGCAGTATGGGTGTATATAAAGTCCTAAAAGGACCAACTTGTATGCAAGCTATATTCAATATA
Source organism: Discoglossus pictus (assembly GCA_027410445.1). Classification (NCBI taxonomy): domain Eukaryota; kingdom Metazoa; phylum Chordata; class Amphibia; order Anura; family Alytidae; genus Discoglossus; species Discoglossus pictus. The sequence goes on along the minus strand of CM050167.1, from coordinate 47,143,647 downwards.
AAGTGCTAGTGTAAATCACAGATAAAGTGATAGTCGTGCAAAAAAGGTGCAGAATATAAAGTGCCAAGTGCTAATAATTTGTAAGGTACACAGCTATTGGTGTGCACCAAAATAAGTGATTAATATATAAATATTGTAAATATAGCAAGCTGTATGGGTTTAGAACATGAGGTAGTCCAGCTTCAATGCTGGAATTAAATAGCAACCACTGTATCCTATATAGGGGAAGAAATGCCCCAAAAATAATTACAAGTCCCTAGGCGGGACCCTAAATTAATATGTATTACTGTCCTAGAGTGACAGTGTGGACCATTAGGAATGTAGACCCGATTTTGCCTGAATATTGAAAATAGATACTGCGTGGTTCTACAGGATCTAACTAGTAAAGCTGTGCCTTTCTGAATATAAATGTGCTAAATAGCTGGTTCTAACCATCGGGGAAGGGACTTTAAACTATGGGCCTGAGATGGAAACCACGCTAGCTCTCTGCTTAGCACGCCGCGGTCTAGACGCACAATAGTGACGTCATCCGCTCGCGACTGCGTTCCTACGTGAACCCGACGCACGTTTCTTGTATTTCATCAAGGGTTACGCCAGACTTTCTCTTGAGCCTATTTAAAGGCTGGCGTAGTCATGGCAACGAAACGGAGTTAAAAACCAGAGGAAAATAATGTCAATATAAATTCCTCAATGTGTGCAATTAAAATTAATAGTAAATTGCAGACCCCCCGAACCGTGTCTACTGTTCGCGACTAACTCCCCTATCCTAAACGCTCCAAAGAACGCCAGGAAAAAAGCCGTTCGGAAAAGTAGAGATTCAAAGGGGTCTCTGCAAACCACCAGCAATTCCTGAGCCAATCTCAGCAACAGCGCAAATGTTATTGGCCGCCTACTATCTGGCCTTTGCGCACCGCTGAACATTCCGCGCACCACCTTGCGCACTAGAAACTCCTTAGTAAGGTCCCTCTGCCAAGCAAGCTTAAACATAAAAGCAAGCGCCGTGACCTGTCTCCCTACTACGGGTTTTGATTCGCCTTGCTCGGCGCACCGCAGCAGGTACCAAAGCAGGATCCCTACGCTCTTGTCCTCCGTCGTGGCACCACCTGCCAGTGCCACTAAACTATGCCATTTTGCCCACACGCGTCTATAAGCGTTCCACGTCGCTGGGGCAACAGACTGTCTCACGAGTCTCGTTACCTGACAGCTCCAATCTCCCAGAGCTCCTCGGGGATGTGCTCCCCCAGGGCGTTCGCACGAGGCGCCAGCGCCCTGAAGCGATCCTCCTGAAACCGAGAGAGGGCGTAAGCAATTCCGTTATCCACATTTGTCACGTGTCTTGCTTGAAACCATATGTTCAAGCGAAGGCAACATAGCACAAGATGCCTGAGCAATCTAATCACTGGTACGGATGCCGCCGTGATGTTGTTCACGGCTTCAACCAACCCCTTATTACCCGAATGGAAAATGACTCGCCTGTCCCTGAAACAAGGACCCCATAAGTGCACTGCTACCACCATAGGAAACAGCTCCAGGAATGTAGGGTTCAGCAGTAAACCCGCCTCTTCCCATTCCTCCGGCCATGCCGCAGCGCACCATCTCCCTTGGAAATACGCCCCAAAACCGATCGGTCCAGAACCATCGGTGTGAAGGTCTAGCTCTGCGCTGGTGGTGCCCTCCTTTTGAAGGACCACCCGCCCGTTAAAATCGGCAAGGAACATCACCCATACCCTTGCATCGTCACGCATGGCCCTAGAGACTATTAGGAAATGATGCGGCTTCGCAATCCCTACCGTAGCCAGCGATATCCGTCTACAGAATATCCGCCCCATGGGGATAATTCTGCACGCGAAATTCAACTTCCCCAATATTGATTGCAGCCGCCGCAGGGTCACCCTCCGTGCGCCCCGTAGCGCCGTAATCTCGGCTTGCATGTCCTCCACCTTCTCTAAGGGAAGACTGCACTCCATTTTGCAGGAGTCAATCCGAATCCCTAGAAAAGTCAATTGTTCCGTAGGGCCCTCCGTCTTGTCGTGGGCCAGTGGTACCCCGAATTCTGTACAGATTTCGGTGAACACCTCCAGCATGAAACGGCAAGCGTCGTTTCTCGCTGGGCCAACAAAAAGGAAGTCATCCAGGTAATGGGTAACACTCTGGTACCCCGCCTCGATGCTCACAACCCATTGTAAAAATTTGCTGAAGGCCTCGAAGTAAGCACAGGATATCGAGCATCCCATGGGTAAACATAAGTCGACGAAGTAACTTCCGTCTACGAAGCACCCCAGCAACCGATGGCTTGACGGGTGTACGGGGAGCAATCTGAATGCTGCCTCGATGTCCACTTTTGCCATAAGGGCCCCCTGGCCCTCCCTCCTCACCAGATCGACCGCCCGGTCAAATGACTCGTAAGACACAGTAGCCTGGTCTTTTGATATGCCATCGTTTACCGAATGACCTCTGGGGTAGGAGAGATGCTGGATCAATCTAAATTTACCCTTCTCCTTCTTGGGGACCACCCCAAGTGGAGACACAACTAATCCCTGGATGGGCGGGGCCGCAAATGGCCCAGCCATCCTCCCCAATTTTACCTCATTAAGCACCTTAGCTTTGGCTACCCCTGGGAAATCCCTAGCCGACTTCAGGTTTGGGACAAGAAAACCTTGAATGTCGACCCCACATGGAATCCGGAATCCTTTTCGGAACCCGTCCTCCAACAGGCGCGCCGCTTCGGCGGTGCCTGCCAATTTACCGTAGCGCTTTAGCCACGGCAGCATGGCGGGGAGGCGTATGGGCGTCCTGCCCCTTTGCGGGAGGTTCGCCCCTGCCTCCCTCTTTGGGTCTACCGCATCTAGACAGGGGGTGTTCACCTCTGCAATTTGAGCATGCATGCTTAAACCTGCAGTTAGGTGCCCATCTGCAGACCCCCTCGTTGTACGAAAAACAGGTCTTAAGACCTGCTCCTGAGGCGTGGGTGGGGCCCTTAGCTCCACCGGCCCTGCTCCGAAAGGGCGTCGTGACTCTCATGGGTGTCATGATGTTTAGCCAATACGCCACCGCTTTGTCACTCCACGCCATACTTGGCCTCGAGGCCAAGTATTGCCGGAATTCCTCATCGTACCGCCACCAGGCCGTACCCCCATAAACCTTGTGAGCATTCCGAATTTCGTCTATGTAAACGAACAATCCCGAACTCTGTTCAGGGTGCCGCTCACACAGTACGCAAGCCCAAATAGAAAATGCTTGCAGCCAGGTATCAAACGTCCTGGGTAGCCTAGCAAAGGATTTCCCCTCCCTGGGGCCCCTCTCGGCCAGGTCTGTTTGCCTAGACATAGGGAGAAGGGAAAACAACTCTATAAATTCCCTCCTCCAGATCTTTTCCTTTACATCCTGTGGAAGGTGTGCACCTAAATTATCCAACGAGCAGAGGACTATAGGCCTCATGGCTGCGTCGGTAACTCCCACAGTATTATTCCCAACTGCTGCAATCGCGTTGCCTACCGGCTCGGGGGCGCGCAAGCTAGCTAGCGCCTCGCTCGCGCTCGCTGGCGCCACTACCGCTGTTGGCTGGGACCATGCACCCTTTGCTAGCCCCCCTATCCAAGCTCCCATTTCGCGCTCGCTAACCGCAATGTTATGCGCAGCTAATAGAGTCTTTAATGACCCAAAAAAACCACCCTTGTCTGCTGCGCAGCTCAATTCTGAGCGCTCACCTGCTTCTGGAAGCTTTGGAGTAGATACGGCCAACGGAGTATCCCCGCGTCTCTCCTGACGCTCCGGGGACTCTGACCGTCTGGCCCTCCGCGGGCTTCTCCTCTCAGATCCCGTGCAAGCACAGCTGCACCGACAAGATCTTCTGCTTCTAGACCTGGATCTCCTTCTGGATCTGTGGGTACAAGAAGAACAGTCACTAGCTCTCCGCGACCTGCATGCCCGCGCCCCTACCGCTCTTTCCTCGAGGAAGGGGCCTGGTCAGCTAAGCTTGCGCGGCTGGAGTAGGCTAGCACTGCCTCCGCCGCCCCCTGTAGGGGGTCCCCTGAGACTTCCTCGGGCGTTGGAATATCCAGCTGTTGGTCAGTCTTAGACCCTTTGCGCTGTGGCCTAACCGTATCGCCCTCAGTCTCTACTCTGCTACGCCTTAGCGGTGTGTGCGTAAATAGCAGCGGACTGTACCTGCTCGTAGCCTTCTTAGCTCGAGTGGGGCGTCCTAGCCTCGCCACTGCCGCTGTCACAGGCATGTCATCAATCATGACCATGCTGTCTTGGCTATTCATCTCTCTGATGACCCCGTCTCTTCTCTCTCTCGTCGTCGCCATGCTCCTCTCACTGCCAGCTGGGCGTCCCTGTAAAGTACCAGAAGCACTGTTAATGAGGGAAACCCCAGGGACCGTCTGCTTGGCACCGTGAGGGCCTGTAGGAGCCTTTTTAGGACTCCCGGCTTTTCTCTTACCCCCTGCACCCCCCTTACGGGGTGTTAGAGGGGTGTTTCGCGACCTTTGTCGCGGCCTAGGACCTTTAGGCAAGTTGGCAGGTGGTGGCCGGAGTGCTAGGCCCTCACCCCCACCGCCCGTGATCCTGGCGCTCGCCTGCCTGGGGGGTATGGGGTCCCGGCCGCCCTGACCTGTAACCCCCCCCATCTCTGGTGTCTCTGCTACCCGATGGACGTGGGTCTGGCAGCCCTACAGTGGTGGGATGGAAAAAAAATTCCCTGGAGGCATCAGAATTGGCTAGGACACCAGCCACCGCAGGCTGTTCCTGTACAATGTGCTGAGCTCCAAGCGCAGAAGGCATGGGAGGTCCCAGCCTGTCCTGCACCCACCTGACCCCTTGGCTTAAGGCACGGGTCCTAACCTCAGCCAGTAAGGCCTCTAAGCCTTCTGGATCCATAGTAAATGCTAACAGGGGAACAAACAGGGGGAACAACAAGCAGAAATACAGGCACACACAGACACAGGAACACACACAGACACAGCACACTCACAGGGAGACAAGGACACACACACACACAAAAACGGAGGAGGAAAAAACACAAAAACGGACAAAGATAGCCTCAACAGTGATATCCCCTTATATGCTGGTAAGCTGGGGTGAAATCTCAGTAATTAAACCTTCCTACTTTAGTTTTAGCTGCAGGACCTCAGACCTCCGTCCATCCAGTCGGGAGACCGCGCTGCTGTGTTCAATGGCGCGAAACGGGCTTCCGACACGCCCCCCGACGCTCCTGATTGGCTAATAGCCTCACAGGCTTCGCTGGGTCACGAGACGCTACAGGCTGACCCAGGGAGCCTGTGCAGCCTCCGCGTCGTTCAGTACATTGATAGTAGAGAGAAAGGTAGAAATGTAGAGAGAAAAAGAAAAGAAAGTAATAATTTACAGAAAGAGTAATAGATAATTGGAATAGACTTCCAGTAGAAGTCATAAAATCAAACACTGTTAAGGAAGTAAAGCATGTCTGGGAAAAGCATAAGGCTACATTAGGGCTTATTAACCACATGTTTGGTTGATAGAATGGGCACGCAAGATGAGCCTTTGTAGTTATCGGTCATAGAATCGATGCTTAAGGGAGGAGACAAGGAAAAGGAGAAAGAAATAGACAGGCAAGTGAGGGAAAGAGATGCGAAAGAGCAAAAGGTAATGGAAGAAATAGAAAGAGACAAGGAAGCAAGAAGAGAGAAGAGAGAAAAGAGATGAGAATGGAGTGAGAGATAAGGGGTAGAGAAAGAAAAGGAGAGCGAAAGGTCTAGAGAGCAGGAGAAAGGGAGAGGGAGAGAGAGAGAGGAGGGGAGAAGCTAGAGGGAGGGAGACAGAAGGTATAAGAGGGAGGGAAGGGAACAAGAGATTATACATAAGGGTTTATGCTGCTAGACATATACCAATGTTCTCCTTGTTATTATAAACATATACCGTAACTATAAATAAACAACATGAATGCCAAGCAGTCAAAAATCTGATTCAGAGGAAAACACATAAATGTATTTGTGCTGTAGTCATAGATGGCTTGGAATCGGATGTATCATTCCACTATCATATCACTGCATAACAAAGGCTTCCTCACACTTCACTATCATATCACTGCATCACACAGACTTCCTCCCTCCTCACTATAATAAAACTGCATTACACAGACTCCCCCCCCCCCTCACTATAATATCACTACACAACACAGTATTCCTCACACCTCACTATCATATCACTGCATCCCACAGGCTCCCTCCTCACTTTCATATCACTGCATCACACATTCTTCCCTTGTCCTCACTATAATATAACTGCAAAACACAGGCTTCCTCCCACCTTACTTCCCTCCACTTTTAATAACTTCATGATAGTTTCCCAGGGGAATAGTGAGTGTGAGGGTAGGTGAAATATGGGTGATGTGGTAAAAGGAAGGGAAGGGAAGAGGAATAAGTGAAAAGCAAGAAGAAGGCAGAGAGAGGAGGTAGAAAGTGAGATGGGGAGAAGTGAATACATAATAAAGAGCAAAGAGCAGAAGTGAGTTGAAAATATATGAATATATGAATCAACTGTTAGAGTAAAATAAATAAATGTAAAAGTTAGGTGTTGTGGTGCAAGAATACATGACAGAAAAAAGTATACTTGCTGTGTAAATACAATGTTGTATGTACCTTTGTGGAAATATTCTTTCTGATGCTTGGCTGCCCATTGCATCCTCCAGGGTTGTTAAAGGGGGGGTCAAAAGCTTTCTTGGGAGAGATATACTGCTCCATAATTCTGGTGGTGCATGATTAAATTTGTAATATTGTTTATATTTAATATTTGTACTTTGTGTGTCGCCTATTCAGATAACCTGGGGGATGTAGCCCCATCTTCCCAGTTCCTCCGCCCCTGCCAGGATATGAAGCATTCCCTGCATTGTGCTGGGGAGATAATCATAATGAGCAATGCAGCAACTGAATCATCTGTACACTCAGAAGTCAAAGCCTCAAATCCTGGCCTGTGTTTGGCTTTCCAGGCCCACCTCTGCCCTAAGGTGTGGGAGATTTTTTCAATTTTAAAAAAAGTTTTTTGATGGATAACACAGTGTTATGAACAGAAGAGCCCACTGGACTGTTTGGGGTTCATCAGTTATTATAGGTGTGGTTAGAAGGTACTAACAACTTGCTTAACAGTCATATCTGGGATATACAAATGGTTAAACATTCCAAAGAATTTATATGGCCCTGTGATCGGCCATGTGTGAAGGCTCTGGCTTTAGTCATGGAGGGGGGATAGCAAGCTATTTGTCCACGAGGATGAGTTATAACTGGGGGGAAGTCTTTGGTGTTTTGTGTCATCATTCTGTGTTTTTGATATATCTCTGTAACAATAAAGAAGTGTCAGTCAGGTAACAATAAAGAAGTGTCAGTCAGGTGTCAGAGTCTGCTTGTACTAATCAAAGGTAGATGGTGGGTGATTCTTAGATCTTAAGAAAAGGGGTCTGATGGTGCCTGTCTCTTGAGAAATGAGGCTGTCATCTGAAGTATCTGGTGGTGTTGAGATCTGAAAAAAAGTTGCGACCCATAGAGAGAGAATTGGGGTGAGCGTAGTCCCCCAAATCTGGCGTGCATAACACACAGAAAATGTAGACATGTCACACTACAATTGAGAAAGCTCTCATCAGTGGTGTAGTTCTGCCTTGGACAGCAAAGCCAAAGCCTATGAGATCACATTTCCAGGAGACAAAGAACTGCATTAAGCTGCTGGTACAGTGACATAGTGGAATAGTATTTGAGCACAGAAATATCTGTATTCTGTGACATTCCTATCTCTAAATACATGTGACACTTTTTGACACACACATCTACAACTATATATATATATATATATATATATATATATATATATATATATATATATGTTAAATGACCACTTTATTGAAAATTTGTTCTGCTGATAAAAATAAAGAATAAAAAAATATAAATATAAAAAATATAGAAAAACATAGAAAAATTGTATTTTAAAATGTAAAAAGTACAACCTCTGATTTACTACCTTTTATATGCAATTATATTGATGTGGAATTTACCAATTTTGCTTCTCCTGATCAACTTTCTGAGGTCAGAAAAGACTTTGAATGCAGAGAGGACATTTCTATCTGCACAATGGGAATGTAGCGATTAAAACTACCAGTGCTCTCAACTGAACTTATGCAGATTCATTAGTTTACAAGGCCACACCTTCCTAAGAAATTAGCAGACACTTTCAGATCAAAAATATAAAATTAGACCAGAGAAAAGAATAATTGCTTAGGTCATAAATATAAAGTTTTTTTTATTTTTTATTTTACCCGTTATCAAGTTTAGTTATTGAAAAAACATAATCAAAAAAAGTGTCCACACTGGTCCTTTAGCTTTTGTCAATAACACAACAGTACTCTATTTCCCATTTATAAATACTACAAGCAATCACATCTATGCTATTAGAGTCTATCAAAGAATCCCCAAGCTTCAGTGCACAGTGATTGAAAGCACAGATCTGCAATCCACATTTCACACCAGTGATTTGTTTGCAAGATGTGCCAAGTTGGGAACTTTGTTTATTTGATGTAAATGTTTCTTGGCTACTGTAAGAGCTCATCACAAGTCTCAGTTTAAATTGTGTGGACACCGGGATTATTCATATCAAGAGAGAATCATGCTGGCAGGCTTTAAACGAAGAGTTAAATTATCTGGCTTGGAAAATAATAAACATCTTGAAGAAGGGACTCCCAAGAAGCTGTGATATTTCAAGATGATTGTCCTCTTTGACATCCTATTTATGTGCAGAAAAGAGGATTACTGCACAAGCTCAGGTTTGGAAAAATATGTCATTGGATATAAAAAAAACTACTTGCTTCTGTGTCATTTTCTATACAAGAAAACAAAAAATTGAAGACAATGCCAATCTCAATAAAGATTAAATAGAGCAGTGCTAGTGCTGTACAACTTCTTTAGTAGAAAAGGAGGAAGTTGTAGACCAGTGAGCTTTTGAAATGGATTTATATTGGCTAGTAAGCTGGTGGGCCAGATTTAAATAACTATATTATATCTCATGTTTTATATTAATAATATTAGGTTTGTGAGGAGAATCTCTCTGGCAGACAGTGGGCCACAGAAATCAACTGGTCGTAAGCCACCCCAGGGCTGTCAGTTGGACAGCTCTGCTATACAGCCCACTGATTACTTTCTTCAAAGATTAATAAAGTATTAAGACTTAAATGCATATCTAAGTTTCATAGATTATGAAAGCATCTAATAGGAGAATCAGTAGTGTATGCAAACTAACAAAAAAAAAGTAAAAACAATAAACTTCCCTTGACGTTAGCAAAATGTCTTGTAATTTCTCCCAATTGAAAACTAGAGTAAACACCCCCTCCAATCCCAGGGTAAATTTGCATAAAATTCATAATTTGTTTTCGTCAAACAGGAGGTAGCAAAGGCTGAAACATTTGTATCAAACTCTGGAGCTCCTGATTGTGCTGTAAAAAAGTCTGGTATATGTAGTATGGCACCATGTTAGAAGTTGCTATGTATTTTCATATGAGTATCTCTGTGCAGCACATTCACACTTGATTACCACCCCTGCAGGTTGCCCATTCCATGCATCAACTAACTGATGGTGTTTTTTTCCTTCCTCTCTCTGTTTGACAGAGCTAAGCACCAGCTGAGCATGCTTGTGTCATTACCACACAGGAAGCAGCCGGGCAGGTCACATCCCATCTGTCACTTTGAGACTGACATCAGTGATTTCCTATTGGCTGAGAAAGAGACCACAGGTGAATAATGGGTTAAAAATTGGTCCACAAATGCTCCATGCTGATTGGAGGGGGGCAGGTGCCTGTGTAGACACCCCTGGGGGCATCAACATAATCAGAAGGATTTTTAGATATTAGTAATAAAGGTGATAAATAATAATAAATGTTTTATGAAATGTGTTGCATATATCAAGGATGCTTTTTGCCTAAGAAGCACAGAAATGTATTAATCCAGCTAATTTATATATGCCTTTAACTTTTAATTGTGTATCACTTAGATACATCAAGTTTATTAAAACAACATAATGTAAATAATGCTATCTCATGAAGACAACGTTCTACAAAAATAATTTTTATTTGAGATCTCTTGATTGGTGTCATGATAGTTCAGGATCAGCTTGACCAGCACTGGAGAGCTCCTGGTTATATCTTATTATCTACATCCAACATTCCTTCTTCTCTAGCTGACTGGAGTTGCCAGCAGATCCCAATGTCCTCAGGACCCAAGAGTATAAACTAGAAGTGTAATGCTGGGTGAGTGGCTCATACAGATCAATGAGTGCAGCCTGGAAACAGACCTTCTCTGCTGTTATTAAATTATACAGTCTAAAATAAATTAGATTGCCAAATCTAAAGTTTTCAGACTTTATGATTCCACCTTTTCAGCCCACCCTTGGCAACCCCATAGATAGCACCTCTAATTGAAATATATTCAGCTCCTTCCACATTATACATTTTTTGCTGTTTACAAAGACAGTATATCTGCACCCTCTTACAGATCCCAACATATGGTCTGCTCTTTCGTTTCCACGATAAATCACAATAATTTGAAAATGATTTACACTGCCCTGTTTTTAAGTGCCTCAATATAAAAAAGGTGAACAATCTTGATTCATAAAGTATGGCATATGTTTGATATAAATTCAACTTTAAATCCAAAAATTCCTTTATTGCAGAATAATCGCTTGAGAAAAAACTATCAGTATAAAGATGTAAAGTGCAACTGCTGTCATTTACTAAGCTCTCTCCTGAGCAATTGAGACTATACCGCTATGTTGACAGAAGTTCTGTGTTTTAAAGCCCTCACAAGGCTTATGTACACGGTGTGACATTTACAATCCAATAAAACCAGATTAACAGATATATTTGTACATTTGAAAGAAAAAAAGGTACCGTATTTGAAAATGTTTAAGGTCTGGGATACTAGTAACCATAAATTCAAACTGAAAAACAATACAAAACAATATTCCCACAAGGTTGGAATAAATTAATGATTAGAAATGTGTAAAATGTGGGTATTATGCACATTTATATAAGAGGAAAGAATAAATAAAAAGACAGTTAAATAAATATAATATGGTTAAACAATTAATACATCATACAGTCAGTAAAATTCACAATTCAGATTTTTTTAAGTTTATGTTGAGATTTTCTAGATAAAGACAGTAAACAGGAATAATTACAAAGATTAAAGTATTACATACCCTAAAAAGCATTGTACAGATAGATATAAAGAACTGTGGAATAATGTGGATAGCAAAAGTGTGTGTTACTATTAAAGATAAATATTATATTATATATAATGTACGACGAGCCAGTTAGTTTAGATGGGATTGATAGATTCTGATGTGTTGGAAAACGATGCAGGAATAAAACACGTTTGGTGGTTGTGCGCAAATAATGTAAACATTTTTTAAAATTATTTCTGAACAAATAAATGACATATAATAGTTGTCAAACTACGAATCATCGTCACGCTTTGCGTCCGCAGTTTGCTTCGCGAGGGTCCGCATTTGCGGAAGGTGGAGGCTCCAACGTCGGCTGTGTTTGTCCGCAAAAGCATTTGCGGAGGTGGAGGCTCAAAGGCGCCTCACAAGCGGTTACAAACACCCACACGCACGACTTAGAAAAAAAAACATTACGACCTCGGAACCGACCTTAACGGCACAAACACCCACAGGCATGACTTTGAAAAAAACATTACCACTTAAGAAAAATACGACCATAACGGCCGAACAGCGCGCACCTAAAAACAGTCAAAACACAATAAATACCCACAAAAAATACATAAAAAGCTTACCCATAGCAAGGGGGGGCACCCAGGACCTCTGAAAGTGAAGTTACATTTAAGTCCAAATTCCCGAGTTCAGACACACGAAAATCCCCTAAGCGAGAGAAAAAATGGCCGCCGAAAAAACGAAAATGAGGCTCAAAGACCCAGGACCGCCCAGCCACCTACAACTTACCCAAGAAGGGATCCGAGATATGCTCGGAAACCCGCATTAACCCCACGGGATCCGAGATAAGCTCGGAGACCTGCATTACCCCACATTAACCATTGCAGTGGGGGTCCCGATCGCAAGCAATCGGGGACCCCCGCTGCAATGAAAATTCTAAATTCCCGTGTTATGGGTCCTTAAAGGACCGTAAAAGTCCTTAAAGGACCCGTTATAAAAAATATATATATACACTATCACGCATGGGGCTCTATACAGAGCCCCATCAACCATTAATTAACCCTGTCCCTCATGGGGGTCAATATAGACTCCCATAAGTCCTTCATTAACCCAGTCACTCATGGGGGTCAATACAGACCCCCAAAAACCTCTAATTAACCCTGTCACTCATGGGGGTCAATATAGACCCCCATTAGCCCTTCATTAACCCTGTCACTCATGGGCGTCAATACAGACCCCCAGAAACCCCTAATTAACCCTGTCATTCATGGGGGTCAATATAGACCCCCATAAGCCCTTCATTAACCCTGTCACTCATGGGGGTCAATACAGACCCCCATAAGCCCTTCATTAACCCTGTCACTCATGGGGGTCAATACAGGCCCCCATAAGCACTTCATTAACCCCCTCACTCATGGGGGTCAATACAGACCCCCATAAACCCCTAATTAACCCTGTCATTGATGGAGGTCAATATAGACCCCCATAAGCCCTTCATTAACCCTGTCACTCATGGGGGTCAATACAGTCCACCATAAGGCACTTCCTTAACCCCCTCACTCATGGGGGTCAATATAGCCCCCCATAAGCCCTTCATTAACCCTGTCACTCATGGGGGTCAATACAGACCCCCATAAGCCCTTCATTAACCCTGGCACTCATAGGGGTCAATACAGGCCACCATAAGGCACTTCATTAACTCCCTCACTCATGGGGGTCAATATAGACACCCATAAGCCCTTCATTAACCCTGTCACTCATGGGGGTCAATACAGACCCCCATAAGCCTTTTCTTAACCCTGGCACTCATGGGGGTCAATACAGACCCCCATAAGCCCTTCGTTAACCCTGTCACTCATGGGGGTCAATATAGAATGAAGTGCTTATGGGGGTCTGTATTGACCCCCATGAGTGACCCCCTCACTCAGGTGGGTCAATATAGACCCACATAAGCCCTTCATTATCCGTGTCACTCATGGGGGTCAATACAGACCCCCAAAACCCCCTAATTAACCCTGTCACTCATGGGGGTCAATATAGACCCCCATTAGCCCTTCATTAACCCTGTCACTCATGGGGGTCAATACAGACCCCCAGAAACCCCTAATTAACCCTGTCATTCATGGGGGTCAATATAGACCCCCATAAGCCCTTCATTAACCCTGTCACTCATGGGGGTCAATACAGACCCCCATAAGCCCTTCATTAACCCTGTCACTCATGGGGGTCAATACAGGCCCCCATAAGCACTTTATTAACCCCCTCACTCATGGGGGTCAATATAGACCCCCATAAGCCCTTCTTTAACCCTGTCACTCATGTGGGTCAATACAGGCCTGCATAAGCACTTAATTAACCCCCTCACTCATGGGGGTCAATACAGACACCCATAAACCCTTCATTAACCCTGTCACTCATGTGGGTCAATACAGACCTCTATAAGCACTTAATTAACCTATTCACTCATGGGGGTCAATACAGGCCCCCATAAGCACTTCATTAACCCCCTCACTCATGGGGGTCAATATAGACCCCCATAAGCCCTTCTTTAACCCTGTCATTGATGGAGGTCAATATAGACCACCATAAGTCCTTCATTAACCCTGTCACTCATGGGGGTCAATACAGACCCCCATAAGCCCTTCATTAACTGTGTCACTCATGGGGGTCAATACAGATCCCCATAAGCACTTCATTAACCCGCTCACTCAGGTGGATCAATATAGACCCCCATAAGCCCTTCATTAACCCCGTCACTCATGGTGGTCAATATAGACCCCCATAAGCCCTTCCTTAACCCTGGCACGCATAGGGGTCAATACAGGCCACCATAAGCACTTCATTAACCCCCTCACTCATGGGGGTCAATACAGACCCCCATAAACCCCTAATTAACCCTGTTATTGATGGAGGTCAATATAGACCCCCATAAGCCCTTCATTAACCCTGTCACTCATGGGGGTCAATACAGTCCACCATAAGGCCTTCATTAACCCTGGCACTCATAGGGGTCAATACAGGCCACCATAAGGCACTTCATTAACCCCCTCACTCATGGGGGTCAATATAGACCCCCATAAGCCCTTCATTAACCCTGTCACTCATGGGGGTCAATACAGACCCCCATAAGCCTTTTCTTAACCCTGGCACTCATGGGGGTCAATACAGACCCCCATAAGCCCTTCATTAACCCTGTCACTCATGGGGGTCAATATAGAATGAAGTGCTTATGGGGGTCTGTATTGACCCCCATGAGTGACCCCCTCACTCAGGTGGGTCAATATAGACCCCCATAAGCCCTTCATTATCCGTGTCACTCATGGGGGTCAATACAGACCCCCATAAGCACATAATTAACCCCCTCACTCATGGGGGTCAATATAGACCCCCATAAGCCCTTCATTAACCGTGTCACTCATGGGGGTCAATACAGACCCCCCATAAGCACTTAATTAACCCCCTCACTCATGGGGGTCAATATAGACCCCCATAAACCCTTCATTAACCGTGTCACTTATGGGGGTCAATACAGACCCCCATAAGCCCTTCCTTAACCCTGGCTCTCATGGGGGTCAATACAGATCCCCATAAGCCCTTCATTAACCCTGTCACTCATGGGGGTCAATTCCGGCCCCCCCATAAGCCCTTCATTAACTGTGTCACTCATGGGGGTCAAAACAGACCCCCATAAGCACTTCATTAACCCCCTCACTCGGGTGGGTCAATATAAACCCCCATAAGCCCTTCATTAACCGTGTCACTCATGGGGGTCAATACAGACCCCCCTAAGCACATAATTAACCCCCTCAATCATGGGGGTCAATATAGACCCCCATAAGCCCTTCATTAACCCTGTCACTCATGGGGGTCAATACAGAACCCCCATAAGCACTTAATTAACCCCATCACTCATGGTGGTCAATACAGACTCTCATAAGCCCTTCCTTAACCCTGGCACTCATGGGAGTCAATACAGACCCCCATAAGTCCTTTATTAACCCTGTCACTCATGGGGGTCAATACAGACCCACATAAGCACTTAATTAAACCCCTCACTCATGGGGGTCAATACAGACCCCCATAAAGCCCTAATTAACCCTGTCCCTCATGGGGGTCAATACAGACCCCCATAATACATATAATTAACCCTGTCACTCATGGGGGTCAATAAAGACCCACATAAGCCCATAAATAACCCTGGCACTCATAGGGGTCAATACAGACCCCCCATAAACCCTTAATTAACCCCGTTACTCAGGAGGGTCAATACAGCCCCCCATTTGCCCTTAACTAACCCCCTCACTCATGGGGTCAATACAGACCCCCATAAACCGCTAATTAACCCTGTCACTCATGGGGGTCCATACAGACCCTCATAAGCCTCTATTTAACCCCCATCAATCCCATAAGGGTATATTAAGACCTTTATGGGCCTGTTACAACCCAACATTAACCACATAAGTGCCATGACGGTCCTCAAGGATCATCATGACACTAAGTATAAACACTACACTGCACTATACCCCCCAATAAAACATTAAATATCAAAACACCCTCTACACTAACCTATTAACACCTACACTACCTACCTAGCCCCTAATAACCCCCCACAACTCTAATTACAGAAAATAAAAAAGCCTAAAGTCACAAAAAATAAAAAATCTACATTACATAAAATAAAACACCTAAATCACAAAAAATAAAAACTGTACATTACAGAAAATAAAAAAACCAAGTCACAAACAAATAAAAAAAGGAACATTACAGAAAATAAAAAGACACATTACAACCCCCCCCCCCCCCCTTACTACAGAAAAAAAAAGTACACACCTGAAAAGGAAATACATACAATACAAATGCATACAATACAAATAAAATGAAATACAACACAATACACCCCTATCTAATATACAATACATCCTATCTATCTAATATACATCCCCCAATCTATCTAAATAAATACCATAATCTAATATACATCCTATCTATATAATATACATCACACAATCTATGTAATATACAATAAATACTATCTAATAAATATACATCCACCAATCTATCTAAATAAATACCACAATCAAATATACAATACATGCTATGCTATCTATATAAAACACATACCCCTAGCTAACATACAATAAATGCTATCTATATATAAAATAATCTAATTCTAAACTAAACTAAAATTATTAAGACCACTTACCTTTGCGGATGTCCCTTCAGATCAGCCACCTAGGGAAAAAAAAATTAGTGCAACACATTAATAAATAAATAAATAAATAAACATTCTAAATATTCTACTCACCTTTCCAGCATGTCCCGTCCCTCTTCTCCGTTGCAGCCCCTGTTAAAAAACAACATAACATTAATACACATACATAAGCATAAAAACAAAAAATAAATAAACATAATCTACATTGTACTTACCTCCCGCGATGTCTCCGGCCTCCTCCTCTTCTGCCCTGCCCTAGAACCACGCTCTAAAAAAAAAAAGAAAAAAAAAAAGAAAAGAACACACATCCGCACTCACGGACATCCCCGACGCTAATGAGCCTCCCGGAGACTTTTCCAGAAGAAAATAGGCAATGGCGCATTCTGATTGGTTGAAAACGCTGTCTATCAAATTCACCCAATCAGGAGGCGCCAATGTGTGAGCCAATCAGAAAGGGATACACCCTAAAATCCCACTCTTATTGGGTAATGCACCTGTCAATCTTTATTTAAACCAATCACAAGGCGCAGATGCCTTCAGCCAATCACAATGGAATACACCCCCACAGGGTGATTGGCTGGAGGTATCTGCGCATTCTTATTGGTTGCACTGACAATAGCCAGTCACAATGGAATACACCCCCACGTACTGATTGGTGAAGGCATTTGCGCCTTCTCATTTGCTGTTGTCAATGTCAATCAGTATTACAGCCAATGGGAAGGCGCAGATGTCTTCAGCCAATCACCGCGTGGGGGTGTATCCCATTGTGATTCGCTGATGGCAATAAAGCCTTCGGATTGGTTCAAATAAAGATTGACAGGTGCGTTATCTAATCAGCGTGGGATTTTGGGGTGTATCCTTTTCTCATTGGTTCACAAGGAAATTCGCGAGTGACTTTTTATTTTAGAGCGCTGATGCTTCCAGGGCCCATTCGGGGCAGAACACGAGGAGGCCGGAGACATCGCGGGGAGTTAAGTACAATGTAGATTGTGTTGGTTTTATGTTTATGTATGTGTGCTAATGTAATGTTTTTTTTTAACAGGGGGCGCGCCGGAGAAGCAAAGATAAAGGACGGGACATGCTGGAAAGGTGAGTAGAATATTTAGAATGTTTAGAATGTTTATTTTATGTAAATGTGTTGTAGTAATTTTTTTAATCTTTTTTACCCTAGGTTGGTGACAGCATGTATTGTATATTAGATAGATAGGGTATGTATAGTACATTCCGTAGATAGTATTTATTGTATATTAGATAGATAGGGGGATGTATATTAGATAGGGGGATGTATATTAGATACGGGTGTATTGTATTTAATTGTATTGTATTGTATTTAATTGTATGTACTTAATTGTATTATATTGTATGTTTTATATGTATTTCCTTTACAGGTGTGTATTTTTTTTTTTCTGTAGTGGGGGGGGGGGGGGAGGGGGTTGTAATGTATTTTTTAATTTTTTGTAATGTTCCTTTTTTTATTTTTTGTGACTTAGGCTTTTTTTTTTGATTTAGTTTTTTTGATTTTATGTAATGTAGATTTTAGATTTTTGATGACTTTAGTTTTTTTGATTTCTGTAATTACAGTGGTGGGGAGGGGGTTATTATGGGGTAGGTAGGTAGTGTAGGTAGGTAGTGTAGGTGTTAATAGGTTAGTGTAGAGGGTGTTAAGTTGATATTTAATGTTTTATTGGGGGGGTAAAGTGCAGTGTAGTGTTTATACTTAGTGTCATGATGGTCCTTGAGGACCGTCATGGCACTTATGTGGTTAATGTTGGGTTGTAACAGGCCGATAATGGTCATAATATACCCTTATGGGACTGATGGAGTTAAATAGAAGCTTATCAGGGTCTGGACATAAGTGACCAGGTTAAAATGGTGTAGTGCTTACACTTTGGGTCATGAGGGTCCTGGATGACCCTCATGGCACTTATAGTGTTATTACATGCGTTCATTAGTGTGTTAGAGGGGTCTATATAGTTGAGGCACACAGTACACTCACATTGTGTGACAAACAGCATTTCAACACTTTCTTTTATTGACCGTAATTTTTTGACGGGCAAGTCGCTAGTATTAAAATAAACATTGATGCTTTTAGGGGACATCATGTTGCTGCAGTTGGAGGCCGCAGTGAGCCAAATGACTCGGAGTACACCTAGGCCCAGTGCTTGGAGCTTCAGCTGCAAGAGAGGTCGATTGATGCCTGGGAGCCGAGCGGGTAGCGGGCGTGCTGGTCCAGGAGGTTGGATCCTGCATCTGGGTTCTGTGGCTGTGCTGTTGGAGGCCCGAAGGAGAGCAGGAGCTGAAGGAAGCAGCAGTTGGCTTTCTAACAACAACTGAGCATACTGTGTCGGTTAGCCAAGGTCTCATCCCTTGCGAGAAACGAGGCTCAGTGCTGAGTAGATGAGGGGTGGAAGGAGACAGCCTCATGGAGGCTGCAGAAGGCCTAGCAGCAGCAGAACCATGTTTTAGAGCTTCCAGCCCTAAATTAAGCCTTTACATTTGAATAATAAGGCTGGAGAGGGTATTGCTTCTAAAAATGGGACAGTGTTACTGACAGCTAAGGGCCAATCAAGTCTAGAGCCCCCCCTCCCCCGTTAATATTGGATAGCTCATGAAGATACAAATGGGTAGAGAATTGTGCTCTTGGGGTTCTACACTAAATGGTTCAAGAACTGTGTGCAATATTTATTTTAACTGGAAGGGACTGTGCAAAACTCATCTGAAGGACTAAGTGAGTCCAGAGCTCCTCCTCAGTATGTTCTATGCTGAAATATTATGAGGTGAGAACTGTGTTTATATTAACATATATTCCAAAACTAATCAGATTACAATTTGTGTGCAATACTTTGTGGCGGATATGGAATTGCTGCAGCTAATCTTCCTCTAAAGGTTTTGCAGACTCTGCAAGAGATATTCATCTAACAAGCAAGCCAAAGAGCTGGGTTACTGGATAGTCTCCGGACTTATTTTTTAATCCAAAATAATATTGTGAGAGAACTGTGATGATATCAACAATTATATTCCAAAGTCAATTTGGAGCAGGACTAGTGTTCAATATCTTGTGGTCAATAAGGAATTGTTGCTGCTAAACTCTCATCTAAAGGCTCTGCAGCCTCTGTAAACAGATAATCACTTAATAAGCAATGTTCATAATTAGTCCCGTATTATGAACAACAACTGAAGATTATACACTAAAGTGATTATGTACCTAGAACATGGAGGAATATAAGAAAAAATGGTGTAAATGAATCTTCTAAATGCAGAATGTGGAAAAATCTGACTTTAACGGCCTATAAAATGCCTCTAAAGGTCTATAAAATACACAGGGGGAGAGGCTTACAATGCGCGCCGAAGGTGATCATAACAATGCAGGAATGTTGCAGCTCGCGATGAGCACCAAAGGTGCACAGAGGGCCCATAGCCTCGTATTGTGTGGCAAACAGCATTACCAGGCTTACAATTTTATTCCTGTCATTTTTGACGGTCAATTTCCTAGTATATATATATACTGCTAAATTATTTTATTTAACATAATGTTTTTTAATTACCTTATTTTTAACTTTGATTTCCTTCAATTAATATTAAATGCTGATGTATTCTAATGCTTTTAGATCAGAAGGTATGATACTATTGTTATTTTTCTACATATTTTTCAGGGAGCATGGTGACAAATCAGGGACTTTGTTTGTTTTCGGTCAAGGTTTTTGGCTACTGAAAGATCTCATCCCAAGTTTTAGTCCAAATTTTCTGGACACAGGGATTAGTCATATAAGGTTTGAATCATGCGGGAAGGCAAATAATGGAGAGTTAACTGGTTTGGAAGAAAATAGTCAGCTTGGAGGAGGGACAACCAATAAGCTATAAAATTATTAGATGATTATTCTCTTTTACATTCTCTTAATATGGACACACTTCGGCTTACTAGACACACTCAGGCTTGAACAGTTGTATATAGCTACAAATATGTCACTGGACTTAAACAGGATTCACATCAATGAAACTTTCAAAACAATAAAACAAAGAATTGAGGAGCTATAAACCTTGGTTGATAAGAAATTCCATTGTCAAACACATAGATCGAAATTCTCCTGGTGTCTGACATCATAAAGCTTTTACCACTAGCAAAGTCAGTAAATCTGTTAACCCACCATCTTACAGAGCCCACAATATGCAGCCCTATTAAATTACCTCTGTGTACGATCAACTTTATAGCACTGTATAAGCTAAAGCCAAATACAACAGAGGAGACCCACATTTACCATGTTACTGAACTAACCTTCAATTGTGTCCAGGGGCATAGGAACTGAGGGGGGTGGGGGAAACAAATCCCCCCAAGATTAAATGAATAGGGGACACAAAAAACAGCAAAATGAAACTTAATTATGCATTACCATATTTGACCACTAGAGAGCAATGGAGCAGCATGTCTTTCTCATGAAAATGTTGACCAATTATATATATATATACATCTCTCTCTCTCTCTCTCTCTCTCTCTCTCTCTCTCTCTCTCTCTCTTGTGGACCAAGAACGCTGTGCAGAACGTTTATGATATTGGTAACGCAGTTGCGACCTCGTGAAGCGAGGTTGCAACCGCGAGCCTCGCAAAGGGAGGCAAGCCTGCGGCGCAGTTACACATGCGAGCCCTGCAGCACTGTTCAAGCACGTCACTCTAAAAACCCTCCAAAACAAAAAAAAGATGTACAAAAAATTCTAACACACTCACACACAGCACAGGAGGAGACACAGAAAGCCTGGGAGTGAGGTTGCAAGCGAAAAACACCCATATTTGGCGTTTTTGGTCACTCGAATATAGCCTATGCAAGGAAAGAAATGGTGGACGAAAAACGCAAAATTTCAGAAATAGCATGAAAATGAAGCTCAGCAACGCCAGGCTCGCAGAACTTACAAAATACACGACGGCAAAGACAGTAACACTTACACGAACACCGCCAGGCACACGGGACTTTGAAAATAAAACCAACGGCAGTCACCGCGCTCCACGCAAACATTCAGCAGACACATAAAGTAGAAAGACACAGGGAAGGGACATGGGAGAGATGCTGGAAAGAGACACATGGCATTTCCAAGCACAAAATGTGCAGGTTAACGAAACTTGCAATGAGCGTCCCGTACAGTAGGCGAGAGGAAAGGCTGGCAATGGGTGCCAAAGACGCTTATTGCGAGGCTCACGATGAGCACCGCAAGTGGGAGAGGCTTGCAATGAGCGCCAAAGGCGCTCAGCGTGGGGCTCGTGATGAGCGCTCAAGGTGATCAGTGCATAGCAGGAAACTTGAAGTGCACGGGGGGAGAGGCTTGCAATGAGCACCGAAGGTGCTCAGATGACCAAAAGCCTTACATTGTGCGGCAAACAGCATTGCTAGCCTTACAAATTTGAATCCCGTGATTTTTGATGGGCAAGTTCCTAGTATATATATGTGCCAGAAAGAATACCCAACCAGCACAAATACGAACACTAACTATGTTATAATTATTGCAACTTAAAAAATTATCTTACTGCGCTGCAAGTCCAAAACACTCAGTCTCTGCCCTGGGGTTTAAAATAATAATTCGCATACCTTATAATCCAATGTCTCTGTCGGCCTTTGTAGCTCCTTATTGTACAAAACTCTCTATCTCTCTGTCTTTAGGGCTTCACACAGGCAGCTGCACTTTCTCTGTTTGCTGGAGATTATCTCCCTCACTCCACAGATCCTCACTCTGCTCTCACTGTTTCTTCAAACAGACTGCAGCTACACACACTGCTCACAGCCCTTAGGCCAGAGGCTAATCCGCCACCCTTCATCTCTGTGTGTGTGTCTTTTAAAAAAGGCATTTCACACCTGCAGCACAAATTAGCCCAGCACCAGGGGATTAACTCCAAGTTACCTGGAGCAGATTTCCTCCCTACTGTGTGCCTTGCACCATCCACCCACTTCAGCTTCCTCCATAGATTATCCATGGGATTAAGGTCTGGAGACTGGCTAGGCCACTCCATGACCTTAAGGGGCTTCTTCTTGAGCCACTCCTTTGTTGCCTTGGCTGTATGTTTTGGGTTATTGTCATGCTGGAATACCCATCCACGACCCATTTTCAATGCCCTGGCTGAGGGAAGGAGGTTCTCAACCAAGATTTGACGGTACATGACCCCGTCTATCATCCTTTTGGTGTGCAACTGTCCACCCCCAAAGCATAATGTTTCCACCTCCATGTTTGACGCTAGCGATGTTGTTCTTGGGGTTATAGGCAGCATTCCTTCTCCTCCAAACATGGTGAGTTGAGTTGATGCCAAAGAGCTTGATTTTGGTCTCATCTGACCACAACACTTTCACCCAGGTATCCTCTGAATCATTCAGATGTTCATTGGCAAACTTCAGATGGGCCTGTACATGTGCTTTCTTGAGCAGGGGGACCTTGCGGGTGCTGCAGGATTTCAGTCCTTCATGGCGTAGTGTGTTACCAATAGTTTTCTTGGTGTCTATGGTCCCAGCTTCCTTGAGCTCATTAACAAGATCCTCCTGTGTAGTTCTGGGTTGATTCCTCACCGTTCTCATGATCATTAAAACTCCACGAGGTAAGATCTTGCATGGAGCATCAGACCGAGGGAAACTGGCAGTTATTTGTGTTTCTTCCATTTGCGAATAATCGCACCAACTGCTGTCACATTCTCATCAAGCTGCTTGGCGATGGTCTTGTAGCCCATTCTAGCCTTGTGTAGGTCTACAATCTTCTCCCTGACGACATCCTTGGACAGCTCTTTGGTCTTGGCCATGGTGGAGAATTTCGCAATCTGATTGATTGCTTCTGTAGACAGGTGTCTTTTATACAGGTAACGAGCTGTGTTTAGGAGCACCCCCTTTAAGAGAGTGCTCCTAATCTCAGCTTGTTACCTGTATAAAAGACACCCGGGAGCCAGAAATCTTGCTGATTGATATGGGATCAAATACTTATTTCCCTCACTGACCTGCAAATCAATTTATAACTTTTTTGACATGCGTTTTTTTTCTTGGGGGGGGACTGTTATTCTGTCTCTCACTGTTAAAATACTCCTACCATTAAAATTATAGACTGTATATATAGATTTATCATATATATAAATATATATATATATATATATATATATATATATATATATATATATATATATATACAGTATATATATATATATATATATATATATATATATGTATATATGTGTGTGTGTTAATTATATTGGAGAGGGGGGGTAGGGGCATTGAGAATTTAAACAGAGAAATAAAAAAAATAGTTTTTGAGGTGCACTGCAGCAATTTACATGCCAAAAAGTTGTTTATAGCAGAAACTGCAGAAGTGCCATCCCAAGCAATTGCAATTATGTGGACAGAAGCTCTGTGTGCTAAAGTGCCCAGAAGGCTTATATACACAGTTTGACATCTACTATCCATTAAAAATATATTACAGTGTTGTTTCACAATATATTTTTAGACTATATATTTGTGCAGAGTATTTATAGGTGGAACTTATCTCCCTAACATAACAGTAACTTGCCAAAAATTTGGAGTAGCCAAATAAGGTTACATCTAAATCCATCTAATTAGCATACTCTGATTTTTAAATAACATCTTCAATGTATTTTGTTGACTTGAGCAAGCAAACACTATTTCTGGTTCTTTTTTGCCGCACACCTTTTGTTTTATTCTATGTTTTTAGCGACTTGCTCTCCATTATTTTTGCATGCTGAGTAAACCTTTGATATTTTTGTATGTGTATTTGTAAGAAAGAAGGGATTTGAAAGTATTTCACAGTTTATTTTCTCCCTGTCTGACAAAGGCAGTAAGATCTGAATGAGTTATTAGTTAGAGCCAACAAGATTGCATACTGTGGTTTGATAAATGCATTTCTTACATATTTCAAACAAGTTTAAATATGTTTTACTAATGCTTTTCCATGTAGAAAAAAATAATTTACAATTGTTTAAAACCTGCTTTTTTTAATACCATCCATGTACATTTTCTAATATAGTGGACCACCATAAGACATCATTGAAAACCACTGTTGTCCCTGAACAAATATGCAAATGTTGTTACCTATGTACAAGCTCCCCATCTGGATCACTACCTTGTCATGGTGAAGGGGCTTGTGTACTTCAATAAAGCTGTGAACAATACCATGTAGGGTCACCCAAGATGGGCAGGTCATAGCACTGGTCCACTGGAGAAGGAACTGGCAACCCACTCCAGTATCTTTGCCAAGATAGCCTTATGGACAAGCACATTCAGAGACTCAATGATTGTGCCTGGTGTGCTGAGGTCCATATAGTCACAGTGAGTCGGACATGACTGAATAACTAAACAACAACACGTGTACAAGTTGTGCATACACAGAAAATGCATAGACAAGATATAACTTGTGACTAATATGTTTTAAGCTTTTGTACATGAACTCAAATTGAATATTGGAATCTGTTATATCCTGTGTCTTGTTTTGCTACTTGTGGAATGACCAAGCAAGGCACCAGATGTGGACATAGGGAGAGTTTGTTTCAAGTGTTTTCAGCTCTAGCAGCAAATGATTGACATAACTCTTGCAAAAAAATAAATCAAATCAGGAAGAAAAAAAGCAATAGAAAAAATAAGACATCTAAAAAACATTATGGTGTAAAAACTAATTTTGTAGTCATTAAACACATTGATTAAGACTTGGATTTATTTTTATTAATTGTTCTGAACTATATATTTCTCCCTTTGATTTCAGAAGAGTGCGACTTGTCTTACTCTGAGCTGTTGCTCTGTATGATAATTGAATACACAATTTCACAAAGAGAATACATATTATTTACATATAACTGCTTGCAGCAAAAAATAGAGATTATAAAGTCTCATTAATAACCAGCCAATGAACTGGTACTAATATATGCACTTCCTCGACATGTGGGTGTTGAGTTCCTTGCTTGTTTCAGATGCTGGCTTGGCAAGCGTGTCTGATGGATGAGTTTAAGGAACACTGGTCAAGGAAGACATGCTAATTTTATATTTAGATTTCCTGCAAATCTCTCAAATGTAGCAGATGCTGAGAGATCTGTCATTGTGATTTTATACTCGGGGAGCATTTGTATTGGGGCAATCAGACATTGTATTATTTTTCATGGGCTCTGACAACATGAAGATAAAAAGGTCCAGTAAATAATTGTACTATGATATTGTGGGGAGCTTATTGGTTAAGGGGCACATATTTTAATATATTATGATACAGCAATATCTGCTCCACATTTGAAGAACTTTGATATTTAATCCCATCACTGCTCATCTGAAATACATTATCAATGGCCCAGCAGAAACTTCATCTGACGCAGAAAATTAATTCAACAGTTTTTAAATTGTATAAATAATAAATAAATTCAGTAGTACAATCACAATGTTTTCTTAAATATAACAAAAAATAATATTTATCAAAAATATTGAACTGAAGATTAAATTGATGTACCACTGGAGATGTCAATAGTGAAAAAAATAAATACTACTATTAATATTATTATTATTATTATTATTATATCCCATAGCATCCAGAATAAAATTTAAAATCCTACTCTAAAATATAAAGGCCTCAATAATAAGACAACTTCTTATATCTCTGTTCTTGTCTCTAAATACTCCTCCAACCATCCTCTTCGTTCTGCCAATTACATTCTTCTTTCCTCCTCTCTTTTCACGTCCTTTCATTTTCACCTCCAGGACTTTTCTCTTGCTGCCCCTATTCTATGGCACTCCTTGCCTCGCTCCACCAAAAAATCCGCCGGCCTCAAATCCTTCAACACCTCACTAAAATCTCATCTGTTTAAAGAAGCCTATCCCCTTCAGCCTTAATTTACACAATATATTGTACCTAACATTTCTATACCTCACCCATACTATTAAGACTGTAAGTCTGCGAGTTTTCAGTCTTATTGGGTGCTTTAGAGAAAGCACTTTGTTTGCTTGACTTTAAACTCAATAACAGGGCCCTCCATTCTTCCATAATTTATTAAGTTTGCTTATGACTTGTATCTACATTGTTTAGCACTAAGGAATATGTTGGCACATTACAAATAAAGGTTAATAATAATATGCAATTATCATTTACTGTGGGGGATATTGTTCCTTTACTCAGTGTGCCACCTGGGAAGGTGATTGTATTGTAAATTGCATTCTTTCCTGGGTCCAGTTGATTCTTTTGTAACATCTACTGTAATCTTAGTAGCCAAGATCCGCTACCAAGTGAAAAATCTGAATAGCGAACAAAAAACATGCCAAAACCAAAGGCCATGCATATAACTGTACAATTGCATATAAAGAGTATTAGCCTAAAAGTTGTAGTTATTTTTTTTTTACGTTCTAAAAACAACTTTAATTTAGTTTTACTAAGAAGTTTAATAATAATTTCTCCATGGGAAACATATCTATCTCGTCCTGCTAGAGTGATGGGGCCACTCAGAGAAGGAACAAAAATAATAAAAAAAACTATAATCCCACTGGAACAAACAATACAGCATGACGAATGTATCCTAGTCCACAAATGGATACTGAACTTTATTTGCAAAATATGTGGGTTTTTTACATAAATTGATGATGAAATACAAATATATAAAAAGACACACAACTCCTAATAAATAAAATAATCTTAGCCACTAGAAATGCCATAACTAAAAACTAGAAATCAGATAAACCCACAATAGAAGAAATAAAAAGGACAATTCAATATATACACGCCATGTGTATGATGTCGCCAGTTAAAGGCAAGAACTTTAGAAAATGGGCATCCTGCTGACATATTGATCCAGGAAATAGACTGAAAAAATGGAAAAAGGAACAATGATATTTCTATATTGATGTATATGTACAACATAGATGTTGATTATTTGTATTTCTCTATTATTACAATACAAAATATAAAAAAGAAATACAGGTTAATATATTATAAATCAAGCTTTGGGATTTCAACCCTGTAATATAGAGTTAATTATAAATATTTAATCATGCATAGAACTGAAAGAGAGCCCTTCAGAGCAGACCTCCCGTAATTCAATTCCAAATAGAACTCTATTTCTCATTTGTTGCAGCATAAAATATTCATCTTTATTCTAAATATTTTTTTAAAGGAAAACAAATATATCCATAAAAAATAGGATGTGCTATACTGGGGGACAGGGCTGCTATATAATGTATAACATATTTGCTAGTGCAGCACTAACCTGTCCGCCGTCTTAGTATCAAGGGGAGAAGCAATACTCACCCAGTACACGCCCGACGCCCGTTTCTCAGGCGCCAAGAGCAAATTCCTCAGGGGAGATGAGAAGGTACTTTCCCGCCAAACTTTTAAACTAGTAAACATGCCCACTTAGTGACGTGTACTATGACGTGATTACGTTATCGCGAGATCTGACTAAAATTATTTTGTAGTTGCTATTTGACGATTACCATTGTTCCTTATGGGGCTGGGCTTCTGTTATGGTTGTCATTATCTATAAATTCTGATTATCAAATTATAACTACCTTGATTGTACCATATTTATTATTATATCTTATCCATTTTTAAAGGAAAAGCATCAGTTATGATTTTATAGTACTACTAGAATTTCTATGAACTTCAGCTTAGTATTAATGTTAGAAAGACGGAACAAGTCCTGCTATTGACGTTTTTGTGATATCTTACTCTAACAGGTACTTGGGAATACTAATAAATGGGATATACTGTAGCTCTTATAATGTCAAAGTCTTAATTCTTCATGCTTACTCTTAAATAAAAATGTACATGTGCCACTGCTATATTTTAAAGAAAAAGGTTATGTTATGTTATGCAATTATGTATGGAATGCCTCTGAGTTTCCTATAGCGTTTACTCAAGGACTTTAGCATGGATGAATCTAAGCTTGCTCTTCAGATTAAATTACCAAACTATTATTTTTATTTTAAAAGACCAAAACTTTTTATATGAATGGAGCAAAAGTAAATCCTTTGTTTAAGGCCTGTGTGGCTAAAGTTTTCAAATGTAAGATCCATATTGCTTCTCTTTGTCAAGGATTAGTCTCTACATTGCCCCTTCTATTTGATTTGAGTTATTTTTTCAATTCCACTGAATCTAAGGGCCATAATTTCACCTTTATGATATTCGTTAATATGTCTGGCTATTGCAACATCCAAGTTATTATTGATAGAGTTAATATGTTCTAGAACTCTTTTGCAGAGCTACCTTGTGGTCTTGCCCACGTACTGTAGGCCTCAGTGACAAGATATCAAATAAATAACTGCTGTTGTACGGCAATCGTTGGCATCCCTGATTTTGTATTCCTTGGTTCTTGATGAATCATGAAACCTTGAAGTGGTGGACATGTGGAGGCAGGCCTTACAATGCTTGCAAGTTCTTGAACCTATCGGTCCTTGAGTTAACCATTCACTCCCCTTTGTAGTTGGGGTAACATAATGACTATGAACAAGTTTGTCTTTTAGGCTTGGAGCCGTTTATATGTCCCAGTTGGATAGTCACTCAAAACTTATTTTAGATCCTTTTCGGATAAGAGGATATGCCAATGTTTATGAAGCATCTGTTTGATTTTCTCACAGTGTGGATTTTATGTACCTATTAGTCTTATATGCTTGGTACTAATTTCTTCCATTGTTTTATGCATATTTAATAAAGCTTCTCTTTGTTTAGCTTTGGCTCTTGCATATGCCATTTTTAAGGTATTGTAAGAATAACCTCACTGTCTGAATCTCAAATGGAGTTTTTTTGCCTGTTTTTCGAAATCTATATCTATAGGCCAATTTTGTCTTATACGCAGGTATTGGCTGTACGGGATGCTTTGTGGTGGGTGGTAACTGGTACCCAACAATAAGCTGTTGGTGGCTGTCTCTTTGCGGTAGGTATTAGTAACAGCATATTGTTTTCTGTTTTGAGAATTATGAGATCTAGGAACTCAGTTCTTGAGGAACTGATAGTATGTGTCAATCTTATTTCTAAATTGCTATTGTTAAGTTTATTTATGAAAAGTTTCAACTGTGGTAGTGTTCCTTTCCAATAAGGTATTGTCTATATACGGTACATTATCCAAAGCTCTGTCATCTCAGTAAATTGTGACATTTCTTCACTAAACACTGTTTGTTCCTCCTAGAGCCCCAAATGTAGGTTTGCATATGTAGGGGCGCACGCTGTCCCCATTGCTGTCCCTTGAATTTGCTGATAATACTAATTATCATATAGAAAATAGTTATGTGTAAAAACAAATTCCAGTAGAGTCAGCACAAATGTATTATGTTTTTGATGTTGTATATCTCATGTGCTTAGGTAGTAACCGCAAGCTTCTAGTCCCACTGTGAGGGGTATAGAGGTATAAAGTGCCTCGACATACAAGGCTTACCAGTAGTGAAACGGGTTCTAATTGGATGGTTTGTAGGCTCTGTAGGACTCTTTTTATGTCTTGTACATAAGATGATAAGGCCTCAATAAATGGTCTCAATATATTGTCAATATAGAGGATTGGATGTTCTGTGAGGCTATTTTTACCCAACACTATTGGTCTGCCAGGTGGAGCAGTAAGACTTTTATGCACTTTGGGGATCGAATAAAAGGTTGGTATCGTTGAATGTTTATTGATAAGGTAATTAAACTCTTGTCTAGAAATAATATCCTCTGCTAAGCCATCCCCCAGTATAGAAAGCAGTGCTGATTTAAATTCCATGGTGGGATCATGTTTCAATCCACAATCACACTGTATATCCCAGAGGAGGCGTAAGTTTTTAGAAAATTAGTTCAGGCGATTAAGTAAGACCATGTTAGCTCCCTTATCTGAGGGTTTAATAACGATATTACTTTCTTTCTGTAATTGTTCTAAAGCTTTTTGTTCATCCCTTGTAAGATTAAAGAAGCTGGTTTTGCATCTCATAAGATTTTCCAGTTCTTGACAGACCAGAGACGCAAACACTTTTATTTCTGGTGACATACCAAGATTATTTCTGGTGACATACCAAAATTTACTATTTGGATTAAGATCTGTGTAAGGACCAACACCACTGTCCATTTTTGATTGTATTTTTGGTGGATGCCTCAGCATCTCTTGTAAGCAATATTGTTCTGCTTTTGTAAGTTTAAAAGCCTTGTTTTCGCTGTCTGCTGCTTTTTTATGGTGTTTTAATAATATAAATTTTCTAGGAAAGAGATGCATGTCTTTGGTCCATTCAAAATAATCTAATTTGAAAGTGGGTGAAAAGGAAAGTCCCCTATCGAAAATGCTATAGTGGAAGTCATTGAGATCAAAGTCAGAGACATTATTAACCTGATTTGCTGAATTAGAATCTGTATTTAATTGTACTTTTGATATGCCCAATGATTGCGGTCTCTCAATCTTCTCTCCTGTTTAAAAAGGAGACCTATCAACTCCTTGTCCCTTTGATTAAGAACCCCCTCTACGTGAAAACCTATTAAAATTTGATTTCCCAATGTGGTCTCAGTGTCTGAAGTGTCATAGTCTGAGGATGACACTACTTCTGGAGGGGGTGCTTGTACTCTTTAAGGATGTTGTTATTTATTAATTTCCAAGTCTCTTAGATCTCTTATGTATTTTTGTTGTTTTCTTTTTCAAAGCTTTTTTTAAATCTCTCTATGAAGTTTTTTAACTTTGATTCCAATTCCTCAAACTTTTCATTAGCCCTAAAAGATTTGATATCCGATAGACTCAATGCTAGTTCCACTTTTGTATTTTCCAAGAGCATTTCCTCTTCCTTCAATCTCAAATGCATTAAAGAGGCTGAGCAGTGATTTAATATATTGTCCCTTTCTTGTATAAACTTTTCACTTACATGAAAATATAGTATAGGCTGCTAAACGAAAGAGTTTGGGAAAGACAGAGATTGCGTCCCTAGAGATGTCAGATGATATGTAAATACTTCTAGTTTGAGCTATCACAATGCTACTGTTTAATCAAAATCTGAAAAAAGTTTTTCCTTTGTCCTACACTAAGATAAAACAGCTGGCTATACAGTAACAGCATATAGTTTTATATACTGTATTCACTAAACAAACTGTTTATAACTGACTCCCCAGGACCATACCATGAATCTTCCTTGTCAAAAAAACAACATCTAGTTCAAATGATTGACAAGTGGTGGGTAAGAGTCTCAGGGTTATCACAGGAGACAACATAAACCGCTTACCGTCTTATTAAATTGCAATTCGGCAAATCTAAAGGGCTCAATATAAGCACATAGCATATTTTTTTTACAGAAGTTTTTAGTTAGTGAACCTCTATCCAAAAGCAAGGTCTTCACTAACTAAAAACATCTGTAAAAAAAATATGCTCTGTGCTTATATAGAGCCCTTTAGATTTGCTGAATCGCAATTTAATAAGGCTGTTAGTACATAAATGCTGGTGGTGTTCCATGTCTATTTAAACAAAAATGAACTCTCAAGCATTGTAAGTGGCCTAAATTGCAAGAAAAACAACTGTATATAAATTCCATTTCCCTGTTTACTGAAATTAAAGGCTCATCCTGGCATTATTAGTGCTGTATAAATACTTACTCAATTTTAAATAAAATCATACCATGCCAACTGCATTAGCACAGGTAATAATAGCTCATTATGGTGCCCTGGCAGCTTCTAACAGGGATCTGGGGAAATAAGCAATTTCCTTGCCATTATTATTATAATGCGAGATAAAATTTCACTAAAAGAGCAAACACAGGGCATGAGCTGTGTATAAGCAATCAGTGCTCTAAGTGATGAGAACATGCAACAGCAGACACTTGTTATGGGCCAGCAGCAGTGCCATCTTTTACTTGGTATTAATCTGTTAAAGATCCTCAGTAACGTCCCAGCTTTCATAACTTTTAAATAGTAAAGAGCAATATAAGACTTGTATTTGTCATGCAGATGCTTACTTTGAAAATAGCTGTCTGTCCCCCCATCTTTAGGCTTGACCCCCCCCCCCCCCCCCAAGCTGATATTGATAGCTTTCAATTGAATTTAAAATATCAGCGTGCTTAGTAGTGTCTTCTCAATGCATTCCACTGGTGTCCAGTGGTGGAGCTATTGCTGGTGAGGCAGGTGCAAAGCACCGGGCCCACAACAGGGTAGGGGCCCACAGGTACTGCAAATAAAGAAGACATCTTAATTTATTAGATGTGAATGGCAGATAATTACTTATAGAAAGGTGACCCTGAGCACAATACGGATGATCTTATCATCTACATGTATTTTTGGGCTTTTTTTGGGTTGGATAGAGAAGTCTCAAGGGGGCCCCAAATTATTTTGCACCAGGGCCCTCTATTTATCAGCTCCACCAATGCTGGTGTCACAGTGGTCTTTACGTGCCCCTATGTTATACTTGGGCTCACTGGTAGCCCAGTGGTTAGGATTCAGTGCTTTTACTGCTGTGACCTGGGTTTGATTCCAGTTAGGGAACCAGGAGGGCACACCACCCTGAAGCCATGCAGGGTTGAGCCTGGTCAGTGATTGGATAAGAGACCACCTAGGAATACCAAAAACTGTATGCTGTGGACCACTGGAGAAGGAACTGGCAACCCACTCCAGTATCTATGCCATGAATACCAAGTAGATCAGCATGGTGTTTTATGGTCCATGAGGGCACGGAGAGTTGGAAACGACTGAATGACACAAACACGTGATACTTAGATTTTCTGATTAGAATCAACAGGCACATCTAGTCTGCTATTCTATCTACCTAAGAACACTGACGTTATAAAACCTCATGCTTGAATTAATTTGCTGCATTTGTCTCAACTACTTTTGTTTGAAATATTTTCTACTTATCTTCTCATTTTTCTATAAATGTAGTACTTTCTCACATTACTTCTAAATATTCCACTTTGCAATTAATGACCTCTTATTCTTGTATCTCTTTTTTAAACAACCTTTCCTAAACTTTCTTAAATATTTTAATACATGTGAAGTTTCTATGTGCTCCTCCCCGCTTTCTGTCCTCTGATCTCTTCATACTTCTGTTATGAAGACTGTAAAAAAGTACCATTTCCTTGAACCATTATTTGAACTGTTTCTGATGTATTAATATATTTCATAAGGAAAATAAGTATTCTAGTTGGGGTATAACTAAAATAAATAGAGTGGCATGTTTATGCTGCCAACTCCTGATCATAATGCTGCATTGGTTGCCTACTTTTAATGCAACCTCTATCATAGTTCGACAGGCCGTTTCTTCTTCCCTAATGGTCATCCGAATATCATTATGTATATATTCTACTTTAGGTGCTAGGAGTGCAATTTGTGGCTTTAAACATTCCTCCTGCAATGTCAATCCTACTATAGATTTCCTTGCAAGAGTCACGCGTTCCCTTGAAGCCCATAATTAATACAGTTAATGAATGTATTAATCAAAACAAAGCACTCTGCTAATAGCCATGCCTTCATCTGAATGTATTAACATGGTTATTTTTAATGAAAAGTTAACTGGCATCAGATATATAAATTGTATTCTGATAGGAAAGAAGAATTGCAAATTATCATCAGAAATACAAGAATGACCCTGCTTTCGTCCTACTGGCAGCTTTATAAAACTTTATTCAGCATTATTTAACTGCAAATATGGCACTTGCAAAATACTAACAGCCTTATTAAATTGCGATTCGGCAAAGGGCTCTATATAAGCACAGAGCATATTTTATTTTACAGAAGTTTTTAGTTAGTGAACTTCTATCCAAAAGCAAGGTCTTCACTAACTCAAATCTTCTGTAAAAAAAAAATGCTATGTGCTTATATAGAGCCCTTTTAAGTTGGCTGAATTGCAATTTAATAAGGCTGTTAATAAGCAATTGATGAAGTTACCGGTCACATCTTTCACAGCAGGGCATCAATCAAAAGACTGATAAAGCTGCAAATTACAAAGGACATGAATTTCCATATCCAGACTCAGTTTATTGTTGAAATTGACCAACTAATTTGATATATTATACAGATTATAGCCCTATAAGTAAGGAGAGAGGATATTCTATGTGTCCCCCCCATCCTGTATTTAGCTCATTGCTATAGTAATCTGCACTATTGCCAGTTACTACTTCATGGTTTAGGAGAGAGGGAGCCACCATTAAAGGCATATCTAAGTTTCCTGGAATTATGAGTGCATCTGATAGAGGAGAATCAGTAGTGTATGCAAACATTTTTTGCATGAAAAAATACCCCCCAAAAAATTTACAAACTCACCCTGATGTTTGTGAAATATTTTCAGTTTGCAAGCTGCGGCTTTTGCTAGTTGACATCCCTGAAAATCCCTAAGATTATCATCAAATTCATAATTCCTTTTGGCCAACCAGGAGAAAGCAGAGTTTAGCTGATACATTTGTATCATACTCTGGGGCTCCTGTGTTGCAAAGCTGGGACTAAGCCTGGGATATGTAGTCTCTATCTATGTCTATAATTGTGCTATGAATCAGCTGTGAGCTCAGGCCCCACACAACCATGTGATTTCACCCTGAAACATTACTTCCTGTGGTCTCTACCAGAAAGGCCAAACTCTGTACCTGGCTGCATTTCCTGTGTGTACTTGGTTATGTATTCTGTGGGTGCGCAAAGCTGGATTTTACTTTCCTGCATTTAACTTTGTAAGTACACTGAACTTTTCTATATAACACATATTTTTCTGATAATTAGTGTCTGTTTCTTACCAAACATTTGAAACCCAGTGAACTTATAAATACCTTTAAGAAAAAAAAAGAACTGTTTTCCATTTCTTTTAATGATATTTAGAATTCTGAGCTCTGTACTCTGATTGCCTCGAAAGATACAAGACCAGTAATACTACAGCTCATATTATCAAACATGCAAAGGTATTAAAGCAATGATGGCCAACCTATTTTCAAATGAAGAGCCATGTATACCGCCCCTGAGCACTTAAAATGGCCTCTTAGTGCTTTATTTTTTTGTATTCTTCCCAAAGGCAAAATGGTAAAATCATTATAGAAAATAATTCATTGGCAATAAAGACACAGATAAGAAGACGCATTTAGGAGTTAAACTGGTATTATTTACTAGCGTTAGAAAGATATAATGTACTGTGTATTGCTGAAGAGTCATGCTCTCCCACTCCAGAGAACGGGCTGAGGCCACATAGGGAGTGTCTGAGGCCCACCAATAAAAATAAAGTGCTACAACTTTTACACAAACATATTTAAACTTTTAGAAATGTACTCTTCCATATAAGAGAATGACTTTATGGGTGCTGTGCTTTTAAATTGAATTTCAGTTGGACATTGCTTCTGATTAGTTTTCTCTTCAGGAATTGTAGTTTTTTGTCCATGTCACATTTTACTTTTATTTGTCAGATTAAGAACCCATGTGGTATTTTCTGAATAACTGCAACTGGATACTGAGGATCATTTTCTCTAGAGTACTTAACTGCACAGGTGTGAATTTTTATATGAAATAAAGTTTGTCTGTAGCTGACACCAGGGCTGCATTAACCATTAAGCTAAATAAGCACATGCTTAGGGCATCAAGGGAAGGGGGGCACCACATTGTCAGATTTACCATGGATCATATGGTGCAAAAACTGCAAATGGTGCAGCTGAACCATGCTCCACAAAACGGGGCTCCTACAATAAATGAAAATATTCTATACATATATCTATATAATACAAAAATAATAACAAAATAGTAATAAGAGTTTAATTATATACGTTGTAACATTTTAATATTGTTTATATTTTAAATTAGATATACAGTATATGGAGGCACCAACATCTTTAACGTGCTTAGGGTCTCTAAAGGTCTTCATCCGGCCCTGCTTACAACCAGAAATGAGAATTTATCCTAGGAAAGATTTGGTAGTGTTGCATTTCCAGATATTTCTTTTGGTGAATGTGGAACACTAAAAGATTCCATATTGACTCTCTTCGGTACATACTGCTAGCTTTGACCATGAGGATGGTGTTTTCCTTGTGAGCAGCTGATTGAGGGAAGTTGTTGTATTTGACTCCTACCCTTCGCCTGCGGATCCGGGGGGGGGGGCAGGGGGATGAAGTTTAAATGGACAAAAATATTGTGTCCCAACAGTGGTGCAATTCAACTCTACTCCCAGGACAGGCAGTAGGGCGTGCCCCTTTTTTTTCTTTATTTGTTCATATTCTCAGTAATTCTTGGCCCTATCTGCCTACCCACCAAAAAAAATTATATATATATATATATATATATATATATATATATATTAACATAAATACATATATAAATAAATATACATAGCATATGTATAATATATATATATATATATATATATATATATATATATATATATATATATATATATATACAGTCAGGTCCATAAATATTGGGACATCGACACAATTCTAATCTTTTTGGCTCTATACACCACCACAATGGATTTAAAATTAAACGAACAAGATGTGCTTTAACTGACTTTCAGCTTTAATTTGACGGTATTTACATCCAAATCAGGTGAACGGTGTAGGAATTACAACAGTTTGTATATGTGCCTCCCACTTTTTAAGGGACCAAAAGTAATGGGACAGATTAACAGTCATAAATCAAACTTTCACTTTTTAATACTTGGTTGCAAATCCTTTGCAGTCAATTACAGCCTGAAGTCTGGAACGCATAGACATCACTAGACACTGGGTTTCATCCCTGGTGATGCTCTGCCAGACCTCTATTGCAACTGTCTTCAGTTCCTGCTTGTTCTTGGGGCATTTTCCCTTCAGTTTTGTCTTCAGCAAGTGAAATGCATGCTCAATCGGATTCAGGTCAGGTGATTGACTTGGTCATTGCATAACATTACACTTCTTTCCCTTAAAAAACTATTTGGTTGCTTTTGCAGTATGCTTCGGGTCATTGTCCATCTGCACTGTGAAGCACCGTCCAATGAGTTCTGAAGCATTTGGCTGAATATGAGCAGATAATATTGCCCGAAACACTTCAGAATTCACCCTGCTGCTTTTGTCAGCAGTCACATCATCAATAAATAATAGAGAACCAGTTCCATTGGCAGCCATACATGCCCACGCTATGACACTACCACCACCATTCTTTTACTGATGAGGTGGTATGCTTTGGATCATGAGCAGTTCCTTTCCTTCTCCATACTCTTCTCTTCCCATTACTCTGGTATAAGTTGATCTTGGTCTCATCTGTCCATAGGATGTTTTTCCAGAACTGTGAAGGCTTTTTTAGATGTTGTTTGGCAAACTCTAATCTGGCCTTCCTGTTTTTGAGGCTCACCAATGGTTTACATCTTGTGGTGAACCCTCTGTATTTACTCTGGTGAAGTGTTCTCTTGATTGTTGACTTTGATACACATGCACCTTCCTCCTGGGGAGTGTTCTTGATCTGGCCAACTGTTGTGAAGGGTGTTTTCTTCAGCAGGGAAATAATTGTTCGGTCATCCACCACAGTTGTTTTCCGTGGTCTTCCGGGTCT
This sequence comes from Discoglossus pictus, assembly GCA_027410445.1. Classification (NCBI taxonomy): domain Eukaryota; kingdom Metazoa; phylum Chordata; class Amphibia; order Anura; family Alytidae; genus Discoglossus; species Discoglossus pictus. Next base: position 47,105,849 of record CM050167.1, on the reverse strand, counting down.
TTTGGTGTTGCTGAGCTCCTTGGTGCATTCTTTCTTTTTAAGGATGTTCCAAACAGTTGATTTGGTCACACCTAATGTTTTTGCTATCTCTCTGATGGGTTTGTTTTGTTTTTTTCAGCCTAATGATGGCTTGCTTCACTGATAGTGACAGCTCTTTGGATCTCATATTGAGGGTTGACAGCAACAGATTCTAAATGCAAATAGCACACTTGAAATGAACTCTGGAGCTTGTGTCAGCTCTTTGTAAATGGGATAATGAGGGAATAACACACACCTGGCCATGGAACAGCTGAGCAGACAATTTTCCCATTACTTTTGGTCCCTTAAAAAGTGGGAGGCACATATACAAACGGTTGTAATTCCTACAACTTTCACCTGATTTGGATGTAAATACCGTCAAATTAAAGCTGAAAGTCAGTTAAAGCACATCTTGTTCGTTTAATTTTAAATCCATTGTGGTGGTGTATAGAGCCAAAAAGATTAGAATTGTGTCCATGTCCCAATATTTATGGACCTGACTGTATATACACATAATATATGTGCATATGTCAACGTATAATGTGTATATATATATATATATATATATATATATATATATACAGTATATATATCTCAATTATGTGTCAATGCTTTCATGGGACAGACATACTGCTCCCTCTAGACACATTTACATAAGTATATGAAAGGAAAGGAGATAAAGAAGTGCCAGGTGATCCTGATCGTACATATCAATAAAATGTATTTTATCAAAAAATACGTACATAATAGTCACACTCACATGTAAAATCCTCAATAATTATGAGGCATATAAAACATATATAACACATATATAAAAAAGTAATAGGTCTAAAAAAATGTAACAAACGCGTTTTGACTAAAAACAGTCTTTCTCAATGATTTAAGGTAACAAAATAGTGCAAATTTAACTCAATATATATTAGCAGTTAAATATAGATTGCTTACCCTGTGCACAGTAAACATAGGCATTTATAAACCTGTTAGGGTGCCAAAATGCAGAGTTTCCCGACGTCTATGTGCATCAGATAGCGTCCCTTTATCCTAGCAACCCCTCTGCAAATCGAATTGCGTTGCTAAGTAGATTTCATGACTATAACTCCCAGAAGAGAGAAAAAAAGGATCATGCCAATGTGGATTATAGGTACACAGGGTAATACATGTCAGTAAACTCTAGTAAAACCAAAACCAAAACCCTAAAGCCCAGCTAGTAACAACATTATAAATAATCAAATTCATTTTAGTTTAGAATCTCATTCAGTTTTGTCTCCTTAAGGAAAATGTTGTATTCTTCTATAAATTTAGTTGTTGGATTCTCATCTAAGATCTTATATGTGCTTCTATCATTTAACAATCTATGTGCTTCTTTTAAATAGTCACTTATTTCTTGTATAACCACTCCTCCTCCTTTATCTGCTTGGAATATTCTTGTAGGTCTTTATAAATTATGGGTCAAAGCTTTCATGGGAAAGAGACACTGCTCCCTCTAGACAGAGCCAAATCTGGTAATGCATGATTAATGCATGGTTAAGTTTAATTTTGCTATTTTATGTGTCCCCTATTCATATAATCTGAGTTTTTGTACTTAACTGTTGTTCCATGCCTCTGTCAGGCTCAGGTTTATCACATATACTACTTTATCATACAATGGTCCTTTAAAAGTACAATAGAAGATCTGGGTATTCAGTGTCATTAAATGACCACCGTTGTTATTTTTTTTCAGATGTGAATTAACTTGCTAATCAACAAATTGTATTTGGAAACAAAAAACAAAAAACAACCTTTATATTTTTCTCTCTGCTACAATCTCAGGCATAAATGAATCTGCTTTCAATTAGTACTGTTTAGAGTTCTGGCAGTTTTAAATGCCATGTTCCCATTGATGCGATGGACGTTTCCTCTACATTCATTCTCCTCAAACCTTAGGATGTTGTTTAATAGAAACCAAAATAGTAGCTTTCACAGCAGCATAACTGCATATGAAATTATATTATATTTTTTAGATTTCCAATAAAATTCTACCTGTTTTCAAGTATAATTCAAAATAGTATATTTCGAATATATGACTGCAAGAGTAATTTAAAATACAGATTTGACATTGCATACGAACCAATAGTTCCACCTAGTCTGTCGATTTAATCTCTTTAAGTTTGACATCATCAAAAGTTCTGCCGCACGTCACCCTTTAATACACACATTCATTATTTTCCTTTCAGAATACCAGTCCCCTCCATGTAGTTTATACTTCTTTGATTTCTCTGTCCTCAGTGTCCATTAGGTGCCCCGAAGAAATGTAGACTAACCTAAAAACTTTCAGAATATATTCAGTGTTTACATTCATCTTGAGTTCTCTTTCATCTTCACCAACATTACGTTACAAGCAGATACCAATTTACTAGAATGTTACACTTCTTGAGTACCACTTCACTGGTGCTCTCTAAAAATAACACCAGAATGTTCTAAGGCTCCTTTGCTACAGGATACTAGACCATCTCCCAAATACACATCAATTCTTTGTTTTACAAACATCTTAAGGCTAACCAGGGCCAGTGATGACATTGGCATCTGTTCTTCTGTAATCCAACGGTCTTGTATGTTCAACTTTTCCCCACTTAGAGATAGTTGTGATGTCAACAAAGTGTTCTAAAGTTAAGTGATCCTGGAAGGGTTTATATCTTGGCAATTTAAGCACATTTTATAAGTAGCTCAGGTTTTGTAAACTAACTTGGTATTTGGATAATCTCCAATCACCTGGATGGTTTGTACATAGAAGTCTTGAAATGCTCTATATATTGTCCCCTCATATATTGTATATTGTCTAAACATACCTTTATTCTTGACTCATCTCACCCTTCATCATGGAACGTATTTCCTATGATCATGGAATGTCCCAGAGTAATGTCACTAGCAATAAAATCTATCCTTGTGCATGCATGTCACACCACTTCTCTACTACAGAATGCACTTATAACAGTGAAAATATGAAGAACATAGAGAACAAAATGGTCTTGGAGGGGAACTGAGTTGATCTATATACTGCTCAAGCACAAGAATCACAAATTAATTAAACAAGCTAAAATACTCTCAGCCTGTCAGTCTCATTTGGTCTTTGTTTTTTGTACTCTAATAATACAGCCTAAAGACTGGACATTGGGAATGTCCAGGCATATGCCCTTTAATGCCAGTGTCAGGTCTGGAGCTGGGGGAGCCACGGCAAAAGTAGAGACATGGAGCAAATATAGAAGTCAGGCAGTCCATAGTTCTGGGTGGCAGACAAGGAATAATCAGTAAAAAATCTAAAGATCAGGAATCCAGAAGTAAGGTGATCTATTTAACAGACCATGGTCTTTCACAGAAGTCCAATCAAGATTGCTGAGAACAAATGCTAATCTGTAGTCCTGGAGCAAACTAACCAAGCGTTGACTGTTTGCTCTGGTTGCAGTAGGTTGTAGAGCTCAGTACTCTACACAACAGGTCAAGTATATGAAGTTCATAATTCCCAACATCAGCCCCTGGTGGCACATTGTTTAATGTACAGTTTTAAGTCCAGTGAGAGTCCTTGCAGCCAGTTATTTATTAATGATAAACGGCACCCTGCATCATCGCTAAGCTGCTTGTTACTTATTCTCGCCACAATGGTCCACACTAAAAGACCACCTTTTCAATGATACTAGGATGTTGTGTCAGCTTGTGCTACATAAGGCCAAATAAATATCAGATAATTTCCATGTGGGCTGCTGCAACCTCCTCTAACTCTTGCTGGTTTGTTTAGCTATATCACAGTGGACTTTATGTCTGAGCAACCTCCCTGCCTAGTGGTTGTGCACAATAGGCCTCCCTCTGACTAAGATATTTTGCCTTCATGGCCACCCCTTGGAGATTGTATCTGATTAGAGCTCTCAATTCATTCTATGATTACCAAAGCTTTCTGAACCTTTATCATCCTTAGACCAAAGGCATAACACAGTAAACAAACACAATTTTGTCAGAGTACTTACATTGATTGGTCTGTCTTTGGCAGGATGACTGGGCTAAGCTGCCCGCTTTGGCTGGTACATGCCAACATCCTATTAGACACAAGCATGCTTGCATGCATTTATACAATACCATATCATATCTCTTCTGGTGTCTAGGTGCAGGATGCATAGCATTTCTGGACAAGAACTGCACTTGAAACAGGCAATGTTTTTTTACAATGTAAAAAATTATTCTTTAGTTGCTAAACTATTACATTTTATATGCATATATGCTTCTAGGCAATCTACAATTTTTTTAGCTGGAAAATCTACCTTTAAGTTGTGCTGACCAACCTCCCTAGGTGGGAGGAGAAAAGAGAACCTTTATATTACCTTAGAAAGTAACACCATTACTTTTTTTTGAATGCTTTGTTTTAATTGGTTTATGGGTCCTATTCTTATCTTATCTAATGATGCCTTTTGGAGCTTGTGTCTCTTTAAAGCATTAACAATCGGCTCTACAGTGATCAACTCACTCTGGACACTACTTTGGTGAAGAATACTTGAAGACTCCTGGAAACTGCTATACACCATCAGGTGGGGCCTTTTCATGTGGAAAGCTGTATACATTTTCAAGTTGATCAATAACTGTCTTAGTCATTTTATTCTGGTATAAGCTTTATATCCTCCCACATCAAACTGCAGATATTTATTGATTTCTAAATCAATGCTTACCAGCTTCTTTAGTGTGGTGATCCAGTGACCTGGTGGACATGATTTCTACTGACTCAATTGTTTTATTCTAATAATATTATGTTTGTGAGGAGACACCGTCTTGCAGACAGTGGGCCACAAAGACCCGGGGTTGCATCCAGCCTTGGCTGCCAGTTGGACAGCGCTGCTCTATATCATGGAAAGAGATGACTGGGAGACAAGATAAGTTACATTTGCTATAAGAGGCTGTAAATACAATTTCTCCCATTTTTTTTTCATTAAAGGATAAATCTGAAGTTTGGAATACTTTGTTTATGAGTACAGGAATACATTTTGTGTTTATAACATAATTTCCTGAGAGCTGGATGAGGCAGCTTTGTATTTGTAGTTATTATTATCTTTATTTGTAATGTGCCAACATATACCATAACGATATACAGGGGTTGAGTACCTGGCAAAAACAAAATTCACACCTTACAAAAAATGGAGGGCCCTGTTTTTGAGCTTAAAATCAAATGTACATAGTGCTTGTTTCCAAAGCACCGACAAATGATTGAAAACTCGCAAACTTACAATTTAAAGGGTAGTTATCAGTGAAAGGAGGCGGGAATAGACAGAACTTCAGTCTTTGAAAACTGGAGAAGATTGAATTTAACACCACAGGCCTTCTGCCTCACTGGCCCAGATAAAGGATATTTCATTATACAATGCACCAGTGGCGGAGCTAGTCAATGGACGGTGCAAAATTATTTTTTTATATAAGTATATATCTATATATATACACCTACCTCGCACATCTTTGCAGCAGACGATCACCTCTGACATCAATGGCATGTAGTACTCAGTTTTGACGTTCATTCGCAATGGTACCGTTTGCCCAGTCACGGGATACTTTAACCACAGCGGCACATGGACAGTTCACAAACTGTTTCATAGATACTGCCACCTTGGCCCGAAATTATTTCCCTATTCAAAGTTGGATAAATCTCATGTTTTACCCATGACAGCAATGGTAGATATATTTGCAGAATACCTACATGTCACCTTATATACCCACCATGCCAGCTCACAACACGTGCCGTAATTTATTGGTTAAGCGATGCTGATGCCAAAGTAGGCTGTGCTCATAATAATGTGGCTTGACCCTATATATATATAGTTCATGGGTTTATTTAATGGGTAATATACGTTATATTACATTTTATTTGCTGTAACCAATGGACTGGCTCCATACCCCCGTCCCCAACTGGGCACCCCTTTCTCCCCTGCTGGCACTGGTTCTCATGGTAGCAGGGAATTCCCAGTGGTGTCACACACACATAACATCATTTGGGAATCCCTGCCTAGACAAGAAGATGCCGGCAGTGGAGTAATAGATGGCGGTGAGGCTAAGCGAGCACAGGGGGTCCAAGGGGCAATAGGGGGCCACTGCACTGTGGCCCTTCCACCGGTGGTAGCTCCGCCTGTGGATGCAACAATTGATCTCTAGAAATGTAAATATAGAAAAATAAGAGGTGTACAATAAGGGTAAACCAGGATTAACAAAATAGTATAGGTCTCTTAGAAATAGGTCTTATAGAAGTCCTGTATGGAAGTGATATCCTTCAAAAACCTTGATTATAGAAAAAGCAGATGTAATCTTCTTTCTGGCAGTAGCGCCACTATTCCTGATGAGCCCCTTCACTAAAAGTAAATAAAAAGAAGAGTGCACATAATTAACTACATCCAAAAATTTAACACTAATAATAGCAGAACTTAGAAAATAGTATTGGGACTTGCATCTGTATTCATACTTATGTCCACCTTTGTATACAAAAAAACAAACAGGTGGCAATGATTAAATAATAAATATTACCATAAGATAAAAAGGAAATAATTGTTACATAAAAAAAATAGATATTAGATTTTCAATCAGAAAATATTAAGATATGCTCTTAAAGTTCAATAAAAAATGTGTTCTTCTCTAGTAGCAATAAATGAAACTATGATGTAATAAATTTAGACGGTGCTGCTAAATATAACAAAACATTTTTAGCCCTCTCCTCACGAACTCGTTTCATAAAAACCTCAGTGTAAACTCCCCTCTCTCACAACATCCACCAGTGTATCATGGATTCCACAAGGATCCTGAACAGTCATCAAGTCTTATTTTGTTCTAATTAAAAACTGATTATATTCCTGCATAATTAAGATCTTGCACAGTCTCAAAGTTTTCAAACATATATGTTTGTGATTTTTTTTAATATTGATATCTAGTTCAAATAATTATCTTAAAAGTATCACAATGCCCATATTTGTCTCATGCTCACCACTTTATAGAATATACCAGGTCTCTGTCTCATCCTGTGACCTAAATAAAAATGATTCTGAAAATATAAACCAATAATCTTCCAAAACAAGGGCTTCAGCCATTGATCTACCTCTCTATATGACTTATAAGGAGTGAAACAATAATATAACTTATATAGAAATCGTAGCACCAGCTGGTGCAGTTCATTAGGTGTTCAACGAATTCAGGGGTGGATACAAGCGACCTGATGCTGTATGGACACAGCAAGGGGGTTGAGGGGGAGGGGGGAGGAAGACACAGGAGGGGGGTAAGACACAGGGAAGAGGGGGGTAGGAGACACAGGGGAGGGAATGGGGAAGAGACACAGGGGAGGGGAGAGGTGGGGGGAAGAGACACAGGGGAGGGGAGAGGTGGGGGGAAGAGACACAGGGGAGGGGGGGAGAGACACAGGATAGAGGGGGGGTAGAAACACGGGGGAAGAGACACAGAGGAGGGGAGATGGGGAAGAGATGGAGGGGAGAGGGGGGAAGAGACACAGGGGAGAGGGGGGAGACACAGGGGAGAGGGGGAAGAATCACAGGGGGGAAAGAGACACAGGGGAGGGTGGGGAAGAGACACAGGGGAGGGAAGGGGGAAGAGACAGGGGAGAGGGAGAAAGAGACACAGGGGAGGGGAGAGGGAGAAAGAGACACAGGGGAGGGGAGAGGGAGAAATAGACACAGGAAAGGGAAGCGACACAGGGAAGGGAAGGGGGAAGAGATGTGAATTGCCCTAATACCCAACATTTTGTTTTAAAGCTGCAACATGCCAGGAATCATGCACAAAAGAAACGAGCAATGGTTGTTGGCTTTCTCTTTTAATGATGTTATGATTCTACCAGGCCTATTTCTCCGATTAGGCAGATTGAAAAACATAAAGAAAGTACACTTAAGGAACCACTGTAGTTTAAGAAAAAGGGCACTTGTTTGTGAATTATTTGACAAGCTAATAACATTAGCAATTGTGTAAGCCATGGACATAAAAAATCAGAATTTTCCTTTGTTACATCACCTCCTGAGAGTAGGATCATGATGGTGTGAAGAGACGAGTGGAGAAGGGAGGGACCAGGGAGAAGTCAGATGGCTTGGTTAGATAATTGGATCTTACTGAATGAAAATAAAAATTCAAGAATTGCTTTCCAGAAACGTAATTGTTCCCATCACACACAACCTCCATCAAGGTATCATGGGTGCCTCCAGACTCCTGCAGAAGCCAATCTAACTAAAAACTAGGTTAATTACTTTTGTCTTGCTTAATTATCCTGTTAGTCAACAACAACAGTTTTCAAACACATATCTTTTTTTCACTGTACAGTGGTCCTTTAAACATATTTATTGTACATACAGCAATAGAAGCATTGCTTACTGTGATATTATGTGAGGTAAAAGTCACACTGACCTATTGCTAACATGTAGCTGATCGCAGAATAGGTTTTCTTTCCTTCTTGTATTTACAGAGGAGGTTATTTCAAACGCTTTTCTAGCATATTCTATTACTCTCTTCAGCCTCCCTTCATATTTGCCAGCAATCATTTTGACGGTTCTCATTTAAAGGGACACAGCAGAAGCTCCAAATGGGGTAAACTTTAAAATTGTAAGTAATAGCAAGTATTTGAACAACTGAATGCTATTTTTCTAAATTACATTTTCTCACAGTTAAGATTAATTACTGCTTTACCTGGCAATTAGCCTTTCTGATCCACCCATCAATTATTAATGTAAAGGTGTATGGTAGTTTCCCTGATTTTTGTCTATCTAAAGATCATTTTATTAACAAGTGCTTAAAAGCTGTTTTTACTGACTGAAACCTTCTAAAAAGTCCCCAAAAATGTCATCCCTTAGCAGTTCATACACAGTTTTTCTATTGGTACTAGATGTACTAGCCACTTACAGAGTGTTTCTCAACAGTATGTTTTGAAATGCTGCTGAAAGACAATCTGTGCTTGGCTAGTACCTCTAGTACTAGAGAGACCATTTGTGCATGTAGGGTGCAGGTCTTTCAGCCCCATTAAATTCCCTCTACGTGTTAAAACGTAGCTTTAACGTAGCCCGCAAGACTTACGGCTATTAAGTAGCCTCTTAACGCAACCCGCAAACGACTTGCACTTTAGGTGCGAAAAAGGCCGAAAAAGCCTACGGGACTTGGAACATGGAACTTCGAGGCTGCAAATCCTTTGTTCTCTCAAGCCCGTAACCGCTACAATTCCAATCATGCTATTAAATTGCAACGATTTCACTTGCCTTCAACCCCGTAACACGTAAATGGAGCCCAAAGGCCAACGTGTGATAGAGAGGACTCACAAGGGGGGTAAAGTCCAATCCGTAGCACTTGAAATGCAAATATCACCACACTATTATACTTTTATTAAAAGGGAAAGTGATGTTACTTTATTAGTATTGCATTTTATCTGGAATGTGGGTCCGATCGTTACTCGTTATTGAACTCCGTAAGACTTTGAAATCCAAATTGATCACTCGCCTCCAACTTTCAAAAAATGGTTTACAAGTTTGCGTCTCAAGCTCCTAACTCACAGCCCGTTCTAATTTAATAGCTAGGTAACTTGGCCATTTTTCAAGCCCCCAGCCATTGCGAGCTTCACATTGCACATATGGGCTTCGAATTTAATGTGGAAGGATTCCGCATCGAAAAACAGAACTTTTAAGCCCTTAAAAAAATTCATGAATAAAATTATGATTAGGTATGCAAACAAATACCGTACTTAGGTAGTTTATTTTAATATTAAAAAAAGGAAGCTTCCATTTAAAATTACTTTGTCTCAACCCAAATCAATTTTTTAAAGTTATTCTTAAAAAGCGTGAAAAACTGCCATAGGTCATGTTATCCAATTATCAGTATTGGGAAATCCCATGATGTTGCTGAATTTATATTCAAATGAGTGGCGCACACATAATATTCAAATGAGTGGCGCACACAAATGAGTGGCGCATACATAGCTGCTCTGGTGTGCTAGTTAGGATTACAGTCTGGTTGTCTGCCTCTGTAGTGGTCAAAATAAAGATCTGCAATGTTTTTTGGCAGTTCGACCCCTCTCCCACCCTTATCAAATACTCTGACCTGCACATTAGCATAAAGGAGATGCAGATCAATTCTAAATATATCAGAAATGATTTACTGTAGAGAAAAACTGCTAGTGCAGCCAGTTTATAATGCTCTTTAGAATTAAAACAACTGCTTCTTGTAATAACAGCGTCCCTTTAATTACTCCCTGGGCATCTACATTTGGTGCTTTAAGTCTAAAGACATCTGACTTTGAAAAATATAACTACAGCCTGATTACTCAATGAGATCTGCACACATCATTATTCTTCACATTCTTAGATAGCTTAGACAGGAAACAATGTAAGCAGACCCCAGGAGTAATAGGCAGTTATTGGCAACCAAAATCCTGAAAGATGAACCAAGAACCATGATACATTAATATTGGCGCTTGTATACCATTAAATGTTTAGATTAAATCACTGCTTTTATTGAAAAGTAGAGTATGTCAGGATTGTCTGCATGAAATCCTTTAGGGGCTTATTGGATTTGGGGACAGGATCTTAAGTCAGCTAATGGGTTAAATGAGGACTTCAGTCAGAGCTGCTTCAATCAGAAGCAAAGATTCATGTCAGCATGGGTCTTAAATACGAATCAATACATTTCAATAAATTGTATAAGCACAATTTTCCACAGAATGATGCAATTTTCTATAGTAGTAGCAGCCTAATAATTTCAACAAAATTCACCAATCACAAATTAATGAATAAGTTTCAATAACCCGTATAGCTGCAGAAAAGCTACATTCAATTATATGAGGTAGATATGGTAAATAAGTAAAATAAATAATTTAATTCATTCATTTATCCAACACTGAGGTAGATATTTAGGCAGATGATATTGAAAACAACTCATTAACTAATCAGTGCTAAAATGTTAATGATTATTTATATAACCTCAGGTGAGAGCAGGGGCTGCTGATGAATAGGGGCAAATGGGCAAAGGCATAGGAATTGTATCTGTATTGTATCTATCAGCTGCAGCATCAACCAATCAGAATGAAGCAGCTGCATAATGTGGTTAGGGACATTCACTTGAACGCCCACTTAGGACTGCTGTGATGCTGAGTGGCAGCTCCCACAGCCATACAAGAAGTCTCTTTCTCTTTTCCGCCCTCCTCTTTATTCTCTCCCTCCCTCCCTCTCTTCCTTCCTTCTCCCTCTTACCGTCTGTATTCATATTGCCTCCTCCACCCCAGGGACTCCTCACATGGGTCCTGCAGCCCCATGGCCCTGTTACAGGCCACTCACAGCCCCAGGGCCTCCAGGTGGGCTGTGTCTTTTTACCCCCACTCTCCCTCCTCTTTGTCTCTCCCCCCTCTCACCCCTGTGTCTCTTTCCCCTGTCCCTCCCATGTCTCTTTCACCTCTCTTCCGCCCCTGTGTCTCTTCCCCCCTCTCTCTCACCCCTGTGTCTCTTTCTACCCTTTCCCACCCCGGTGTCTCTTTCCCCCCTCTCTTACCCTTCTCATGCGGGCCTCCTCCTCTGGGCCCGACCTCAGGCCTCTTCAGCCATGCCAACCCGAGAGAGGAGGGGGGAGAGAGAGGAGGTGGTGAGCGAGAGAGGAGGGGGAGAGAGAGAGGAGGGCTGTTGGAGTTTAGCTATGGGGGCGGGAGGGAAGCAGCGCAGTTGTTGCAGACACTAGAGGGCAGCGGTGGGGGTAGCATTTCTGGGGAGCTTCTCTCCCGCCCTCCCTCCTCCGTTTCCTCCTCCCTTTTCTTTATTTGTACCATTTCTCTATGCCCCCCCCCCCCCCCCCCCCCGTTCTCTCTCTGATGGGTCTTATCTGCTTTTCACCCCACCCCACCCCTCCTTCTCTTTATGTTATGGGTCTCAGATAGTGGGTAGAGCGGGAATGGTTGGAGGGGGGTGCTGACACGCTTGCATGGTTTTGTACTACAGGCAACACTGCTGGTCAACCAACGCCGTCAGGGAGACGGGTCACTATGGTGGGTGAGGAAGAAGATCAGCCCCGCACGGCACCAGAGGAGCGGATCTCCCCAATGATCAGGAGTGAGGATCGAAGGTTCAGATGTGGTAGGAGAGACCATCAACTAGAAAGGAGCAGGACAGGTCTTCTCAGAGAAGGTACAGTCCTACACACTACACCGGGAGGGAGGCGCATTCTCCAGACAGACGCAGGCAGGAGCAAGGGCCACATGACAAGAGTAGCCCGCTGCCCTCCTATCTTGATGGTAGGAGCAGGTACCGTCCCAGGAGAAGGCGAATGTCTAGGTCTAGGTCACCACCGCTGGATGGGCATGCAGTTTGGCTGCATAGACAGAGGGCCTCCAGCAACAGAGCCAGCTCTTGATCAATGTCCGTCACAAGCAGGAACAGGCATGCTTCCCCACGCAGGGTGGGGGAAACCCAGGCAGTGGAGCCACATAGGCGGGAGGAACAAGACAGGGAGTCTTTCTAGTTGTGGGCGTGATGGGAGTTCACTTTCTAAGGAGAGGAGTAGCAGTGACAGGCATGGAGGCCGGGAGCAGGAGAGTCAAGTGCCCACTGAAAAGGATCACACTGCAGGCCGGCAAGGTGAGGTAACTGCTGCCTCGATGGCTGTATCACTGCCAAATATATTGGATGGTTTGAAAGGTTGTATTGCTAGCCTGGAGGGCCAGAGTAGGGACGAGGGGGTTAGCAGAGCATGGGTGGGGCCATCCCCTATCCACCAGAGTTCTATGGTCATCAGCTCCACAGCAGAACAGGGTCTTGGGGTTCAGGGGGTTTGCACGCAGGAAGGAGGGGTGGTAGATTTAGGAGTTTCTGATGCGTCTACATCGCAACTCGTCATCCTTAAGGTTGCTGACACTGCCCTTAAAAAATCCTTGCTATGTTCAATTGGGCCCATCGGGGAACATGTTCCGCAAGATGTTAGGGAGAGGATATGGCGTAGAGAATTTATTGAATAATTTTCCTTGCTTCCACTTAACAATTTTATAGATTTAAAGGTGGATGAGAATAAGGAGGATAGTAAGAAGGAGGATGAGTGTAGGAAGCGGTATAGAAAAATCTCCAAAACTTTCAGTAAGTGGCTACAGGCCTTTGTAATTTTCCCCAGCATCATCGGCGAAAAACACCCAAAGTATTGCTCTGCTCTATTCTGCTATCTGGATGAGATAACAAAAAGCAAAAACTCATGTAAGTGGGGGACGTCGTGCAAGTATCGCCATGACTGCTTGGAATGCGGTTTGAAACATTCTCTTTTTTGCTGCTTCAAGAAAGCAAAGCCTCCAAAGCCAGAAGGAGCTGCTCAAAAAGTGGATGACACCGGTGCGGTTAGAAAGGATGCAACCTTGGTTAGGGGAGTACGGTAGGCACCATCCAGCGGTGGTCCCTCTTAGATTTGATGCCAAAGAAGGAGCCTGGCCATTTATCATACCCTAAAGGTTCATCAGTAAATGATGGTATCGAAAGCAATTTGGCGGCGGTGTCGTACACTCCATTTTCAAGGGCGGTTGAGCTGGTAAGGATGGCAGGTCGAGGGGCTCTGTTGGCGAAGGCTGACATTGAATCTGTTTTCCGATTACTGCCAGTGAACCGGCATTGGTGTTATCCGCTTTGGCTTTCTATTTTAAGCTTCAGGGTAGGGAGGATGTTACAAAAAATGTTGTTGTCAGACAGGCAATCAAGGGAATGGGAGGCAATCAAGGGAGGAGTGAGTAAGAATTTGGGGGATAAAAGGAGGCCAGTTTCCTTTGAGTTATTGTATAAGGTGGTTCTTTCATTAGAAGGTATTTGTGTGTCTCAGTATGAATATAAGTTATTTAAGCCTGCTTTTGTTTTAGCATTCTTTGGGGCTTTTCGTATTTCTGAGTTAGTGGCGCCATCTACAGTAGCGGTTGGGGTTTGCTATGAGAGGATGTGGTTGGTTGAAGATTCGGTCATCTCTATCCATATTAGGAAGTCCAAAACTGAATAGCTGGGCAATGGAAAGAAGGTTTATATATATTCAGTTCCGGGCAGCGGGGGGGTATGTCCAGTGGGGGCTAGTTCACTTTTAGTTCACAGGGATGGCACTAGTTTATCCAAGTTTCAGTTTTCATCTGTATTTAAGTCCTGCATTTCAGTATTACAGTTTGATCCTGGTCAGTTTTGTACCCTCTCGTTTAGTATTGGGGCAGCCACAGAGGCGGCTAGGTTAGGTTTGGGTGTTGATACTGTAAAAAAAATTGATAGGTGGGAATCTAGGAGTTTTCAAGCTTATATACGCCCCCATTTACTGGTTCAACATGCTTGATTCTTTTAGGTTCACCCATACTCCTTTGGATCTTTGGCCACTTTTTCATTTATTGGACAAGAGGAACGGCGGCTGTTATGGCAGTTGGAACTCAGCTGGGTTTTCCCCCGGAGGTGTTGGATATCAAATGGTTAGGTATTAGGGGCATGCGATGGCACCAATTGGTGGGTAAGGTATGGTCCACCGGGGGGTTTGTTAATTCACCTTGTGGGCAATGATTTGGGTTCGGTCCCACTAAAGGAGGTAGTTAGGAGCATTAAGGGTGACATTCGCCGTTTGTTAGTATTGTTTCCTGGTGTGGTGATCATTTGGTCTGGGATTACACCTTGCTTAAAATGGAGGGTGGCAATGTATCCAGCAAAATTGGAAAAAGCTTGAATTAGGTTAAAAATGAAAGTGGGCTCATTTGTTAGACGTATGGGCGGAATAATTATTAGGCATCAGGATTTAGAGTTGGCATGTGCGCCGTTTTATTACTTGCAGGGTGAGGTACATCTTAATGAGGTCACCAGGTTGGAGTTTTCCCGCTCTGGACAGTACATCCAGTGTACCTCATGGTGAAGGTCCTGCCCCCCTCCCTGTTTTTGGTTTGATGGGTATTGTAACAGCCAGTAGGCGGGGGTGATTGCTCTTATAAAGGGAGAGCAGATTATGGTGGTGGTATACAACTCAAATGGTGGGAGGTCTCTTGGTCATGGTGTGCCAGGAGACCTCAGGTGGTGGACTCTCCTTGATGTTTGTGGGCAATCCCCTCGTGTTTGGTTTTGGTTAATTGTTAATTAAAATAAAGGCTGTGGCCAGTTTTATTCCCATACCGGTGTCTGTGCTTTATTTATGGGGAATTGGTGGGTGGTATTAGAGTTTACGTACATATCACGTATGCAGAGGTCAATACATCCAAGGTCCATACAAGGCTTTGTCAAGGGAACTTTTTGTGCAAAGAGATTTTCAACTGACAAGAGGACATCCGTTGAGATAAGAAGTAAAAAGATTTCACCTTAAAGAAAGAAAAGTAAGTATGGGTTTGATAGATAACTTTAAAAAGGGATTGGATATATTCTTAACTAAAAAGGGAATTCAAGGGTTATCCTGGATAATTAGAGAGGGATTATTGATCCAGGGAGGAATCCGATCGCCAGTATCTGGGTCAGGAAGGAATTGTATCTATTTTTTCCCCTTTGAGCCAATTGGCAAATTTTCACTGGGTTTTTTTCTGCTTGTCTTCCTCTGGATCAATAAACAATTAACAATAAATCTGCATATTGCAGATCAGAGGAGAACTAAAAAGGTTGAACATGATGGGCTTAAAGTCTTTTTTCAACCTCAATTACTATGTAACTATGTAAAAATGAACCCATGGTTATCCTGAACAGAGGTCTATCTGACCCTGTTCTGTGACAATATATAAATGCATAGGTAGATTAAAAAAAATCACTAATATCACTATGTAGTCAGACCAACTAATTTACCAAAATAAAAATCTGTTATAACACAAGACAACCAGTAAGCATAGTAATGATAGTTACCTACTATCTTCCTTTTTGTTGTCATGATAGCTCTGCATGCCAGATATGACAGAGCCAAATGGGCAGGTGAAGGATAATTTGTGGTCAAAGTATTTGACGTAGCCAGTCCAATAGCAAGAGGAAGGTTAGCTGAAAGTGTCCATACAGGTAAAGTTCCAGGGCCTCATTCAAATGTGATTTGGTCAATTGAATGGGGTTCTATATAAGCACATAGCATATTTATTTTACAGAATATTTTAGTCAGTGAAGTCCTTGCTTTTGGATAGAAGTTCATAAAAACTTCTGTAAAAAATATATGCTATATGCTTATATAGAGCCCTATTCAATTGGCCAAATCGCAATTGAATGAGGCCCCCTAGAGTCTGTCTTCACAGCCATTATCATGGACACTGGTAAAAGGTGAAGATAATATTATCAAATGTGGATTAAATCACCACTGTTAATAAAGATATTGACCAGGGGTCTCATTCTATTAACGGCCGTAAAATGGCCGCAAAGCTGCGATTCCTTGCGGCCATCTTCCGGCCCCGTGTAGAGCTACTGCTACCCTGCTATTCAAATGGACGGCGCCGCAAGGATATACCCCTTACGGCCGGCCGCACATAATGCAAACGGCCGCAATCGTTTTTCCCGCGCCCGTAAATCTTGCTTTCTGGCCGCAACTGTAAATGCAAATATAAATTCAAGATGGCACTGTAAAGCTCTGTAAATGCTAGGCATCATAATGGGGGACATGAGGATTAATAGCAACACCCTCTCAAGCTTGCACATCGCCCAAATCCGATATATCATTTACGGTTTATTTTCCGTCCCGTAGTCCCGCGGGCTCGTCCTTGTTAAAACCCGTACAGGTTCGGAGATGGAGGGCCGCAAACAAAGCATTGTAGAAGCCAATATATATTCAATCCAGCACTGCAAAGCACTGTAAATGATGGGGAACATAATGGGGGTGGGGGGGGGGGCATGAGGATTAATAGCAAAACATTCTCAAGCTTGCACATCGCCAAATTGTACTTTGATTTTAAATTCCGTCCAAGTCCCACGGACTTCAATGATCAAGCCCGTAGCTCCTTATTCAAGCCCGTGCGGGCTTGCATGATAGATAAAACACGAAGATTGAACATGAAGTTAAATATCTTTATTTGCGGATTTGAGATTAGGGGAATTTTGAGCTATTACTTCTAAAACCAAACATCACTTTCACTTTTAATAAAAGTACAGGATGGCTTTTCTATGCTACGACTTGTAAGTAAGCCCTTTATGACCCGTGGGTCTATTTTACCCATTTACGGACTTGACAGAGGCTAATCGCGCAGCCTTTGCGGGTCTGAGGTGCTCCAAGCCCTTGGGACTTTGTCCACGGACATTTTACATGAATTAACATAAAAATGATTTTCAGATTTGAGTGTAGGGGAATGTTGTGCTATGAATGCTAACACCTCCAATCACTTTATCGTCTCATCAAAGTGCAGGATGGCTTTATTATGTGCTTAATTGGTGCTAGCGGGACCGTTTTGGTGCAAGTAAGCTGCGGCTCGGTTTTAGATAATTACGGTCATGACGAGAGGGTTTACATAGCATTTGAATAGCAACCATGGCTTTCTTGCGGCCGAAACTCTTGCGGCCGTGTAAGATCAAAGGCTTTCCTGCTGCACGTGCGGCCGCAAGGGATAACAGGGCGCCGTCCGCAAGCCTGCCGGAGCCCTTGGCTGCAAGGGAATAGAATAGGCAAATAGCCTGCGGCCGGTCCTTGC
Organism: Discoglossus pictus; assembly: GCA_027410445.1. Taxonomy (NCBI): domain Eukaryota; kingdom Metazoa; phylum Chordata; class Amphibia; order Anura; family Alytidae; genus Discoglossus; species Discoglossus pictus. Next base: position 47,088,256 of record CM050167.1, on the reverse strand, counting down.
GGCCACGCATCTCCTACGGCCGTTAATAGAATGAGGCCCCAGGAGATTAGAAGCACTGAATTTATAAATTTAAATAAAACGAAGAATGACATAATAGTGGCTGTCTACATTATTTGCAATGAATATTTCTAAACAAATAACTGTGCATTAAGGTATTGCCCCAGGAGAGCTTTAACAATTTGTAGAAATAATATCATTCACAATATAATAGAAATATGTAAAACTTATATATAGAAAATATATTCTACTATCTAAAAATCTACAGATCTTTAAGCTTAAGATATCATTTTATAATAAAGCTCCAAAACTGTACATAAAAATAATGCATGTACAGAAAAAAAAAATAACTAAAAAATCTTGAGAGTTTTTTACATATGCAATAATGTTTTGTGTGATTTTTTCAGAGTAGTACCTATTTTTAAGGATTGCTGCCAAATGAAAAAAAACATATATGTTTGAAAACTTTTAGTTTTACTAAGAGCACAATAAAGCCTGAAAAAGTCATACAGCTAATCAGAAATGCAAAAAATATCTGCCCGTCCTGTTGATCTGTCTGCAAATGCAGCAATGAGGGACAGAAACAGACTCACTGTCACCTTCATGATACAATTAGTAACAGTCTGGATCTCAAAGGTCTGAGAAAGTCTTGATGTATCTGCCCTATGTAATACAAAATATACAATACTTTTATATACTGCTCACAGTCATCCTCTTACATGTAAACAAGCAGCTATCAGACCCAGCATAAATCATCACAAGGTCAGCAATCATTTATATTGGTCATTTTCTTATCATCGCCCCATGCCGGTATTTATTCTTAGTGTTGAAAAGTAAATATACAAGAGATATAGTAAGTATACAGAAATATACCAAATATGTTGCAAAATAAAATATTGTATACTAGAAGAAGCATCTGCTTTGTACTCAAAATAAAACTGCCCAATATTAGATCAGCTTTGATCTTTGCTCTTATTATATACCTGGCTATGAGGAAACTGTATTGAAGAAACATATTGTCCACTCAATACATTGTAAGAACTGTATATTGCAGGTTTCAACTGGACAAAGAGGGACAACTATTCTTAAAACAAAACTATGCGCTGTTAGGTAATGCTTATGTCTTGGAGAATTAATGAGAATCCCATTGATCCTATTAAAATTACTGGCAGATTTAATTGCAGCATTTTCACTGCTGAAGCTAAAAGAGTTATTATCATTCAAAATTTCCTCCGCACTTTGAAGCCGATTAGCAGAGACAAATATGGTAGCTTCCACTGCACATAATTAATGGCTGTATTATTATTTTAATGTTCATTATTTTGGAATTTTTGTTTTTTTCATAATTTTATATCTATACCAACCTCATGGTGGAATCTGGACGTCTGAACTATCATATGATCCTAGTGGAAGAGAACTAGATAAACACAATAAAGCAATTAAAAATGCCAAGGTTATACATAAGTCTTTCCTGAAAATGTATTAAAGAACCACAGCAGTTCAAGAAAAAAATGCAATTGTTTGTCGAAAATTAACAATATTAGCAGCTATAAAAATAAAACATTTTTTGGGGAAATCTGAATTTTTGATGACTGTTTATGAGTATTAGAATGCATTTAGTGTTTGTTACATTACTTCCTCAGAGTTGGATCATAGCAGGGTGTGTTTAGGCTATCAGTGTACAGTGCCTTGCAAAAGTATTCACCCCCCTTGACCTATTTTGTTACATTACAGCCTTAAGTTCAATGTTTTGTTAATCTGAATATTATGTGATGGATCAGAAAACAATAGTCTAAGTTGGTGTAGTGTAATGAGAAAAATATATACAAAAACTATTTTTAAGAAATAGAAAACATAAAATTGGCATGTGCATATGTATTCGCCCCCTTTGTTATGAAGCCCATAAAAAGCTCTGGTGCAACCAATTACCTTCAGAAATCACATAATTAGTGAAATGATGTCCACCTGTGTGCAATCTAAGTGTCACATGATCTGTCCTTACATATACACACTCTGCTCCCATGAGCTCCTCTCCTTCCTCCAGTCACTATTTCATCCCTCCTCTAAAGCTGAAAAGCAGAAATGCTCCTGTAAGTCCTACTCCCATCTCCTTTTACTCTCTCTCCTTCTTCTGATGGCTTGTGGAGATATATCCCCTAACCCAGGCCCCTCACTCATTCCCACCTGCTGTCAGCCACGCAGAGTCCCCAGGGCAGCTAATGCCCAAAACACCCATTATCTAATACCCATCACTTGTCACAAACCATCTACTTTGCCCTTCTCATGTGCCCTCTGGAATGCAAGGTCTGTTTGCAATAAACTTACCTTCATTCATGATCTCTTCATTTCCAACTCCCTCAATTTACTGGCTATCACAGAAACCTGGCTCACTCCATCTGACTCTGTCTCCCCTGCTGCACTCTCTTATGGTGGTCTACACTTCAGCCACACTCCTAGACCTGGGAACAAACAAGGTGGAGGTGTGGGCATACTGCTATCCTCTCGCTGCACTTTTCACTGCATACCCCCTGTTCCCTCCCTCCAATTATCATCTTTTGAAGTCCACGCTATTCGCATCTTCTCTCCTATACCTCTGCGAGTAGCTGTGATCTATCGCCCGCCTGGATCACCCTCTCAATTTCTGGACAACTTTGCCGCCTGGCTCCCTCACTTTCTCTCCTCCAATATACCTTCACTCATTCTTGGCGATTTCAACATAGCCACAGACACACCCACCTCCCCAACAACTGCAAAATTACTTGCGCTTACCTCTTCCCTTGGCCTCTCACAATGGACAGATTCAGCAACTCACTGTGGTGGACACTCCATTGACCTTATTTTTACTAATCTCTGCACTATCTCCAACCTTGACATCTCCTCACTTCCCCTATCTGACCACCACCTGCTAACTTGCAACCTCACCTCATCTACCGCTCACCGCCCTTCTTCAAATTCTGCCATCAGAACACGCAGAAACCTGCAAGCACTCAACCCACAACAATTTTCAAATGTACTAACACCCCTTCTCAGCCCCCTCACCACCCTTGCCTGCCCTGACGTCGCCACTTCACAATACAACACTACGCTAACCTCCACCCTTGACTCTCTTGCCCCCATAATCACAAGCAAACGCCCTAGCTCTCAACCACAACCATGGCACACCACACAAACACGCTATCTACAGAGATGCTCACGCACTGCAGAACGATTATGGAGGAAATCTTGCACTTCAGGAGACTTTCTCCACTACAAGTTTACCTTGCGCTCCTACTTCTCTGCCCTCAATCTTGCCAAACAACACTACTTCTCATCACTAATATCAAACCTGTCCTCCAACCCTAAACGTTTATTTGCTACATTCAACACCCTCCTCCGCCCACCCCCACCTCCTGCCCCCTCCTCTCTCACTGCTGATGACTTTGCCAGCCATTTTAAAAACAAAATCGATACCATCCGAAATGAGCTCTCCTCCCAGCTTGGCCCTACCCCACCACCATCTCCCCAAACCGACAACACCCAGCCCTTACCCTTCCCCAATCCCACCTCCACTATGGACTCCTTTGACCCTGTAACCGAGGATGAAGTATCGACTTTACTATCAACCTCTCACCTTACCACATGTCCTCATGATCCTATTCCATCACAGCTAATCCCTCCCCTATCCACCACACTTATCCCAGCTCTCACACATCTATTCAACCTCTCCCTAAACACTGGCAAGTTTCCATCCTCCTTAAAACATGCCACAGTTACACCCATTCTCAAGAAGCCCTCTTCTGACCCAGCTTCTGCCTCCAACTATCGCCCTATCTCACTACTTCCCCTTGCGTCTAAACTCCTTGAGCGGCTTGTTTACAATCGCCTCACTCAATTTATTTCCTCCAACTCCCTACTTGACCCCTTCCAATCTGGCTTCCGGTCCCAACACTCTACAGAAACAGCCCTTACAAAAGTCACTAATGACTTGCTAACCGCCAAATCAAAGGGTCACTACTCTATTCTAATTCTCCTGGATCTCTCTGCTGCCTTCGATACAGTTGACCACCCTCTTCTAATCCAAACGCTCCGCTCTTTTGGCATCCAGGACACAGCTCTTTCATGGTTCACATCCTATCTTAAAGATCGTACATTTAGTGTCTCCTTCTCTGGCACCTCTTCTTCACCTCTCCCTCTGTCTGTTGGCGTTCCCCAAGGTTCTGTCCTAGGCCCCCTCCTCTTCTCCATCTACACCTCCTCCCTTGGCACCCTTATAAAATCCTTTGGATTTCAGTATCATCTCTATGCAGATGATACTCAAATCTACCTCTCTGCACCTGATCTATCCCCCTCTCTTTTAGCTCAAGTTTCCAACTGCCTCTCTAGCATATCCTCCTGGATGTCCACCCGTCAACTCAAACTCAACATGTCTAAAACTGAACTTCTAATCTTTCCACCCTCTACTACAGCTTCCACACCTCAAATATCTCTCACTGTTGACAACACCATCATCGCCCCTACCTCCCAGGCCCGTTGTCTTGGGGTTCTACTGGATCCCGCCCTCTCTTTTATTCCTCACATCCAAGCAATAACAAAATCATGTCAGTTTCACCTAAAAAACATCTCCAAAATTCGTCATTATCTTACAGAAGACACAGCTAAAATTCTAATTCACTCTCTCATCATCTCCCGACTCGACTACTGCAATTCCCTCCTTGCTGGCCTCCCCATCTCTCGTCTGTCTCCCCTCCAATCCATAATGAACGCCTCTGCTAGACTCATCTTCAATACCAAACGATCAGTGTCTGCAGCCCCTCTCTGTCAATCACTCCACTGGCTTCCCATAGCTTCCCGAATCAAATTTAAAATCATGACCCTAACATATAAAGCCCTCAACAACAGTGCACCCCCTTATATCTCTGCTCTTGTTTCAAAATACTCTCCCAACCGGCCCCTTCGTTCTGCTAACGACCTTCTTCTTTCCTCCTCTCTCATCACCTCCTCTCACTCCCGTCTTCAAGACTTTTCTCGTGCTTCCCCATCCATTTGGAACTCCTTGCCCCGCTCCATTAGATTATCTTCCTGCCTCAAAACCTTTAAGAAATTATTAAAAACACACCTGTTTAAAAAATCTTATCACCTTCAGCCTTAACATGTACAACTGAACACTCCACAGCTTAATAACACTCACACCCACAATCTACAGTACAACACACAGACCCCTCCACTTTACTGAACCAATTGCTTTCAATTGTATTTGTCACCCTCTTGTATCACACCTAAACCCAGAGGCCCTCATTCAATTGCAATTTGGCCAATTGAATAGGGCTCTAAATAAGCACATAACATATTTTTTTAAATAAGTTTTTAGTTAGTAAAAACCTTGCTTTTGGATAGATGTTTACTAAGTAAAAACTTCTTTAAAAAAATATGTTATGTGCTTATTTAGAGCCCTATTCAATTGGCCAAATTGCAATTGAATGAGGGCCTTAGATTGTAAGTTTGCGAGTTTTCAATCTTGTGTCAGGCCTTGGAAACAAGCTCTATGTACATTTGATTTTATGCTCAAAAACAGGGCCCTCCATTCTTTACAAGGTGTTTAATTTGTTTTCTGCTATGTACTCAACCCCTGTACAGCGCTACGGAATATGTTGGCGCGATATAAATAAAGATAATAATAATAATAATAATATACACACCTTTTTTGAAAGGCCCCAGAGGCTGCAGCACCTAAGCAAGAGGCACCACTAACAAAACACTGCCATGAAGACCAAGGAACTCTCCAAACAAGTAAGGGACCATGTTGTTGAGAAGTTCAAGTAAGGGTTAGGTTATAAAAAAATATCCAAATATTTGATGATCACCAGGAGCACCATCAAATCTATCATAACCAAATGGAAAGAACATGGCAAGAGACGGCTGTCCACCAAAACTCACGGACCGGGCAAGGAGGGCATTAATCAGAGAGGCAGCACAGAGACCTAAGGGAACCCTGGAGGAGCTGCAGAGTTCCACAGCAGAGACTGGAGTGTCTGTACATAGGACGACAATAAGCTGTACGCTCCATAGAGTTGGGCTTTATGGCAGAGTGGCCAGAAGAAAGCCATTACTTTCAGCAAAATCTAAAATGGCACGTTTTGAGTTTGCGAAAAGACTCCCAAAATGTATGGAGGAAGGTGCTCTGGTCTGATGAGACTAAAATTGAACTTTTTGGCAATCATAGAAAACTCTATGTCTGGCGCAAACCCGCGCAACACATCACATCACACAAAGAACACCATCCCCACAGTGAAACATAGTGGTGGCAGCATCATGCTGTGGGTGTGTTTTTCAGCAGCCAGGACTGGGAAACTGACCAGAGGTGAGGGAAAGATGGATGGTGCTAAATACAGGGATATTCTTGAGCAAAACCTGTTCCTCTCTGTGCGTGATTTGAGGCTAGGACAGAGGTTCACCTTCCAGCAGGACAATGACCCCAAACACACTGCTAAAGCAACATTTTAGTGGTTTAGGGGAAACATGTAAATGTGTTGGAATGGCCTAGTCAAAGCCTAGACCTCAATCCAATAGAAAATCTGTGGTAAGACTTAAAGATTGCTGTTCACAAGCGCAAACCATCCAACTTGAAGGAGCTGGAGCAGTTTTGCAAGGAGGAATGGGCAAAAATCCCAGTGGTAAGATGTGGCAAGCTATTGTCGCAAAAGGTGGCTCTACAAAGTATTGACTTTAGGGGGGTGAATAGTTATGTACATTGACTTTTTCTGTTATTTTGTCCTAATTGTTTGGTTGCTTCACAATAAAAAAATAAAAACATATTCAAAGTTGTGAGCATGTTCTGTAAATTAAATGATGCAAATCCTCAAACATTCCATTTTGTGAGGCAACAAAACACGAAAAATGCCAAGGGGGTGAATACTTTTGCAAGGCACTGCAAGAGGGGTAGTGAAGGACAGAATACCGCTCTAACCACCCCCCACCCCCACCCCCTCCACTGCTCAATAGAAAAAAGTTACATAGAGCAGCTCCTCTGGCTCTTGGCCCGCTTGCAGAGCTCTAGAGATCCAGTATGGAAGCCCCTAGACAGAAGCAAAATCTACACAAAAGGAATGATGTTTTTTGCTCATGGTTTACACATCTGTTAATCTTGTTAGTTTGTTACATACTTCACATGAGATCTTTCCCATACTACACTGGTCCTTTAATGACCATGGGCAACTAAATTGTCCTGTTGTTGAAACCTTTCTGCAGTCTGAGTTTCTAGATTATTGGTTTTTAATGCTTGAAAACAAAATTTTATAAGCCACGTTGGATACTTTATTTCCACCATGCCAGCATTTGATGCCATTCATTTCATCTGGCTTCATTTGGCATCGAACATTGGTTTTCGCCAAGTAGCAAAAAGTTTGATGTGGAAAATTCATAACAATGAAATATGACAATGTTTACTGATAAGCACAGTTTTCCACAGCAACAAAATGTTGATCACCAGTAACAAAATTGTGTTTTTTAGCCATTGTTTTTCAATTACTTTTGACATTAAATTGGTCTTATAAAGAAATCTTTAAAGAATGGTTAGGTAAAGGCTTAATAAGAAAAACATTTATTAGACTTTTTTAAGAAGAACTCCAAGACGATGGGCTTGGGAGGAGGTAGTGATAATTGCATTGTCAACAGTGAGAGATATTTGAGGAATGGACGCTGTAGTAGAGGGTGGGAAAACAAGGAGCTCAGTTTTCGACATGTTAAGTTTGAGATGGTGGGCAGGCATCCAGGAGGATATGCTAGAGAGGCAGTTGGAAATTTGTGCTAGAATAGAGGGGCATAGATCTGGTGTTGAGCGGTAAACTTGAGTGTCATTTGCATAGTGCTGATATTGAAATCGGAAAGATTTTATGAAGGTTCCAAATGTGGAAGTATAGATGGAGAAGAGGAGAGGGCCTAGGACTGAAACCTTGGGGTACTTCAACAGACAGAGGGCAAGGTAAAGAAGTGGTGCCAGAATAGGAGACACTAAATGTAGAAATTATGTCATGAAAGAGCAGAGTCACAGAGTAGAATTTGACTTGAGGTGAGTAAGTCCTTAGTGACTTTTGTGAGAGCTGTCTCTGTGGAGTGATGGGTCAGGAACCAGATTGGAAGGTGTCAAGAAGAGAATTTGAGGAAATTTTTTTGGGTAAAGTGATTAATTGGGTAAAGCGATTTATCCCTGTGTGAGCAGGGATAAATGTGGAGGAGAGGGAGTAACTGTGATGGAATAGGATCTTGTGGACACAGGTTGTAAGGCGAGAGAGGTTGATAAAAGATTGGAGACTTCATCCTCAGCTGCAAGGTTAAAGGATTTTTTAGTGTATGTGGGATTCGGGAAGGGTGAAGGCTGGGTGTTGTTGGTTAGTTGAGAGGAGGAAGTGTGTGAGCTGTGTTGAAAGGAGAACTTGTAAAAAATGTTTTCAATTTTATCTTTAAAGTCCTTAGCTGTGAGACAAGAGGGAGCAGGGGGCAGAGGAGGGCAGAGGAGAACATTGAATGGTGCAAACAAATGTTTAGGGTTGAAAGACAGATGTGATATTAATGTTGAGAAATATTTATAAGCATGTGTGCTGCATATATATTGGACATAGGTTAGGAATTTCCTGATATTTTTAACTGCTGACCACCCCTCTAATGTGACTTATGTAGGGTCTGATGCATGGGTGTAGGAACCAAAAAAAATCTGGGGATGGAAATTCAACTTTACTCCAAGGACAGGAAACATGGGTGGATCTATTGCCAGTGAACCCGGTGCAATGCACTAGGCTCTGCTCAGTGGGGGGTGGGGGTTTGCTGCAGTGGCCCTCAAAAACTATCTAAATTATATTATAACTAGCAAATTGCCCGTCAAAAAATGATGGCAATGAAATTGTAAGGTAGCTAATGCTGTTTGGTGTATAATAATGAAATATATAATACATTAATAAATGAATATACTTTACCTATTTTGAAGCATTGTGTTGAAGAGCTGGCAATGTGTTTTGATGTTGCTGCAGCATTAGTGGTGTGGAGCTGCTGTGTAAGAGTGATGAATGTGTGCAGTGTGATAGTGTGCGTGTGTGAGACCAAACCGTTAGCGTAGTTGTGTACTTCCGCATTGTCATAAAATGGCGGGTAATGTGTGGTATGCGTCTTAGCGGAATATCCGTAGGTCTTTTGTGTTTTGCGAGTTTCTTGTGGTGTTTTGCGTGTTTAGAGTGCTGTAGCCTGGTTTTCGTTTTGTTCGGCGGCCATTTTTTCTGTCGCTTAGCAAATATTTTGAGTTAAATTAAGGTGTTAGTTGCTTTTTTGAGGTCCTGGATGCTCCCTCTTGCTGTAGGTAAGCTTTTTATGTATGTGTGTATTTATTGTGTTTTTTATTTTTTCATGTTCGCGGGTTGTGGACGATTTTTGCGAGGTCGTAATGTGTGCTAACGTGTCTCGTATGTTGTTTGCGTTTGTAGCCTTGTTTAGTTTTGTTCGGCTGCCATTTTTTCTCTCGCTTAGCAAATTTTTTAGTGTCTAAACTCTTTCATTTTGAGTTAAATTAAGGTGTAAGTTGTTTTTTTGAGGTCCTGGATGCTCCCTCTTGCTGTAGGTAAACTTTTTATGTATGTGCTGTGTGTATTTATTGTGTTTTGAATTTTGTAATGTTCGCGAGTTGCGTCCGATTGTTGCGAGGTCGTAATGTGTGGTAACGTGTCTCGTATGTTGTTTGCGTTGCGTGGTAAAGTTTGCGAGGGTTGTAGTTGGTGTGTCGTGTTGTTTACATATACCCACAGACATATGGATAGATATATGCACATATATACATATACACAATACTTGTGCCCATTTTTCTGCCACTTTGATAAAGGAACACAATACAAGAGGCTGGAATACTTTTCCAAGTTTTACAAACATTTTGGCCAGTGACACAAAATGTAAACCAAAACAAAAGGAAAATAACAGGCCTAGCTTCCATTGAAGCACTAATAATAAACCGAAACAAATGGAAAATAACAGGCCTAGCTTCCATTGAAGCACTAATAATAAACCAAAACAAATAGAAAATAACAGGCCTAGCTTCCATTGAAGCACTACCTTATCTGATAACAGCTTCCTCACTAACCAGCTCTCATCCAGCTAAACCTGGGTGAAGCAAAACAAAACAAATAGTCCAATAGTTTGATCACAATCACTGGCTTGTATTCTTCAGAACTTCAGGTATCCACTCCAAACAATCATAAGCTGCTGACTCTCCGTCTGTGCTTTTCTCCAGTCCAGAACTCAAGGTCTCCACTCCAAACGATCATAAGCTGCTTTCTCCCTGTCTGTGCTTGCAACTTGCACATGGGTTCTTCTCTGTGTTATCGCTTTTTCTAGTTCAGACAACTGGACATGCATTTCTCTGTGTGCCTCTTTCAGACAACTGAACACACTTCTACTTCTCTCGGTGAGTCTTTTCCCCAGCTTACACACAATTCTGTTTGTGTGTTTTTTCTCCAGCTGCAAAATAAAAATTAGGTTTAACTATCAATGCCTCAGTTAATCTGACACAACTGAAAACAGCAAGGACATCCTTTGATTTGTACTTGAGGATGAATATTGTCTAATGTCTACAACTGGCTAAATGATTAAATCATTTAATACTAGTAGAGGGGACCTAATAATGATGAGTAAGTGAAGTGAGGTGTGTGGCTTAAAATGTGATTTGCTGTTGGGCTTGATTAGAGGGTCAGCCATTTAAAGAAAAAAGCTTAAAAGATATGGGAGAGATGAGAGACACAGGCGGGGTATGGGTTGCGAGACTGAATGCATGTTAGGAGAGGGGAGTGAAAATATAAAGGTCTTACGGGACTACCAGGGCCTAGGATTTAATTAAAGGTGCCATGGAAGTCCTAACTCCGTAGCTTAGGGGTAAAATATTTCACAAAGAATATGGGATCTCTATGGCTTAGAGGTTAATATAACATAAAAAATAAACAACTAAGATAATTACTGGCCCAATAATTTATAATGGTATATGATAGGTAATGAATTAAAGGCTGTATGTGCCCATTTGCCCATTACACATGTCTTGTTCTTCAAAAAAATATAATTAAATTTAAGGCTAAAGTATCCTTTAAGTTTTTTGTACATCTGCCATGTTTCAGTCCTTACATCTATATATTATTGGGCTTTGTGATGTTATCTGTATTGATTTATCTGCTTGTATATCCATATACGAAGTTAAGTGTAAGGTAACTGTCTAGGGTTGGAGTTTATTTCCTGGAGAAGTGAGCAACATAACTATATGATAGTAATTGCTCACAAGGGGTTATATCTACACAAAAATGACAAAACTCACACGTACAAAACTTTCCCTTTAATGGGAGACACCTCTGAAAAACACACATTGCAGAGCTACTTTAAACAAAGTCCATCTTTGCGATGCCAATTAATGGTGAGGAATGGCCACCTTAAAGTCTATATAGGCAAAACAAATAAACTGAAGGAAGTTCTATACTCACCTCACAGATATATGTTCTCACATATGTAATGGTTTCTTATTTATATTGAGAGGCTGCTGCCATTTTCTGTTGAAAGATACAAGGGGTACAGTAAATACATGAGACTTAAGACTTTACAAATCTAAATATTGTTGTTGTTTTTTTTATCTAATCAGTTGTGTCCGTCTCTCTGTGACCCTATGGACTGTCTCTGGTCGTGCTTACCCATAAGGTTTCATTGGCAAAGATACTGGGTTGGGTTGACAGTTACTTCTCCAGTGGATCACGATTTGTCTGCCCACTCTGCTATGACCTGTCCGTCTTGGGTAACCTTACATGGTCTAGCTCACAGCTTCATTAACGTACACAAGTCCCTTCATTACAACAAAATAGTGATCCAGAATTGGAATCTAAATATAGAGTAGTAGAAAGTTGCAAGAATTAAAATAAATTGTTGTTACACCTCAATTGTTATACTTTACTTTTTTTGTCTGTACAATTCACCTAATTACCTATTTATTAAACCATACCTTTATCTGTAAAATCTCTCACATTCCATGTTCAAGGTAGGGTTTCCTCCTTCAAGGCTTCCTAGAGTCAGGTTTACTTGGTTGTTCAGATGCTCATCTGTTGATCTCCTAAATTAAATGACTTTACCTGCCAAAACAGCTCCTTATATAGTGCCCTGGACTCTGTGACATCATCTATTATAACACATCTCTGATGTCAGAAGTGTTTATTACCTGGAGGGCCCAGCTCAACCATGTGATATCTGCCATTAGACAACTCACCATACAAACACAACATGCTGATCCACTTGGTTTTCATGGCAGAGATACTGGAGTGGGTTGACAGTTCCTTCTCCAGTAAGCCACAGCATACAGCTCCAGGGATTCCCAGGTGGTCTCCCTTCCCAGTACTGACCAGTGTGACCTCTTGGTTCCCTGGCTGGATTCGATCCCAGAATGCTGTGGTGAAAATCCTAACCACTGGGCCACCTACACATACACATAAGGGTACACAAAAACATAAACATTTAGAATCCAGAATAATTTTAGAATCTGGTAACAGAAAAGGATTCACTTAATATGCAGCATTTAACAGAATCCAGAAATGACCCCCGTGTGTCTACACTCTGTTTACGTGTTTGCCTCCATCTTTACTTTCTGTTCAACTTTTTGCTTCCTGTTCCCTTCTTATTAACTCCTTCTGACAATTACCCTCCACTATAGAGTAAGAAATTAAGAGTATTATAGGCAGGAGAGTTACCAGGCACCTGGTGTTTTACTAGACTGTCCTATTAAAAACCTAAAGCCCCGCTGTGGTCAGACTTTTTCTATATGGCATTTTTAATAATTAAACTTGATAATGGGCAAAATACTCTTAGATTTAAATACAGCCTTACATTGTGGGTTTTATACCAAATCATTGAGCTTAAGTCTTCTGTCACCTAAGGAAGATTGCCAGAAATTAAAATGGTAGTTCCCACAGCAACAGAATTGTACGTAATATATTACAGGTTGTATTATTTTGTTTTCTATTATAAAAAACATTGATATTTTCGAGTGTAGTTCTTCAAAGTAGTATTGTTAGAGCATAGTTGTGCTTTGTAGTTAGAGGGACTCTATGAACAACTTAGTTTTAAGAGTGGGACAATCCCCACATTAATATACAAGTCCCATTAAACTGTAGGTGAATTGTATGTATCTCGGCTTACATGTGATGTCACAATGTGGCTCTATATGCAAATGAACGGCTCTCGGGAGGCATGAACACGCTGCACAGTCACACACACACACGCAGACACACACACTTTTTTGCAATACAAATCATCTCCAAAAGAGCAAAAACAGTTCACAGTTGTGTGTCAGTGCGTAACACTAATAATTACTTATGGAAGGCAACATTTTAAAAACTGAACTCTTTACTAATTCTTCATAAAACCAGAAAAAAATAATCCCATACAAATCCACTGTAGGGGAGAGGCGAAAAAAATGCCAAGATATAATGGTTGTTACTAAAATTAGTCTGCTCATATCCAGTGGCGGATGGTGGAATTTTAGTTGGTGGCACGGAAAACCAAACTCTACTATAAACTGCTCCCCTTTTTGTCTGACTATACAGTGACACAAACGCCACCTCTTGATCTCTGACATTACCCATACTGCACCACTATTCTAACATTCTTTTCTCACATATAAGTATCACAGATGCACAAAAACAACACATTTATTCTCTCGAAATATGAGATTTTTCAACACAAGGCTAAGCATATTGTCAATCACACTAGCATTAAAGAAACACACATTAGTTTTATTTGAACATATATACCCATGTCCATATAAATACTTATGTATAAATACCTCTGGGGGTGTCAACATAATCATTAGAGGGATTTTTAGATATTAATAAAAAATAAAATGTTTTATGATAAAGGATGTTTTTTGCCTATAGAAATGCAGAAATGTATTAATCCATGCAACTTAGATATGCCTTTAATGCAGTGCCAAACAGAACCTAGAGCTAGGAAACAAAGAGTGAGTACAGCAGTTTTTTTAATACTACATTCACATTTATTATGAGGTCATCATTTCATCCATCTCCATTGTCTTTAGCAAGGCTCTAGATAGATACAGTAGATAGATAGATAGATAGATAGATAGATGTGAAATAATGACAGTGACACACTGGTGTGACATAGAGCCTCATTCAATTCTGAGTTGCCCATTTGATAAGGGCTCTATATAAGCACATACAAAAATTTTTCACAGAACTTTTTAGTTACTGAACCTCTATCCAAAACCAAGGTTTTCAATAACTAAAAACTTCTGTCAAAAAAATATGTTATGTGCTTATATAGAGCTCTATTCAATTGCCAAAATTCAAATTGAATGAGGACCATAGTGATTAACCCAAAGACTGGTACGTAGTCCACACCCCCAAAATATTTTCCACACCCCCAAGGAAATATTTTCAGTGAAATGTGTTCTATTAACCTTAGTACTGTAAGATGTGTGAGATAACAGTCAACTCACACACTATTTAATAATTTATCAACTACAGATATAACAAGGCAATGCAACGGTTTCACTAAACAGATACATAAATATCTGATCTTGGTCTATAACCAAGTTCATATTACTCTGAAATCTACAGGCGTCACTTTATGTAAACCAGACAAATCTAACCAGCAGTGTGATCAAGGCGCAAAATATGCAGAAAGCACCAAAAGATAATGCATGCATCTTTAAATTAATAAGAAGCTAATAAATATAAAATATAAATAATAACTATAAAATATATAAAGGAAAACAACTAAAAGCTTATGGCATGGCGGGGGGGGTTATACTGTTTTCTAAATCCCTAGAACACAAGTCGTGAAAACAATAGAATAATAAATAAATAAAATGTCTATATTGAAAGGGTCTTAGAATTGTGAAAGAATGAAGGAAGAACAGTTGACAGAAGGCGATATAGATGATACAGAAGTTATTTTTCAGTATCAGTGTCTCAGAACCCATGAGTACCTCATAATTTAAAGGTAATTTGAAAACTGTACTAATGTTGGTGCAAGCTTTGGGTAACACAATGATGACAATCATAATGTACCATTGAGATGCATTGGGGTGGGGATAACAGTGTTAAAAAAAGTAAAATTAAATATCCCACTTCCTATGTTACCAATAGGGGCTATTTTTCAAACAGAAATAAAGTATATCATGTTTGGTAAGTAGGTTCAATAGAAAAAAATAGGAAGTGGAGATATTTTACTTTTAACTTTGTTTTAAATATACCAAAATGATTCTTGGCTCTGACAGAACATTTTTCCAAGGATCATTATTCTGGTGGGAAGGGAAGACAGTGAGGACCATAGTCTAATAATTTCACTATATGTTATAAAGGTTCCTTGAAGAGCCACTGCACTGAAAAAAAAATGTTTGAAAACATTAACTCTGACTAAGAGCATAATTATGCAGGAGAAACGCCATACAGATAGTTTTTTAATTAATAAAATAAATGTTAATGCCTCAGCTGGACTCTTCAAACATCCATGATACATTAGGTAAGATTGTGTCCGAGAGGGCATTTTGCATTCTGGATAGATGTAGTGTAGAAGTGTCTGCATTTAGACCAGTGAGAGACTAATGGTGTTCCTTTTACTTGTATCAAATTATCTAACAAAGGTTCTGGACTTCTCCCTGTTTTCTCCTCCTACACCTCTCCCTCCATTGATAACTATAAACATACACATAGTCCATCTCTCACAATGTGATGTAACGAATACAAAGTGGATTCCTATACTCAGAGTCTTAAAAAATTCAGAATTTCAACAACAAAAAAGTTATGTCTGTGTCCAACATAGCTGATACTATTGTTAGTTTGGTACATACTTGATAAACAAATGTATTTTATTCTTGAACTGCAAAGATTCTATAACCACACAATCTTTGAAGACCGTTGGCCAATAGTATAAACTGATATAAATAGATACTGAAAGTTTACACAGTTCCGTATATGGGCACTGGATGTGCACTATGTGGTGCCACTACTATCAGTATACACAGTGCTACACATAAACATAGATAATATCCCTTGAACTGGCCACTGGCAAAGCATACATAGAGCTTCATAAGTGACAGAGAGTGACAGTATGCAGTGTATTGCAGACAATACTTAATGGGTTTCCTTAAGACACTGGCTCCCTGGGTCAGCCCGCAGCGTCGCGTGACCCAGCGGAGCCTGTAAAGCTGCATCAGCCAATCAGGAGCGGCGGGAGCGGGACTTCCGCCGTATTCGCGCGCCAGGAGTCAGTTCGGCGCGGTCTCCGTGGAAATAGGACGGAGGTCTGAGGGCTCCTGCAGTAAAGCATTCAAAGTAGGAGGTTTAAACCAGAGAATACTCCCCAGCTAAAAAAGCACATAAGGGGCAGTGTGAGAGTGACTGTCAGCGTGTGTGTGTGTTTTGTTTTTGTTTTCCTGTCCTCGCGGGTCCGTTTGTCAGTCTTGGGAGGGGTCTTGCTGTGCATTGGGGTATGGATGCTGTAGAGTTAGAGGCCTTACTGGCTGATGTTAGGACCCGGGCCTTAAGCCAAGGGGTCAGGTGGGTACAGGACAGGCTGGGCCCGCCCATGCCTTCTGTAAGAGGCCCCCATTACATTGGACAGGCTCAGCATGTAGTAGCTGGAGGCCTAGACAATATTGGGGGTGCCACTGGGCTAGTCTCCCATCCCTATAGTGCAGAGCCATTAGACCACCGTTCAGTGGATGACCAGGCCAAGGGCGACAGGGGTAACACGGGGCAGGTCAGCCAGGACCCTTTACCTCTCAGGCAAGAGACAAGCGGGCCAACGGGCGGTGAGGGCCTAGAACTCCGGCCACCACCAGTCATTTTGCCCAAAGGGCCCCGGCCGCGACAAAGGACAACGAACACCCCTTTACCACCCCAAAAAGGGGGCGCAAGGGGTAATAAAAAAGCCAGGAGCCCTAAAAAAGCTCCTACAGATCCCCAAAGTGCCGACCATGTGGTCCCCTCTAATTCCCATAGTAACAGCGCTTCTGGTGCTTTGCAGGGACGCAGCCACGGCAGAGAACTAGGCATGTCTACCACACAGGAGAGAAGAAACAGAGTGGTCAGCGAAGTGAATAGCCAGGACAGCATGGTCGTAATCGACGACATGCCCGTAACAGCGGCGGTGGCGAGGCCGGCGCGCCCCACCAGAGCTAGGAAGACCACAAGCAGGTACAGTCCACTGCTATTCACCCACACCCCCTTAAGACGACAGAGAACCGAGACTGAGGGCGTTACGGTTAGGCCACATCAAAAAGTGACTAATCCTGACCCACAGGTAGAATTTGCAATGCCCCAAGCAGTGTCGAGGGTACTAGTACAGAAGGTTGCAGAGCCTGCGGCGCTAGCCCATTCCAGCAGCGCAAGCTTAGGTGACCATGACCAGTCCTCAGGGGAGGAACAGACGGTATGGGCATGGGCATGCAGGTCACGGAGAGCTAGTGACTGTTCCTCTTGCACCCATAGGTCCGGAAGACGATCAAGATCAAGGAGCAGGAGATCTTGCCGTTGCAGCTGTGCCTGCGGATCAGAGAGAGGACAGAGCCCGTGGAGGGCCAGACGGTCAGAATCCCGCAGGGACACCCCGTTGGCTGTGTCTACTCCGAGGCTCCCGGAAGCAGGTGAGGTCCCAACAGTAGGTGGAGTGGAGGAGGCAGACAAATGCGAACTGCCACACCCACACTGCCACATGTCCCTTAAGACCCTCTTAGCCACACACAACATCGCGGTATGCGAACAGGAGATAGGGGGCTTAGCCAGAGGGGCGTGGGCCGAGCAGTCCAACAGCGCAGGCAGTGGGGCGTCGGCCGCAGTAGTGGCGGCACTAGGGCCCCCGGGGACTACGGGCGGGGCGGGCCCGCAAGCAAGCAGTACTAATGCAGTAGCCTCAGATGCAGACATGAGACCAATTGTCTTGTGCGCACTGGACAACCTGGGGTCACATCTTCCCCAGGAGGTGAAGGAAAAAATCTGGAGGAGGGAATTTGTGGAACTGTTCTCTCTTCTTCCCATGTCCAGACAGATGGACACGGGACAGAGGGGACTACGAGAAGGGGAAGATCGACGCAGGTCTTATAGGCGACTGCCTAGAACTTTTGACACAAGGCTACAGGCCTTTTCAATCATGGCATGCGTGCTATGCGAACAACACCCTGAGCAAGGCTCGGGTTTGTTTGTATACATAGACGAGATACTCAACGCCCACAAAGTGTACGGGGGCATGGCATGGTAGCGGTACAACGAGGAATTCCGCCAGTACCTGGCATCTAGGCCATGGAGCGATAAAGCTGTGGCATACTGGCTAAACATTATGACACCTATGGGTATTCAGATAGATTCCAAGACAATGGAATGCAGTCTTTCCCGGGAAAAGGTGGCAGACATGAGAGCGGAACTCAGCTCGCTAGAAGGGGCGCGCAGGGTGACACTGCGACATTACAATCCATTATGGGAAAGTTGAACTTTGCCTGTAGGATTATCCCTATGGGAAGGATATTCTGTAGGAGAATGTCACTTGCGACCGCGGGTGTCATTAGGCCGCATCACTTCATAAATGTCTCCCGGGCCATGCAGGACGACGCACAGGTGTGGTCGGTTTTCCTGGCCGAGTTCAATGGGTCGGCGATTATTCAAAAAGGGAGTGCTACTAGTGCAGACTTGAAACTCTTTACCGGGGGGTCATGAGCAGTTGGGTGTGGCGCATATTTTCAAGGAAAACGGTGCCCCGCGGCATGGCCACTCGAATGGTAGGTGGCAGGTCTTACGAAGAACCTGACATTCCTCAAACTATTTCCCATATTCTTCCCGGTTCACTTATGGGGTTCAGAGTTTAGGGATCGGCGTGTGTTATTCCACACGGAAAGTAAGGAAGTTGCACAAGCAGTAAATAACCTCACGGCAACATCCATACAGGTGGTAAGGTTACTTCGGCACTTAGTGCTGTGCTGCCTTCACCTGAACATATGGTTTCAGACGAGGCAGGTACTGGATTTAGAGAATGGCATTGCTGACGCCCTTTCTCGGTTTCAGGAAGAACGGTTCAGGGCTCTGGGCCCCCGGGCGAGCACGCTGGGGGAGGCCATTCTTGCGGAGATCTGGGAGCTTGGTGCTGCCAGGTAACGAGACTCATCAGACAGTCTGTTGCCCCGGCGACGTGGTCCGGGTATAAACGCGTGTGGGCTAACAACCTAGTTAAGATTGCCGGTGGGTCGACATCAGAGGATAAGACCCTAGGGATACTGCTTTGGTTTCTGCTGCGGTGTGCCGAGGAAGGCGAGAAAAAAACAGTAGTTGGGAGACAGGTCACGGCCCTGGCCTTCATGTTCAAGCTGGCAGGGCAGAGGGACCTTACAAAGGAGTTCATAGTGCGCAAGGTGGTGCGCGGCATGTTTAACAGTGATCGCAGGCCAGATACCAGGCGGCCGATTACCTTCTCTTTGTTACTGCGGATGGCACAGGTTTTGGTGGAAAAGTGCAGGACCCACTTTGAATCTCTGCTTTTCCGTACAGCTTTTTCCCTGGCGTTCTTTGGAGCGTTCCGTATAGGGGAGTTAGTCGAGAACAGTAGACACGGTTCCGGGGGTATACAAGTGGTGAATACCTGCCTTGGGGAAGGCAAGGTAGCGGTATGGCTCCGGAGGTCTAAGACCGATCAGTTGGGTAAAGGTAAAGATGTGGTGTTGCACCGCATGGGCACGGAGTGCTACCCCTACGGGTGTATGGTGGAGTACCTTGGTCAGCGACCGGTGGGACGGTGTTCGCTGTTGATACATGCCGACAGGATGGCGTTATCCCGGTACCAATTTGAAAGGATGCTAAAAGTTGCACTACACAGTTTGGGTTTGGAGCAGTCAGAGTTTGGAACAGACACATATGTGCACACACACATATATAGACACACACATATATATTTATATATATACACACACACATATATTATATTATATTATGCTAGCGACTTGCCCAACAAAAATGAAAAATTTTTTGTAGGCTGGCAATGGTGTTTGTCACACATTGTGAGCATTTCCCCCCTTTGGCCTCGTGATGAGTCCCTTTGGCGCTCATCATGGTCCTCGCAATGAGCGCTGAAGGCGCTCATTGTGAGTCTCTCCACACCTCTACCTCTCCCACCCTCTACTTTACGGGAGACACTCAGACCTCTCCCCCCCGCTACTTCCTCTCCCTTCCCTGTGTCTATTTCCCCCCTCTCCATCCCCTGTTTCTCTTCCCCCTCTCCTCTGTATCTCTTTCCCCGTTCTCCCTCCCTTGTTTCTCCTTCCCCCATCTCCCTCCCCTGTGTCTCTTCCCCCTCCTCTGTGTCTCTTTCCCCGCTCTCCCTCCCTTGTTTCTCCTACCCCCATCTCCCTCCCCTGTGTCACCTCCCCTCTCCCTCCCCTGTGTCTCTTCCCCATCTTTCTCCCCTGTGTCTCTCTCCCCACCTCTGTCTCTTCATCCCCCTCTTCCCTCCCCTGTGTCTCTTTCCCCCGTCTCCCTCCCCTGTGTCTCTTTCCCCTCTCCCTCCCCTGTCTCTCTCTCCCCCCTCTGTCTCTTCACCCCTGTCTCCCTCTCCTGTGTCTCTTCCCCCTCCCCTGTGTCTCTTCCCCCCTCTGTGTCTCTTCCCCCCTCGTGTCCCTCCCCGTGTCTCGTCCTCCCTCCTGTCCCTCCCCTGTGTCTCTTCCTCCCCTCCTCTGCCTCCCGTGTGTCTCTTCCCCCTCCTGTCTCTCCCCTTTGTCTCTTCCCCCTCCTGTACCATACCTGTGTCTGTTCCCCCTCCCATACCTCCCCTGTGTCTCTTCCTACCCTCCTCTCCCTCCCCTGTGTCTCTTCCCCATCTCCCTCCCCTGTGTCTCTCTCCCCACCTCTGTCTCTTCATCCCGCGCCTCCCTCCCCTGTGTCTTTCCCCCCTGTCTCCCTCCCCTGTGTCTCTTTTCCCCAGTCTCCCTCCCCTGTGTCTCTTTCCCCCCTCTCCCTCCCCAGTGTCTCTCCCCCCCTCCTCTGTGTCTTTGGCGCTCATTGCGAGCCTCTCCACCCTTCTACCTCTCCCACCCTCTACTTGATGGGAGGTGTTCATTGTGAGCCTCTCCCCCTCTACTTCCTCTCCCTCCCCTATGTTTCTTTCCCCCCTCTCGCCTTTGTCTCTTCCCTCTATCCTCTGTTTCTCTTTCCACACTCTCCCTCCCTTGTTTCTCCTTCCCCCATCTCTCTCTACTGTGTCTCTTCCCCCCTCTCCCTCTACTGTGTCTCTTCCCCCTCTCCCTCCCCTTTCTCTCTCTCCCCCCTCTGTCTCTTCACCCCTGTCTCCCTCTTCTCTGTCTCTTCTCCCCGCCCCCTACCCTGTGTCTCTCCCCCCCCGTGTCTCTTCCCCACTCGAGTCCCTCCCCTGTGTCTCGTCCTCCCTCCTGTCCCTCCCCTGTGTCTCTTCCTCCCCTCCTCTGCCTTCCCTGTGTCTCTTCCCCTCCTGTCTCTCCCCTTTTTCTCTTCCCCCTCCTGTACCTTCCCTTTGTCTGTTCCCCCTCCTGTACCTCCCCTGTGTTTCTTCCTACCCTCCTCTCCCTCTGATGTGTCTCTTCCACCCCTCGTCTCCCTCCCCCGTGTCTCTCTTCCCCCTCCTCTTCATCCCGTGTCTCTCTCCCCCCTCCATTACCTACCCTGTGTCTCTCTTCCCCCCTCCCCTGTGTCTTTCTTCCCCCCTCCCCTGTGTCTCTCTTCCACCTCCACTGTGTCCCTCTTCCCCGCTCGTCTCCCTCCCCTGTGTCTCTCTTCCCCCTTCCTCTCCCTCCCCTGTGTCTCTTTCCCATCTCCCCCCCTGTGTCTCTCTCCCCACCTCTGTCACTTATTCCCCCGCTTCCTCCCCTGTGTCTTTTCACCCCCGTCTCCCTCCCCTGTGTCTTTCCCCCCCGGCTCCCTCCCCTTTGTCTCTTTCCCCCCTCTCCCTCCCCTGTGTCTCTTCCCCCCTCCTCTGTGTCTTTGGAGCTCATTGCAAGCCTCTCCACCCTTCTACCTCTCCCACCCTCTACTTGACAGGAGGCGCTCATTGTGAGCCTCTCCCCCCTCTATGTCTCTTTCCCCCTTCTCCCTCGCCTGTGTCTCTTCCCCCTATCCTCTGTTTCTCTTTCCACGCTCTCCCTCCCTTGCTTCTCCTTCCCCCATCTCTCTCTACTGTGTCTCTTCTCCCCCTCTACTGTGCCTCTTCCCCCTCTCCCTCCCCTGTGTCTCTTCCCCCTCTCCCTCCCCTGTGTCTCTCTCCCCCCTCTGTCTCTTCACCCCTGTCTCCCTCTCCTGTGTCTCTTCCCCCCACCCCCTCCCCTGTGTCTCTTCCCCCCTCCTGTCCCTCCCCTGTGTCTCTTTCTCCCTCCTGTCCCTCCCCTGTGTGTCTTCCTCCCCTCCTCTCCCTCCCCTGTGTATCTTCCCCCTCCTGTCTCTCCCCTTTGTCTCTTCCCCCTCCTGTACCTTCCCTGTGTCTGTTCCCCCTCCTGTATCTCCCCTGTGTCTCTTCCTCCCCTCCTCTCCCTCCACTGTGTCTCTCTTCCCCTCCTCCTCTCCATCCCCTGTGTCTCTCTCCCCCTCCATTACCTCCCCTGTGTCTCTCTTCCCCCTCTCCTGTGCCTCTCTTCCCCCTCCCCTGTGTTTCTCTTCCACCTCCACTGTGTCTCTCTTCCTTGCTCATCTCCCTCCCCTGTGTATCACTTCCCCCTTCCTTTCTCTCCCCTGTGTCTCTCTCCCCCTCCACCTCTCCCTCCCCTGTGTCTCTCTTCCCCTCCACCTCTCCCTCCCCTGTGTCTCTCTTCCCCTCCTCCTCTCCCTCTCCAGGGTCTCTCCCCCCCCCCCTCATTTCCCTTGTGTCTCTCTTCCCCCCTCATCTCCCTCCCCTGTGTCTCTCTTCCCCGGGACCTCTACCCTCCCCTGTGTCTCTCTTGCCCCCTCTTCTCCCTTCTCTGTGTCCATGTCCCCCCCTGTGTCTCTCTTCCCCCTGTGTCTCTCTTCCCTCTGTGTCTCTCATCCACCTCCACTGTGTCTCTCTTCCCGGCTCGTCTCC
Source organism: Discoglossus pictus (assembly GCA_027410445.1). Taxonomy (NCBI): domain Eukaryota; kingdom Metazoa; phylum Chordata; class Amphibia; order Anura; family Alytidae; genus Discoglossus; species Discoglossus pictus. The sequence continues at coordinate 47,065,204 of CM050167.1, read as the reverse complement.
CTCCCCTGTGTCTCTCTTCCCCCTTCCTCTCCCTCCCCTGTGTCTCTTCCCCATCTCCCTCCCCTGTGTCTCTCTCCCCACCTCTGTCTCTTCATCCCCCGCCTCCCTCCCCTGTGTCTTTTCACCCGTCTCCCTCCCCTGTGTCTCTTTCCCCCCTCTCCCTCCCCTGTGTCTCTTCCCCCCCCCCCTCCTCTGTGTCTTTGGCTCTCATTGCGAGCCTCTCCACCCTTCTACCTCTCCCACCCTCTACTTGATGGGAGGCGCTCATTGTGAGCCTCTCCCCCCTCAACTTCCTCTCCCTCCCCTGTGTCTCTTTCCCACTTCTCTCTCGCCTGTGTCTCTTCCCCCTATCCTCTGTTTCTCTTTCCACGCTCTGCCTCCCTTGCTTCTCCTTCCCCCCATCTCTCTCTACTGTGTCTCTTCTCTCCCTCTCCATCTACTGTGTCTCTTCCCCCCTCTTCCTCCCCTGTGTCTCTTCCCCCTCCCCTGTGTATCTCTCCCCCCTCTGTCTCTTCACCCCTGTCTCCCTCTCCTGTGTCTCTTCCCCCCACTCTCCCCTGTGTCGCTTCCCACCTCCTGTCCCTCCCCTGTGTCTCTTCCTCCCTCCTGTCCCTCCTCTGTGTCTCTTCCTCCCCTCCTCTCCCTCCCCTGTGTATCTTCCCCCACCTGTCTCTCCCCTTTGTCTCTTCCCCCTCCTGTACCTTCCCTGTGTCTGTTCCCCCTCCTGTATCTCCCCTGTGTCTCTTCCTCCCCTCCTCTCCATCCGCTGTGTCTCTTCCTCCCCTCCTCTCCCTCCACTATGTCTCTCTTCCCCTCCTCCTCTCCATCCCCTGTGTCTCTCTCCCCCTCCATTACCTCCCCTGTGTCTCTCTTCCCGCCTCCCCTGTGCCTCTCTTCCCCCTCCCCTGTGTCTCTCTTCCACCTCCACTGTGTCTCTCTTCCCCGCTCGTCTCCCTCCCCTGTGTCTCTCTTCCCCCTTCCGCTCTCTCCCCTGTGTCTCTCTTCCCCTCCACCTCTCCCTCCCCTGTGTCTCTCTTCCCCTCCACCTCTCCCTCCCCTGTGTCTCTCTTCCCCTCCTCCTCTCCCTCTCCAGGGTCTCTCCACCCCCTCATTTCCCTTGTGTTTCTCTTCCCCCCTCATCTCCCTCCCCTGTGTCTCTCTCCCCCGGGACCTCTACCCTCCCCTGTGTCTCTCTTGCCCCCTCTTCTCCCTCCTCTGTGTCCCTCTCCCCCCCTGTGTCTCTCTTCCCTCTGTGTCTCTCTTCCCCACTCCTCTCCCTCCTGTGTCTCTCCCCCACTCCTCCTTCACCTTAATGCCATGTCCCCGCTCGTGCGGGTGAGCCCCCGGCCACGAGCAGGGAGGGCTGCAAGGCCTCCAATTAATTGGCTGGGCAGATGTGTCACGATGTGTCTCTTTCCCCCGTCTCCCTCCCCTGTGTCTCTTTCCCCCCTCTCCGTCCCCTGTGTCTCTCCCCCCCCTTCTGTGTCTTTGACGCTCATTGCGAGCCTCTCCACCCTTCTACCTCTCGCAGCCTCTACTTGACGGGAGGCGCTCATTGTGAGCCTCTCCCCCTCTACTTCCTCTCGCTCCCCTGTGTCTCTTTCCCCCCTCTCCCTCGCCTGTGTCTCTTCCCCCTATCCTCTGTTTCTCATTTCCACGCTCTCCCTCCCTTGTTTCTCCTTCCCCCATCTCTCTCTACTGTGTCTCTTCCCCCTCTCCCTCTACTGTGTCTCTTCCCCCCTCTCCCTCCCCTGTGTCTCTTCCCCCTCTCCCACGCCTGTGTCTCTCTTCCCCTCTGTCTCTTCACCCCTATCTCCCTCTCCTGTGTCTCTTCCCTCCGCCCCCTCCCCTGTGTCTCTTCCCCCTCTGTGTCTCTTCCCCCCTTGTGTCCCTCCCCTGTGTCTCGTCCTCCCTCCTGTCCCTCCCCTGTGTCTGTTCCTCCCCTCCTCTCCCTCCCCTGTGTCTCTTCCCCCACCTGTCTCTCCCCTTTGTCTCTCCCCCCTCCTGTACCTTCCCTGTGTCTGTTCCACCTCCTGTACCTCCCCTGTGTCTCTTCCTCCCCTCCTCTCCCTCCCCTGTGTCTCTATTCCTCTCCTCCTCTCCATCCCCTGTGTCTCTCTCCCCCCCCTCCATTACCTCCCCTGTGTCTCTCTTCCCCCCTACCCTGTGTCTCTCCTTACCTTCCCCTGTGTCTCTCTTCCACCTCGACTGTGTCTCTCTTCTCCGCTCGTCTCCCTCCCATGGGTCTCTTTGCCCCGTCTCCCTCCCCTGTGTCTCTTTCCCCCTTCTCCCTCGCCTGTGTCTCTTCCCCCATCCTCTGTTTCTCTTTCCACGCTCTCCCTCCCTTGTTTCTCCTTCCCCCATCTCTCTCTACTGTGTCTTTTCTCCCCCTCTCCCTCTACTGTGTCTCTTCCCCCTCTCCCTCCCTTGTGTCTCTTCCCCCTCTCCCTCCCCTGTGTCTCTCTCCCCCCTCTGTCTCTTCCCCCCTGTCTCCCTCTCCCTTCCCTCTTCCCCCCACCCCCTCCCCTGTGTCTCTTCCCCCCTCCTGTCCCTCCTCTGTGTCTCTTCCTCCCCTCCTCTCCCTCCCCTGTGTATCTTCCCCCTCCTGTCTCTCCCCTTTGTCTCTTCCCCCTCTTGTACCTTCCCTGTGTCTGTTCCCCCTCCTGTACCTCCCCTGTGTCTCTTCCTCCCCTCCTCTAATTCCGCTGTGTCTCTTCCTCCCCTCCTCTCCCTCCACTGTGTCTCTCTTCCCCTCCTTCTCTCCATCCCCTGTGTCTCTCTCCCCCCTCCATTACCTCCCCTGTGCCTCTCTTCCCCCCTCCCCTGTGTCTCTCTTCCACCTCCACTGTGTCTCTCTTCCCCGCTCGTCTCCCTCCCCTGTGTCTCTCTTCCCCCTTCCTCTCTCTCGCCTGTGTCTCTCTTCCCCTCCACCTCTCTCTCCCCTGTGTCTCTCCTTCCCTCCTCCTCTCCCTCTCCAGGGTCTCTCTTCCCCCCTCATTTCCCTTGTGTCTCTCTTCCCCCCTCATCTCCCTCCCCTGTGTCTCTCTACCCCGGGACCTCTACCCTCCCCTGTGTCTCTCTCCCCTATCCATTACCTCCCCTGTGTCTCTCTTCCCCCCTCCCCTGTGCCTCTGTTCCCCCCTCCCCTGTGTCTCTCTTCCACCTCCACTGTGTCTCTCTTCCCCGCTCGTCTCCCTCCCCTGTGTCTCTCTTGCCCCTTCCGCTCTCTCCCCTGTGTCTCTCTTCCCCTTTATCTCTCCCTACCCTGTGTCTCTCATCCACTCCACCTCTCCCTCACCTGTGTCTCTCTTCCCCTCCTCCTCTCCTTCTCCAGGGTCTCTCTTCCCCCTTCATTTCCCTTGTGTCTCTCTTCCCCCCTCATCTCCCTCTCCTATGTCTCTCTCCCCCGCGACCTCTACCCTCTCCTGTATCTCTCTTGCCCCCTCTTCTCCCTCCTCTGTGTCCCTCTTCCCTCCTCTGTGTCTCTCTTACCCACTCCTCTTCCTCCCGTGTCTCTCCCCCACTCCTCCCTTACCTTAATGCCGCTCGTGCACGCTCGTGTCCCCGCTGATGTGGCACGATGAGCGCCTATGGGGCTGATGTGGCCTATGGTGCTCACCGCGAGCATCAGTGGGGCAGGGGAAGCCAGGACAGGGGGAGTTGTCAAACTGCGAGTTGTTGTCAGTTGCGGCCCGCGTGATGTCAACTTGCAGTTTGACACTTATAATATGTGATTGTTTGTGAATATACTCTTTCCCCCCATATCTTTCTATTTGGTTCCTACACCCCTGTTCTAAATATATTGAATATGGTAAACTCCAATCATGATGAGTGGTATTTAGCTAATTTACTCAAAGAAGCTGAAGCTACATTAACAGACACTAATGTAACCTCTGATTCTGAGTATTCAAGCACTGCACAGATTTCCTTGATTTTTTAACCTGAACAAGCTAATTTAATAAAATAAATCAAAAGGTTCAGCAATGTCGTAATTATGAAAATGAGTTCTGCATCTGACTATGAGAGCTTCAACACAAAGCTCAATACCAAGATTGAAAAATTTAAAAGAGAAATTATTATTAGAAAAAAAGTTTTTGAGGGATCAGCAGGATTATAAAACAGGTAAAGCATTTAAAATTACACAAATATAAGCTTAGTGTAATAATATCAGATATGAGCTCTTCTGAACAAGAGCAATCTGATACGGATGAGTGTTTGATACCTGCTTCATCTCAAATTGATCAAAGATGGATGCCTCACTAAACCAAATGAGACCCAGCACATGCATAGAACTAACCTATTAAGGTTAATTTGTTCTTTGATGAGCACCTCTGACTTTGTTATGTTGTATTATTTACATTACCATAAAAATATTAACACATACATTCAAAAACATAACAAAACATAACACACAAAACACAAAAAGTGGAGTTAGCACACTGTTCTATTTTTACTCATATATTGACCCCATTTATTGCATTTACCCAGAACTTTATTACTCATACTATTTTTAGATGTTTGAAAATCTCTCACAATTGCAATTTCATTCCATGTGGGGATTTTATCTGTTTTCCAATTGTTTTGTAATCATCCATTTAATTGCTAATAAAATTTTAATTATCAGACATTTAAGTGAGTATTTTCTTTTGGGAATATATGGAACAATATTAACTGAGGAGTCATATCTATTTGGGATCCAGTTATACCTGAAATATGTTTTATATCCAAAGACCATAACTTTTGTATTTTAGGACATGTCCACAATATATGGGAGTGTATCCCTTCCACACACTCAACCCAGTTCCCAACAGGTATCCGATCAGTTTCATTCACCACCGCACGCGGATCTAAAATGCAGTATATGACTACATATCTCTTCACTAAGGAACATGACTGGTGTGAGTTTCAGTTATAATGAATAGTGTCACAGCTTTAGAGCTAGGATCTGCAGATCCAAATCAGTAGTTATACATGCATTTTAGTTGCATTTCATCCCGTTAACAGTATGAAAGCGGATTAATGTATTTCATGTCATCCAAACAAAATGGATAATTTCCTTGTTTTGACATCAGGATTAATGTGTTTAGAGGTAATGTGAACAGTGTAATCTGTCTGGCCTTGGTACCACCCATATACCAGGGAGATGTGATATCAGCATGGCACAACTATTCCATGTAGATAGTGATAGTACTCTTTGCTGAAAGATTGTGTTCACAGTGAAGCATACCTTTTTGTCTTCCACGTCCTCAAAATATTCCGGGAAGGCTGATTGAACAGGACAGAATCAATATGGTTAATACTGATCGTAGATGACGTCCATGTTAATTGGTTAATTGTAGTGACCAGAGCATGGTTGTTCTAACACATCCTCTTCATGTTTTCCAGATTCCCATCATCTATTGATCAATCAGCAGTAATGTATGAAAACACACAGTGGGTGACATGATATAAATGTCCAGTTACTGATATTTTGGAGTATCAACATTCCCCTGAGGGTCTGATAGGAATATGACAGGTGACACTGGAGTGGGTTGCCAGTTCCTCCTCTAGTGGACTGTGATTTGTCTGACCTCTCTGCTATGATGTGTCCACCTACACTGGCCCTACTTGGTATAGCTCACAGCTTCAGTTACACAAGCCCCTTCACCACCAACAATTAGCAATCCACAAGGGGACCAGGGGAACATACACCACACTGATGTAAATTGATGAAAAGAAAACATAATGGGAAGTGACAAAATGGGAATGGGTTTACATCATGGCACATGGTCACCACCACTGTTGTCGGACTTTCCAGGATGGGTATAGTGGAGATTAGCCCTGATGAAGGGGAGTTGGCTGTTGATCCATGTGCCTCTGCACAGCCTCCATGTGTGTTTGCGGCCCTTCCTGAGGGGTTAGAGTAGATTAATGTGATGTATGTTCCCCTGGTGCCCTTCAGCATTGCCAAGTGGCAGTGGTGAAGAGGCTTGCGTACCTGAATGAAGCTGTGAGCTATACCATGTAGGGCCATAGCAGACAAATCCCAGTCCACTAGAGAAGGAACTGGCAACCCACTCCAGTATCACCGGCATGCAAACCTTGTAGAACAGCACATGCACAGACCTAGCTAAATGTTACAGAATAACACAGCGCACCAAAGGCCTATCAGCCAACCCCATGCTGGCTAGACAATTTGATTGACAGTGGAAGTTTATCAATATGATTGACACACGCCCGTGCGTTGACTGTGTTTTGGAATTCATTGGAGTTAGCACGCAGTTTCAGGAGCAGATGGGAGAGTTGTTGTAAGACTTACACATATTTACTAACTTCACTTATTTGCTAGACAGGTTAAAAAACACACATAGAGATATATATAAAGTTAGGACACTCCTACCCCCCCTCCCCCCGTATCTCCCAATACCTATTAATTACACATAGTACATACATTGTTTTTTGCCACACCCATATTCCAGTAATACTTTGTTTGATTTATCCTTCTTTTATTTTGTAGACGCACTATTTTTTGCTTGTTTATATTCTTTTTACAACTTATTTACACTTAAAAGTTAGACATATTTAAAGACCAACACATATTTGCTAGACACATAGGTTAAAGAACACACATAGACATATATACAGTAAAACCCCGTTATCCGGCACCCACTGGGACTCTCTATTGCCGGATAACTGTAGTTGCAGTTAACAACCCTTAACCCCCCCCCCCCCCCGAAAACCCCAGAAAAGGCATTAGCACCTAAACTGGGCCATTTGGGGCCCAAAAAAGCACTAACAAAAATAGCATTTTTTTTTGCAGTCTTGAACTGCCGGATAGTGCCAGTTATGCCGGTTTAGCAGCACACACACATGATTGCCGCAAAAGGTATTGACTTTAGGGAGGTGAATAGTTATGCACATTTTTCTGTTATTTTGCCTATTTGTTGTTTGCTTCACAATAAAAAAAAAAACATCTTCAAAGTTGTGGGCATTTTCTGTAAATTAAATGATGCAAATCCTCAAACAATCCATGTTAATACCAAGTTGTGAGGCTGGGGTCCCCGAACACAGTTGAGAGGGCAAGGGGCTAGTGGCAGGGGCAAGACCAGGGCCCACAACTATACGCCCCAGGAGAGTGTGGTCCTCCTGGGTGCGATCCGTGCCCATCCCATCATCCTTGCAGGAGGGAGGGAAGTGAAGCCTGGGCCTAGGGCTCAGGCTTGGAAGGTGGTTAGTGGTGGAGGTGAAAGTGGTAGGCACAGTGCCTAGGGACCAGAGGTCTGAGAGGCACCGCTTCATTGATAACAGGGCAAAGGTGAGAAGGAAGATGGCCAGAGAGGACTCAGGACACAGGGTTCAGTATAATGAGTGGGAGAGGGTCGCAAGGGACCTCCTGAGACAGCTGGAGCTTCAGCCCTGGTGGCCAAGCAGTACCCAGCCTCCATGTCAGGTGAATATGACATACACCAATGTGCTACCACATGTGCATCACAAACACTACACATGTACATAATGACCAAAGAGGACACCGACATGTCAGCTCCATGGAATTAACAATGGATAGATGGAAGGAGCTCAGCGAGGGGCTTGCAATGTGCACCGAATGTGCTCAGACGACCAAAAGTACATGAGGGGAGAGGCTCGCAATGAGCGCCGAAGGTACTCAGAGGACTAAAAGCCTTGCATTGTGTGCCAAACAGCATTACCTTCCTTACAATTTTATTGCCATCATTTTTTTGACGGGCAATTCGCTAGTGTCTCTATAATAATGCAGGCTGCCTATTTCTCTTTCCTTGTAGAAACAAAAGCAAGCAGAATATACACACATGTAAAGAAAAATATATTTTCTACAAACTTAAATTGTAATCACAGGTATGAACCACAATTTCTCTATAATAATGAGGACTGCCTGTTTCTCTTTCCTTATTTACTCTTTACAATCCATTCAAAAACAAACTATTATGATACCATTTTGGATCTATTCCAAATGCAAAATGTCCCTCTAAATCACTTGCAAAAAAATAATTTCTAGGAACTATTTCCCATCAAGTTCCTTACTTACTTACAATAATTTCCAATGAACACACCTCTTCCCGAGACCTCTCCTCAAACATTTACTTTACGTACTAAAACCACCTAAAAAGTTCAACAACAACATTTAATAAACATGACAGTTATGTATCCAAACTACTTTAGAATATTGGCATAAAAATAATTATTTTACCTAAGTCTGCGAGTTTCATTCCTGCAAGGTGCTTTAGGGAAAGCGCTATGGACACCAGATTCCAAGCTCAAAGACACGGCCCTCCATTCTTTGCAATGTGTCAATCTTGAACTTATCATTGCCTGTAACTTAACTTATGTAGAGTGCTATAGAATATGTTGGCGCGTTACAAATAAACGCTAATAATAATAACTATGAGATACGACCTTAAAAATTCTGCGGGAGGGGGAATTCCTTCTCTGTCCGCTCTGAGCTTGTCTCTGTGCCTGTCACAAAACTCACTGTTTTCTCCGGGACAAGAAGAAACTATTAAAGTTATTTTTGCTGGCCAGAAAAGTAAAGTGTTAGCGAGCTTAGAACAGATAACATGCCTGTGGAAAACACATTGGACCTCATTCAATTGCGATTTGGCCAATTGAATAGGGCTCTATATAAGCACATAGCATATTTTATTTACAGAAGTTTTTAGTTAGTGAAGACCTTGGTTTTGGATAGAAGTTCAATAACTAAAAACTTTGGTTAAAAAAAATGTGCAATGTGCTTTTAAAGAGCCCTATTCAATTGGCCAAATCGCAATTGAATAAGGCACATTGTCTTTAAATTTCCACAACAATATCAAGATATTTTTGAAAGAACAAGTAGCTGAGCTGCAGAGTACAAAGATAGGTCTTACATAATATTACAGGAACTCCACTCATATATTTCTGGAAAAAAGATTTCCCTTTTATATTTAGAAATATTTCTCAGTGTTGGACACGATTCCACACCCTTAAAGACCCAGACGAAAATTCACCTGCATTTCCCAGTTGTATTGCAAAGAAAGAAAGCACAACAATCACACTCACATTTTTTTTCTTTAGACTTTCTCTCCAGACGCACATATTTTACCACGCTGTCCCAGACTTCAAAACAAGGAAAGATTCATACCTTTATGATTAATGCTGTCTAACATTGTAAAAGAACTTGTCGAAGGACCAATTTATGTTAGTTTGATAGGAACGAAAATCATTAAGCATACTTAATCAAGGAGAGAGGAGAAATAAGGAGACACCCAACAGGATTGTCACTTAAATCATCGTCTCTGTTTTATAAAAAATTGGCATGGGCTTTTATGCAATAATACTTACAGGGTCATCATAAATCATAAAGAAATTATTGGCAGTTAAAATATTTCTGATACAAATTGTAACAGCCTGCATTTACAGTCAGCAGAACATTTTGTGTTACATTTAGTTAAAAATTCTTGCATCTGTAATGTTCTTGATAACTTTTCTTAGTAGCAAGCAAGAAAAGTTAACACTTTGCATAATTTTTCAATCAGTTGTCAGTTTTCTCTCTAGTGGATTATGATTTGTCTGACCTCCCTGCTATGACGTACCCACCTACACTGGCCCTACAAGGCATAGCTCACAGCTTCATTTAAGAAACACAAGCCCCTTTACCACCACCACTTAGCATATGTGGGAATGCAATGATTTTCACAATAATCGCCCAATAATAAGAATGCATTTAATAAATATATATTTTTGTTATCATATGTTGTAATGGTCATGCACATGCCAATATGAAAAGCCATGCTGCAACATGCAGACACACTACATGATTCAATTGCAACACCAAAACACGAAACTCAGCCCATATTAACCCTTTGTCACTGACAGACGCTCTATTGTAGCCCCCAAAATATCAATATTATTGCTTATACATCTCGCTCATCACATCTACATTTGGGAACACAGAAAGTGGCCATATTTCACCGCAGCATCACATAGATGAAGTACCCGGGGAGCATTTGATTATTTGTTGTTCAGTCCTTCAGTCAAGTCGGACTCTATGTGACCCTATGGACTGCAGCACACTTAGCTAGGTCTCTGAATGTGCTGTTCCACAAGGTTTGCATGCCTATGATACTGGAGAGGGTTGCCAGTTCATTCTCTAGTGGAGTGTGATTGGTCTGACCTCTCTGCTATGATTTGCCCACCCAGAATGACTTTACATGGTATAGCTCACAGCTTCATTGCAGTACACAAGCCCCTTTGTCACCGGCCCGTAGTAATGCTGAAGCAGACCAGGGGAACATACACCACACTAATCTACTCTAACCCATCGGGAGGGGTCGCAAAAACACTTGGGGGCTTTGCAGAGGCACAGGGATCAACAGCCAACTCACCTCCATCAGGGGTAATCTCTGCTGGAAACGCCATTGCTGGTGACCATGTGTCAAAATGTCTATGCCATTCCCATTAAGTGATCTCCCATTCTGTTCTGCTATTCATTAATTTCCAGGAGTGTGGATTGTTAAGTGGTGGTGGTGAATGAAGCTGTGAGCTATACCATGTAGGGCCAGTGTAGGCAGTCAAGTGATAACAAAGAGGTCATACAAATCAAAATCCAGTAGAGAAGGAACTGGCAACCCACTCCAGGATCTTTGGCATGCAAACCTTGTAGATCAGCACAGGCAGAGACCTAGCTAAATGAGCTGCTGTCCATAGGGTCACAGAGAGCCAGACATGACTGAAAGACTCAACAAGAAATAATTAAATGTTCCCGTGTACTTGATCTATGTGATGTGGCAGTGAAATATGACCACTATTTGTGTTCCCACATGCAGATGTGATGAGCAAGATGTAAATACAATTATATTTATATTTTAGGGTCTACAATAGAGCCTATGTGAGTGACGAAGGATTAATATGGCATGAGTTTCATGTTTTTGTGTTGCTATTTAATCAGGGAGTGTGTCTTTAATTACTTTATGTATGTTGCAGCATTCATATTGGCATATGCATGACCATTCCAACATATAATAAAAAGTAAATATTTTAATAATGCCTTTTTTTTGGGGGGGGGGGGGGGGGTTATTGTGCAATTAATTGTAACATCTTTCCATGATTTCCCTATATTTTAAACTGCACTAGTGTGTTTATATTGCCCTTTACAGTGTTTCTACATAGTAAGTAAACCCTTTTCAGGTCCTATTTTGTGCCCGCAGAGATTCTGTCTCCATTTGCGGGTTATGAGCTTGCATGCCATGGTGGAGCGGTTACGGGCTCGTCAAATCAATGGATTTAAGTGCGCAAAGTTCAACGTTGCTCAGCACGTAGCCTTTTATAAGCCATCCTGCAAGCAACTTTACAGGGCTAATTAAATACCCGTAACGCGTAAAAGAGGAGTTATGGGCTATGTTTTAAAACGCAGCCCAATTTAATAGGGCTATATATTGGTAATATTTACTTAACAGTTCACAGTTCACTTTCTATTTCAGTTTAATCTCATTGTTTGTGTAAAGGTGGTACAGATGAAGCAGGATTAGTTACTGTGATCAAAACGTCATTTGCAAATAGCATTATTTTATTTGTGTAGTCTGCCATTTTTAGGCCCTCTATATCCTCTGATTTCCTTATTCTTTCTGCCAAGGGTTCTTTTACTAAGGCAAAAATCAGAGGAGATAGAGGGCCACCCTGTCTGGTGCCATTTTTAATTTTAAACTTCTCTGTCCTAAATCCCAATCCAGTTGCATAAGTTGAAGGTTCAGAGTACAATGCACCTATAGCATGTGATCCGAACTTATTCAAACTATATTTCTGAAAAACTATCTCCATGAATTCTCAAGTGACCCTGTCAAAGGCTTTCTCAGCATCCAATGACAGGGCCAATAATGGGATCTTCATGGATTTAGCATAGGATAATATATCTATGAATCTTCTGGTGTTATCCGTTGTCTGTCTATTCTTGACAAAACCAGTTTGGTCAAGGTAATTATGTTTGGAAGTAGGTGATTCAATTTTATAGCCAAATTTTTTGAATAATGTCTGTGTTCATTCTTGATATTGCCCTATAATTTCTACATTCTGTACTGTCCTTCCCTTCTTTAGGGATTGTGATAATAGCAGCCTCTAAAATTTCTGGTGGAGTGGATCCTTTCATCTTAATTTCATTAAAAATTATTTTTAAGTAATCTACAAGAATAGGCGTAAACATTTTATAGTAGAGATTCAGAAAACCATCTAGTCATGGAGCTTTATTTACTTTAAAGTTATTTATAGCCATTTGAATTTCTTTGTTCGTAATATCTTTATTCAACGTTTCTAATTGGTCTTCAGTAACCTTGGGCAGATCTATTTGTTTCAAGAAATAAAATATTTCTTGTTTTGATGGTTTATTAAATTATTTTTATTCTAAGTTTTTAAGAGCTTTATATTAACCAAGGAAGATTTTTGCAATTTCATCAGGTTTTCTACAATACTCGCCTTCTTTATATTTTAGTTTCTGAATTATTTTTGGTTGTGTTCTTTTAATTAGTCTATTTGCCAAAAGTGTGCCTGATTTATTCCCATAAAAGTAGAATTTTTGTTGAGATTACCATATTGATTTGTCTATTCTTGCCTGTTCTATTTTCCTCCTTTGTAACCTAATTATGGTCAGTTCATCTATATTATCCTGGTTAGGAAGTAACTTCTTATTTCTTTCTGCTTTAGCCAGTTTGATATTTAACTCTCTCAAAGTAAAACCTCTTTGTTTTTTCCACTGTTTATTCCATTTAATCATTATTCCTCTAACATATGCCTTATGGGCATTCCAAATCAATGTTCATGAACCTACTGAGTTAGTATTTCTATCAAAAAAAGCTAATTATTACTTCCTTCATTATTTCTCTTTTTTTTGTGTTTTTAATAAACCCATAGAAATTTTGATACTATGATATTTATTTCTAGTCTGCTGATGTACAATTTGCATTATTAGCATTGCATGGTCTGGCCAATAGTTTGACTTTATCTCTATGATATTGACCAATTCATTGCAGCTAGTAAGAAATAATCGATTCTAGAGTAAATCTTATGTCTATGTGAGTAATGTGTAAAGTCTCTCTGATTGTCATGCAATGCTCTCCAGACATCATACATGTCATATCTGACCAAAGTTCTGAAAAAAAACTTGTTTGCTCTTCTTTTTGCTTTATTGTCTGGTATACGTTTAGTTAAAGACTTCCTGTCTAATTCTGCATCTAGATATGTATTAAGGTCACCACAGATTATTATGTACATGTACATGTTTCATCATCCTATTTAGGAAGGTATTTTGTCCTGAATTAGGTGAGTAGATATTAAAAATTGTATATTTCTGACCATTTCCTTGTACTCTTCTGTTGTGCTTATACTCTTATTAAATAGAATGGCCACCCCACAGGATGTTTTCTTATAATTGCAGCTAATCATAAAAGGAAACTTTCTAGAGAATAAGTTTGGTTCCTTGTTTGCCTTCCAGTGCGTTTCTTTTTTTTTTTTTTTTCATAAAGTTTTTCTTGACACATTCAAAAGACAAGCACATTTGAAAACAAGGAGCGACACGCAGGTCCCCCACACTTTATGATTTTCATCGTATTTATTTGTGCTAGCCCAAGATAAAATACATATGTCAATTCCGTGTGTCACCCTCCGCCTTTTTCCTTTTTCTATTATTAAGATAGTCTATGCATGCAACCTATAACAGGTTAGGTAAGTTACCCGTGCTTAAATGCTCTATCTATGTCTCGCATGTGCTAGATATCCTGCTATGGTTACTTATTTCAGAAATTAAAACAATTTTAACTAACAAAAATATAACATAACTTAACACAAATTAACGTGTGCCTTTCAACATTACGTTTTACAGAAATTGCTTACTACCTTTCTTACCGTCCACGTCCGCAGCGACCTTAAACGAGGTACCATGGAGAGCCCTGTCCCGGACCGTACCAGCTATTATCTGCCTCCCCCTCTCGATCAGTGCACTACCGTCAGTGTATCTGGAATGAGTGTTCCGTCCCGCTCCAGTCACCCCATATTTTCTTATAAACAGCCACCGTATCGTTTAAAGTTGCTGTCATATGTTCAAATGTCATAATAAAGTTGATTTTGTTAATGACTGAGTGGATATCTAGTGTATTCTTCCGCCAATTTCCTGCCAGACTGCTTTTAGCCGCCAACATGATAAATTGAAGCCACTTATTTTGGTGAATACGTAAGTTTTGTACTGGAAGCCCTAGGAGACATGTTCCCATCTCGGGATGTATTTTTGTTTTAAGTGTATTAGAGGCCAGTTCGGCCACCTTGTGCCACAATGATTGAGCAATTGGGCAGTCCCACCAAATATGGCGGAAGGAACCTCCTGTGATACAGCCTCTAAAACACTCAGGAGAGATATTAGGGTCCATTTTGTGTAGCCTGTCTGGCGTGTAATAGATTCTAAATAAAACTTTGGCTGATGTTTCCATATGGCTAAAGTATCTGGAGCCTTTTGTCAGTTCCAGGCTAATTTTGGACCACCTACTCATGTCCCATTCTACTCCCATATCCTGTTCCCATTGCTTAACATGCTTGGGCTTGCTAGCCATGTCATTAGAGTTGGATATAGCGTACAGTTCCCCAAATATTCCCCTGGTTAGTGGGGCTTTATTACATATTAGTGTGAACCAAGTTGAACTTGGCGGGCCCCATTTACGGAGTTTAATGGTAACATTGTGGTGAATTTTGTTGTAGTTGAAGTATTCTCTGGGTGGGAGATTGTACGTTTCCATAAAACTCCCAGTATTTAGTACTGCACCCTCTCTAACCCAGCTTCCAAACCTATCTAACTTCCGTGAGATCCACCAATCTTTGGAGAACGTACCCATCTCCTCAAGGGTGCTTGGGGAAGGGAGTGTAGTGGTTAGCAAAGAGATATTGGGGCTTAGCTGTCTACTGATGTTAGCTCTTTCCCATTCCCTCAGAGACAGGGCTATCATCTGGTTGTTTCGAGCCAGCTTTAAGGGCAACGGGGAAGAAGGGTCCCATATAAGAGTATCTCATTTTAATGGTGCAATTTGGTGGTTTTCTACAAAGACCCAAAGTGGCTGGTGCTCTGCCGAATGCGCCTGGGGCAAGAAAGAAATCTGGGCTGCCCTGAAGTATTTAAGGAGGTCGGGACAGCCCAAGCCTCCAGAGGATCTTCTCCTCATCATAATTGCTTTCCTTATTCTAGGGTGCTTGTAATTCCAAATAAATCTGAATATTGCATTTTGGAAGCTGGTCAAGTCTCTCGTATGTACCTGAATAGGCAGAGTCCTGAAAAAGTACAGGATCCTGGGGAGAATATTCATTTTTATTGCATTTATCCTCCCCGACTAAGAGAGATGATACTTATTCCATTTCAACAAGTCCTGATTCAGGGACTTGTATAGCGGAATATAGTTGGACTGATACAGGCCAGTGATCTCCGGAGTAATTTTAATACCTAAATAATTTATATATTTTTCTGGCCAATCAAAGGAGTACTGGGATTTGAGAGTATCTCTCAAGGCCTGCAGAGCCTGAGCCAAGATCGCTTCCGTCTTGTCTATGTTAATTTTGAGCCCCGAGATGAACCCAAAGGACTCCATCAGGGACATCAAGGCTGGTATTGAGTGAATTGGGTTCGTAAGTGTGCACAGGATGTCATCGGCAAAGAGGCAACATTTGAACTGATGTAGGCCTACATTTATCCCTGTTATTAAGGCGCTATTCCTAATAGCCTGAGCCAATGGCTCAATGGCTAGCGCGAACAGGAGGGGGGAAAGGGTGCAGCCCTGTCTTGTGCCTCTTTTAATGTTGATGAGTGTGTGATCAGCCCCTGGAATGCTGATGTTTGCAGATGGATTATTGTAAAAAGACTTAATAACATTCACAAAATTACCCACCAACCCAAACTTCGACAGTGTGGCGTGCAGGTATGGCCATTCTATGGAGTCAAAGGCTTTCTCCAGGTCTATTCCTATTGTACATAAGGGGGTATTATCCTTTTTGGCTAAGTGAAATACGTTGAGAAGTCTTCTTATGTTATCCCCCACCTGTCTATAGGGAATAAAGCCCACTTGGTCCTTATGTATCAACCTTGGCAGAAACTTTGCTAATCTGGTGGCCAATATTTTCCCAAGGATTTTCACATCCCATTCAAGAGAGAAATGGGTCTGAAGTTTTTAGCCAGTAAAGGATCTCTACCCGGTTTGGGGAGGAAGATAAGACTCGCCTGATTGAGTTCGGGGGGCATGGTCTTCCCCTCCATAATATCCCTGAAAAGCTTTTGCAACTTTGGGGCAAGTGGATTATTGAATGTGGCATAGTAATTGTTTGTAAAGCCATCCGGGCCCGGAGCTTTACCTTTTTTCAAGGTTTTGATCGTTCTGCTTATCTCCTCTAGCTAGACTTCAGCATTTAACATATTTAAATCCTCCTCAGTGGCTGAAGGGAGGTCATAGGCGTTCAGGAATTCGTGAATTTTATAATTATTGGCCACCAGTTTAGATGAGTAAATGTCCTGGTAATACTTTCTGAAAGTTTCTTTGATCTCATCCTGTTTCATAGTAATTTCCCCCCTCGAGTCCCTAAGCTGGTGAATGCGCGCAGAGTTATTCCTAAAATGTAGTCTCCTGGCCAGCATAGGAGAGGGCTTGTTAATTTGACAGTAAAATGTATGTCTCGTTTTTCTAATGGCCTTCTCGGTTCTTTCTGCCAGAATGGTGTCTAATTCTGATCTGGTTCGATTTATGACATTTTGTGTTTCCCTGGTGAATTTACTCTGGTTTAACTTTTCCAACTTTTGTAATTTCTGGAAGAGTTTGTTTTCTTTGCTGAGTAGTTTCTTCCTATATGCCGCTGAGATTTTTATGATTATTCCTCTAATGTAAGCCTTTTGGGCAACCCAGGACCATCCTATTTCCGTCTCAGGAATATCGTTCAGAACGAAGAAGGTGTTAATTTCCTCATCTATTTGGGCCCGTATCTCTGAGCACGTGATCAACTTGTCGTTCAGACGCCAAGCGTGGATGTGGGGATTATTTTGGCTTAAACTTAATTTACAAGATATCAACGCGTGGTCTGACCATGGGCAGGGTAAAATTTGGGCATCTATTGAACAGTGAGGAGTTGATTAACAAGGCATCAATCCTGGAGTATGTGTTATGTGTAGGGGAAAATAATGTGTATTGTCTTTCAGAAGGATGTAACCCCCTCCAGGCATCTATTAAGTCCAGTTCTTTAAGTAGGGCATGTATGACTTTAGGTTTTCTCGCATCCCTGGTGTACGAGGGTGTCCCTGACCTATCCAGGAATGGCTGAAGCGCCAGGTTTAGGTCCCCCCCTATGATAATTTTCCCTCTGTCCTCTTGCTTCAAGAGGTTCAAAAGTTTCATTAGCGTGTTGTGCGGATTAACCGTGGGGGCATATAAATTCACCAGGGAAACCTTAAGTTCAAGAACCGTACCTGTAATTATAAGGAAGTTACCCTCCTTATCCTTTACCTGCTTCTCTAGCTTGAAGGGGAGGTTCTTGTGAAGGAGAATGGCCATACCTGCTTTCTTGGTTTGTTGTGAACAAGTATAAAAATTTGGGTAATCCTTGTGGAGGAATTTCGGGACTTTATCTGATGCAAAGTGAGTTTCTTGCAAAAAAAATATAGAGGGTTTGAGTTTTTTATAAAAGAGGAAGGCTTTACGCCTTTTAAACGGGGAATTGAAGCCTTTTACGTTATGTGTTATTATATTATGTGGGTGATCCGTCATGGTTGTCTGTTCTCTAAGTGTGTAAAAGTCTCTAGAAAGTTACCCCACGCGGACCACTCTGCCTCGGCTCCCATTTCCCATACCGGCCGGTCCGGGACATGCCCACCACAACTCGCTCCAGACGCGGACGACTCCAGGCAATTCTTGATCTGCCAGGCACAAGCGGCATAACATGTAAAAAAACAAACAACAGTATCAGTACAATTTAGTATCTCAGTAATAAACCTACAATGACAGTGAGTCCTCCCTTGACTACTACATATAGTCATTCCGATAGGATTAAGGTAAGGGAACCTACCCCCCCCCCCCTAATTATTCCTACAGGGAGAAAACTATCAATTAACATTAACCATAATAATATTAGCCATATCTTGGGCACTAAGCCCCTGGTTGTCATGAAACTTAGCTACCTAAGGTAGCCATCCTGAGTACTCAATAAAATATATGCAATACTAAGCGAGTTAGAGAACAATATGAAAACAAATAGAAAAACATTTTAGAAAAACAATTTAACCCATTACCCACTGCTGGCTAAAGAGGTTTTATAAGAGTCAAGAAACCTTACATGAGTTAACATCTCCTTAAGTTAAGCCTGGCCTCTAGCCCATATATGCTCCCGCTAAACATATGCACAAACCAAGATACAATACTGAGGTAGAGTCTGTAGTGTGCTCAATGTCCCAGCGTGTGCGAAGAGTCTGTAGAATCGGGTTTTCCTCTCTCCAATCCCGAGGTAAAGTCCAGCCTCTGTGGACAGTATGGAAAAAGTCATAGAGCAAGAGTGTGGACCTGGAAAATTTTTTAGGATAAAGGGTCCTCCGTCGCCCCCTGCTCCCGATGCTTGATGTCCCTCACATGGTTGGAACTGGACTTTGATCTTTGAGGCAGCGGGTTCTCTGAACCCCTCCTGGTCTGCCTCGAATCCGCCTGAAGGAAGGAGCTTTCCTCCTCTGAATCCTCAGGCACGAGTCTCAGTCTGGTTAAAAGGCTTTGGCTTTCCTCCAGTGATAGCACCCTGAAAGATTTTCCTTTATACGTGAACAAAAGGGCGAATGGGAACCCCCATCTATACTGTATTTTATAATGGGAGAGTACTCTTAGTGTGGGTCTCATCTCCCTTCTCTTCTGCAAGGTAGAGGGTGAAAGGTCCATATAAACTTGGATCTTAGTGCCGTCTGGACCTACGATATCCTTTCTTAATCTCGTTTCAGCAAGAATTAAATCCCTAGCTTTTTGCTGTGTAAATCTGATGATGATGTCTTTGGGTGTATTTTGGTCCCTAGATGACCCCATCGCTCTGTGAGCTCTTTCTATTGTCCAATCTGATTCCTCGACCGATGGAAGGATCATGCTGATAAAGTCTCTAGAGTACTGCAAAACGTCCGTTATTTTATTGGGAGCCCCCCTTAATCTGATGTTATGTCTGCGGGATCTATTTTCCAGGTCCTCCACTTTGTCTTCCAGTATCTGGATCTTAGACATGTTCTGCAAGATATCTTGATTATCAAGTGCTTGGGCCTCCACAATTTGGTCGGTGCTTTCCTCCAGGCCCTGCAGCCTCTGGGTCAGGGACTTTTTGTCTGACCGTAGATCATCTACTGCGTGCTTTATTTCAGCTTGCATGATCTGCTTGATTTTGGACAGGGTGCCATCCGTTAGTTCCATTTGAACTGGTTGTGAGCTCTGCGCCACCGCCTGGGCCGGCGAGTCCGGATGTTCCGAATTAGGACTGGGACTTGGGTTGCGGCTTGCGTCAGGTGGTTTGTAGAACTCCTGGATTCCCTTTCCAGTCTGTTTTTTTTTGTACTTTGCTAGTACTGCGACTTGCCATCTTTTAAGGAGGGTAGAGATTCAAGTTTAAGGACCTGGACAAGACTGTTAGCTGGGTTAGAGGGTAATGGGTTGGTATAGTGCTAAAGTAGTTAATTACTCATGGATGGCTTAGTGGCTGCCAGCCTCATGCATGCATGGGAGCCACGGTCAAGCTGCCCCCTGGGCGTGTTGATCTTCTCTGGCCCAGTGTCCTCTGGGGCATGACGAACGCCTTGAGTAAGGGAATTTGTCGTTCCTTTAATGCCTCCGAGATCACCAATCCCTGCCCCAGTGCTGTATAATATGTGCTCCCAGGGTAAGGGCTCTTCATTCGAATTAAGGTTATAGAAAAAAACTTCCTTGAGCAGAAAATGCTTACAGATTAGTGCAGTTTGTGATTTGGATGCGCTATTCTTAGCGTGTCCACCGGGTGTCAGTGTTAGCACACTAGTGTCAGAGTCATGGAGTCTTTCAACACCACATAGCAGGGCAATCCAGTCTTTTAGACAAACACGAGCTGCAGGCAAACTTTCTCAATCTGTTATTATTACATAGAAATCAAGTTGGGGCCTTTAAGCCTTATAGTGAGACCCTTAGCCAGATTGTAATGTCCTCTAGGACCATAAATTCTCAAAATCTTTTAATGTCCCACTTGCATAAAAAAAACAAAGTCTGTAATAAAATATGGGAGGGTTCTGTGTTGCATCAAGCCTCTCTTAGCAGTATCTGCTTTCTCTGTCCTTTGGAGTGTTTTTAACTGTATAGGTTCCTGAGCTTTTGGGAGCCAAGAGTATTAAAGCCTACCTTTAGTGCCTCTAGGTTTGCAGTGTTTTTAGTAGCAGCAAAGCTGTAATCTTTTCTGGGCCTCTCACACAGTCTCTTCTTGTTAGGGTGCAACTTGCAGCTTCTGGATCCCCAAACTTGATTTTTAAAACCAGCTGGGCCCTCCTGTGCACAATCCTGGTCATATATATCAATTTGGTGATAGATAAGTCACTTTATATATGGTCTTAAATGTTTTTTTCAGCAGAAACACACATCCTCTTTCATATATTATAGCTTTAAGAGATAAGCTGCTGGGTCTTCTTCTCTTAAAAAGTAATACAGTTTATTGTGTACCATATCTTTAGATTATTACACAGACTAGATCTCCAGTAGTATAAGGCAAAGAATTGTATAGGTTTGAAACAGACAGGCAATATGAGTCATTACCAACCTTAAGTAGGCATGTTGTTTATCAGTGTTTCAGAGTCTCCTTTGTTCTGGTTCAGCTGCAAATCTCAGGAAAAAAGTTGCCAAACTTGATTTTTAAAGCCAGCTGGGTCCTGTGACAGATTCACTGCCACTCTCAGGATCCGTGCCTTGTTTTCCAGCACCACAATGGAGTACTCTGGAGCCTTTTAAATGTTTAGTAGATTGGGGCTGTTTATTTGTCAGCATACAACAGAAAATAAAACCAAACAGAAAATAAGTCCTAGCTTCTCATTGAAGCCCTGCATAACTGAACTGTAGTTTCCCTTACTGTCTTATGTAGGCGTGCAAACATACAGTCCATACAACGGTAGCAGAGGTGTCTTTTCCTCTCACCTCTCTTAGGCTCTGTATCTCCGGCCTCTCTTTCCAAAGCAGATCCCTCCTGCGGTCATCACCTTGAGGGACTTTCTGTTCCTCTCATCTGCGTACCTTCTCTTAAAAGCTTCTGGCTTTGTTCCATTAGCTTTCAGTGCAGCCTCTGACTTCGGTCCTGCACACTTCCATGCTCCAGCACTGTCAAACAGCTTTCCCCCTGGAGACAGCAACCGCTGGTCCTGATTGCAGCCACACCCCTGCCTTTTGAGCAGGTTGTTAACTCTCTCATTCCTGGGGAAAAGTCTTGAAGAGCTCTCTTCTGCCCTCTGGTGGCACTTCACCACATATCCCCCACCCCAGCTCGACACCATGGGGTTGAGCGTCCAACGCCGTGAGGCCGTATCCGCAATCCAACGCATCCTCTGTATCATCAGTGTTCTCTTTGGTACCTCCTGCGACCTGCTAGTGATCGTGACCTCTTGGTGCACTATCGCTCCGTGAATCTTCGGAGCCTCAACTTGTATCTTGGCATCCCTAACTTCACTCTGCGACATCTGTGACACCTCTGGTCTTCCATCGCTGAGGGTATTCTCCATTGTAGGAATTTTGGCTGCTTTCCATCTTGCACACTTTTCCACTTTCTTCATTTGCGCTTTCAACTCACCCATTTGGGTACTTGTGTCTGGCTCAGATAGCAGCTGGTTCTCTTTTGTCGATCTGTACAACTCTTGGTCAACCTCCGTGACCGCTTGAGCTTGTCGGGCTCCCTTCAGACCTTTCTGTAGGGTCTCCAATACTCTTTCGTTAGGATCATCATCATCATTTCCATTTCGCAGCTTACCTTCTTCATCACTGCTTTCAAATTCCTTTGTCTTTCCTTGGAACCGTGTTTTCTTTCTGGGTGAAGAGACAATTCTTTTTCCCGCTCTTCCTTTCACTTCATATTTTCTGCTTTCTTTGCCGTTCGGCCTGCTGTCACTTAAACTTTGAGGGTAGGACACCGGCCCGCCCATCTCTCCGAGTGTCCTGCCCCAGGGACCCTTGAAAAGTACTTCTTGTACTTTGGTATGAGAGTATGTTTCTCCATACAGTCGCTTCCCTGGGGGTACATCACAGGTTTCTGTGACCTTGTCTTTCACCAGATGCACCTTTTCTTTTAGACCCATCATCTTATTCTTTTCTGGTACAGCATCCTTAAGAGGCTCCACAAGCATGTCCTCTTTCAGGGCTGCTTCTTGTGCCTGGGTCCGCACCTCCTCTTTCTTGCGGTTCACAGCAGGACTACTCGTTACCACTGTGCTTTCAGTCCTGTAAGGTCTGCAACTCTCTACCTCTGCCAGGAAGGATCGCTCAGTTGTTGGGTTTTGCTGGAATATCTCCAGCTGTTCACCAACTCCAGGCTGACACTCAGCAGATAGGCCAGTACACTTCTTAGTGGCCTCTTGAATCCTAGATTCCTGGAAAACACTTTTATTTCCGGCATCCTCAGCCTTCATCTGTATTATATCTTCTTTCAGTGGCTTGTCCACTTGCTTTGCCTCCAAGGCTTCCAGCTTTTCATCGTCTTTGGCTTCCTTCAGCCGCAGTTTCTCCTCATTAGTTTGTTGCAAATCCAGTTCACTCTGCTTGTACTGGATCTTTTGCTGTATGTTCAATTCAGGAATCTCCTCTGACTCTTCTATCAGGTCCTCCCCGAATATCTTTGTCTGCTCAGCCGTGTTTTCTTCACCATTCTGTCTTTCTTGTACAAGCTCCTTAGCTATGCCTCGCATATGAGCTTTCTGCAAGTATCGCTCTGCATTCAATGTAGCATCTTGTGCACACAGTTCCTGAAGATCGGACTTAGTCTCAACTCCACTCTGCTTCAACTGTGCCTCAATATCAGGGAGTGTGCTCACCCTCTGCTTTTCTGGAGTATGGAACAGGAGCTCCTTTTCTATTGCAGCTGCTTCCCTCTGGGATATAAAGTCAGTGAGGAGGTCTCGCTTCACCTGTTCGCCACTGTACAGCCGCTTCTGCATAATTCTCTCATTCATCTTGTACTTGGGGGGACTCTTCCACTGCTCCCAATTAGACTTCGGTGTCTTCTTCCTATAGGACACTCTGTTGTCCTCAAACACAGGCTTCCTTCTCCATTCAGGAATATAACCTGGCATCATCCTGATCCCCTTGATTTCAGTAGCAACTTGCCTGTCTTCTACTTCCGGCTTTTTGAAACCCACTGGGATAGAGTTCAACTGTACTCCTTGCTTTACTGGTTTCCCGTCTTGCTTCTCTTTATCCATAGCACTTTGTTCTATGGCAAACTGAAACAGAACGCTCTCGGGACACTTAATAGTTTTAGAAGGACACACCTCCATGCCCTGCTTCATATGTTCTCTCAGAGACAGTGGTTTGTCTTTCTCCATCTCAATCTCCAGACTCTTTTCTTCCTTATCTTTTATTTTGGAAAGATTTCCAGTTTCTTTATCATTTTTATGACATTCTTCCTTTCTAAGAACACTGGCCATATTCTTCCACTTGGTCTCCCCTTTCTCTAGGTCAGAGATCTTTGTCAGGCACTTTCTTTCTCTAGTACTCTCCAGCTCAGGAGTATTCACCAAGGACCGGTGGCTGTGTCTGTCCAGGTCTCTTATGGAGGCCTTCTCCTCGCTCTTGTCCACAAGATTTCTGCATCTGTTTGGGTTCCCTTCTTCCCCAATGACTTTATCAGCATCATTGGTCTCTTTTGCTCTCTCAGCAATCTCCCTTGTGCTCTCTGCTGTTCTCTCAGCAATCTCCCTTGTGCTCTCTGCTGTTCTCTCAGCAATCTCACTTGTGCTCTCTGCTGCGCTCTCAGCCGTCACAGTGGCGCTCTCTGCTGCGCTCTCAGCCGTCACAGTGGCGCTCTCTGCTGCGCTCTCAGCCGTCACAGTGGCGCGCTCTCAGCCGTCACAGTGGCGCTCTCTGCTGCGCTCTCAGCCGTCACAGTGGCGCTCTCTGCTGCGCTCTCAGCCGTCACAGTGGCGCTCTCTGCTGCGCTCTCAGCCGTCACAGTGGCGCTCTCTTGGTGGCTTGTTGCACTCGCTCTGCTACCCACCAGGTCTCTAACTCCTGATTTCTTTCTTCATCAGGTTTGATTTGCCTTCCCTTAACAGGGAAACTGCATTTTAAACTTGGGCAGACAGGCATGTTCGTTGGATAGCAATAAGCCGGTCTGTCAAAAAAATCCCAGGAGTGCAGTCTCTGTACGGTTTTCACTCCCAGTCTGAAAAGGATTTCTTCCTTCAGAACACAATACTTTGTAGCCTTTTCTTCAGGCAGATCACAATATGCTCTCTGGGCTTCTCCACACAGATAGGGACCCAGGACTGTGGCCCAGTGCGGTTTAGGCCAACCTTCCCTAGTGGCAATCTTCTCAAAGTTCAGGAGATAGGTTCCAACGTCATCCTGAGCTGTCATCCTCTTTAGGAAGCGATTAGGATTCATGCTTCCACTTGCTTCTGTAATCACAGTATTATTTGCAGACCTCAGTTTCTGCAGCTGCACTTTCTGTGCCTCCAATGATTCTCTCATGTGGACTCTGTCTATTTCCACTTGTATCTGCCACTTCTCTGTGACCTCACGCATGCGGATTATGTCCTTTTCTGCTTGTCTCTGCCATTTCTCTGTGGCCTCTCTCAGACATGCAGCAGCATCTCTTAGTCGAGCATCATTTGCAGCAAGGGCTCTGTCTTCTGCAATTTCTTTCAGCCCTTTCTGCTGGCTTTCTTGCTGACAAGCTCCGCCCATTTTCTGGCATGTAGTGGCGTCTAACAGGGCTTTCAATAGTTCCTCCATTATTATCCTGTACTGTGGGCTGTCTTCTTATACACAGACAATTTACTATCCCACCACTGCCACCATAAATGTGACAGATTCACTGCCACTCTCAGGATCCGTGCCTTGTTTTCCAGCACCACAATGGAGTACTCTGGAGCCTTTTAAATGTTTAGTAGATTGGGGCTGTTTATTTGTCAGCATACAACAGAAAATAAAACCAAACAGAAAATAAGTCCTAGCTTCTCATTGAAGCCCTGCATAACTGAACTGTAGTTTCCCTTACTGTCTTATGTAGGCGTGCAAACATACAGTCCATACAACGGTAGCAGAGGTGTCTTTTCCTCTCACCTCTCTTAGGCTCTGTATCTCCGGCCTCTCTTTCCAAAGCAGATCTCTCCTGCGGTCATCACCTTGAGGGACTTTCTGTTCCTCTCATCTGCGTACCTTCTCTTAAAAGCTTCTGGCTTTGTTCCATTAGCTTTCAGTGCAGCCTCTGACTTCGGTCCTGCACACTTCCATGCTCCAGCACTGTCAAACAGCTTTCCCCCTGGAGACAGCAACCGCTGGTCCTGATTGCAGCCACACCCCTGCCTTTTGAGCAGGTTGTTAACTCTCTCATTCCTGGGGAAAAGTCTTGAAGAGCTCTCTTCTGCCCTCTGGTGGCACTTCACCACAGTCCTCCTGTGTGCAAATGTGTTGATTTGGTGATAGAGAAGTTACTTTATATATAATTTCCATGCTTTTTAAAGCCTTATTGCTGGGAGCTATGTTGTTTTGCTTCCTCTCTGTTTGCTGCTAGCCACACCCTCTCGCTTCCATATTTTTTAAGAAGTAAAGACCAGTACAGGCAACTCTTCAATCTCCAGTGCGTTTCTTGAAGACATACAATATCTGGATTTTCAATAGTTAAATGCCAGGAAGAACTGCAGCAATGATGTTGAGTTTCAAATCTAAGCAGACCTGAGAGACAGATTTAAACCAATAAGTGCCCAAAGGAGGCCTATAAAAGAGCATTAATTACTGAAAGATTAGTTTTGGTAAATTCAGTTAGTAAGAATGATAACAAAAAAGCTGAACACATTTGTTTCTACATTAACATTCAGCAATGATTGGAGAGAAGTGAAACAAACTTTAGAAAAACGTTGGCCTATCTTGCAGGCAGGTTCAGATCTTTCAGGTGTTTTACCTAATAAAGCAATCCCACTTATAGACAGGCACTTCATATCAGAGCCAAACAAGTGCCCAACACTTGGCCAATACCCTTAAATGGCACATCCCATGTGGAAGATGTAGAGACTGTCAATGTATTCAACCAACAAATACATTTGTACAACCCCACAATGGTCAAGTTTATAATATCAAACAATTTTAAAAATGTGGCTCAACAGGCGTTATATATGTGTTAAAATGCATTTGTTCTGAGCTTAATGTAGGTAAAACTAAGCGTCAGCTTAGAAGGCGTATGTTTGAACATGTTTCCATAATCAAAAAAGTCCTGGATACTCAATTGAACCTGCATGGCCCGGCAGTGCAAGTAGGACCTGATGGATCTGCTAGGCTAGCAACTATCCTACGTATATTTTCTTCTCCTTAAGACAACCCATGATGCTGAATATGATAAATATTAAGAAGTTAAGTTGAGGTACATCTTGGCATTTTTTAACATACGGTCTACACAGAATATTTTTTATTTGTTTTGCATTATTACTTTTTGACATCATCTTAAGTATTCAATTACATGACTGAGTTCTCTCGAACGTCCCATTATAAACTCATTTTTCAGCAGCATATAACTTTGCGTTGATTCGACAAACCTTGCATTTTAGGAGGTATAGGGGGGCTGAATTTTGAGTGTATCTGAAGAGTGTATCTTTTTAAATTGATATCTTTAAATATTGTTGTCAATAAACAAAATCATTCTAAGTCAGGGGCGAAATGACCACTGGTGCATCCCTCCTGGGGGGGCTCCCCAGATCAGCCCCCCTTATCTACCCTTCCCAGATTGTTCCCCCCTGATCCTTCCCCCTCGGTTCCCTCCACCTCATCGGCATTTCTGTGGCACTGCAGCCTCCCCTACCTGCGCATCATTTGGTCAAATGTGGGAATCCCAATGACGTCATAAACTATTCCCTGCCCATGAGCAGACATGCCGCAAAGGGGAGTAGTGCTGATAAGGTGGAGGGGGCTTGAGGCGAGGGATCAAGTGGTGCTAGGCTGGGGAGTGCGCTGGAGAGTCCCCAAAGGGTCAAATTTAAAACATTTAATATTATATATATATATATATATATATATATATATATTATTTATATATATATATATATATATATATATATATATATATATATATAATATAATATATAAGTTGGCACCAGAGGGGAGCCCAACATTTTTTTTTTTGCACCAGGGCCCTCCATTCACTATCTCTGCCACTGTTATAAGTAATATTATTCCAGGAATACTGCGCTGCTCCTTCCCCAGGAAATGTAAATCCAGACAGCACATTCTACACATTCACTGTTACAAGCACCTAGGAGTCATGTTGTGGACCCCAGGCTCTCGTCTCAACAGTATGTATAAGTGGGATGTGTCATTATCCTCATAAAAGCTCCTTTCTGTGATAACTGTTATAATTGTCCCAATGCAAACAGGAAACATGTCTGCTGTTCTGGCAAGGGATACTTTGCAGACATTCCCCATGTTCAATTTGCAGGTCTTTGTTTAATTAATAACAACCGTGTTCGAAATAACTTTTCAAAATTAATTCACATGCAATTTTCCTTTGTTCTTGTTAGCCAGCCATACTTACTATTCATAAATAAAATGATTATTTAAAGGCATTAAACAGCATTGGCTTATATTTGTAAGCATGTATGTCACTTATATTTGTAAGCATATATGTTCATGTGTCAGTTGATTAGGAAAGGTAAATGTTATTTTTTTACTAGAATATTGCCCGTCAAAAAATTACGGCAATGAAATTGTAAGTGACCTAATGCTGTTTGGTGTATGGTAATGAACTAAATAATACATTTATAAAGGAATATACTTTAACAATTTGGAAGTAATACATGCAGGAAGCATTGTTTGAAGAGCTGACAATCTGTTTTCATGTTGCTGCAGTATACAATGTGTGTTGTCAGTGTTGTGGAGCTGTGTACTTCAGCATTCTGTAAGTGTTGTAAAATGACGCCTAATGTGTGGTACACGGCTTTTGGTGATTTAGCGTCCTAGTTCTTGGACCTCGTCCGGCTTTTTCGGAAAATCCGTATGTGTTTGGTGGTGTTTTGCGTCTATAGGGTCCTGTAGCCTTGTTTTCGTTTTTTTCTGGGGCCATTTTTTCTCTTGCTTAGGTGATTTTTGCGTGTTTAAACTCTGGAATTTTTACTTAAATAGAGGTGTAACTTCACTTGCAGAGGTCCTGGGTGCCCTCTCTTTTTGTGGGTAAGTCGTAAGTCTGTAAATGTTGCGAGGTCCGCAGTTGTTGACAAGGAACGCCTTTGGCGATCCATGCCAGCAACGGCGTCCCTCGCTTCGCTAAAGCCGCAGCGTTAGCAACAACTTTTGACAACCCGCAGTTATAACAACTATATATGTGATTTCAAATAATATCATACATTGAGAAAATTAGTTGTGTCATTTTTAAAATACAAATAAATAGAATAAAGTTTTTTTTTAACTAAAAATATTTTCATTATAATGAAATTGAGAAAACACTGGAAATGTATTGGCTTAAATTAAGGTTGCAGAGCAGGATGGAGTAACTTAAAGGCTGGGAAAACTGAACATCCCGGCAAAGGTTGTTTTTGATGACATCATTTATGACATCAATGACATTAGGTGACATTATCCATGATATTACTGATGATACACATATAAACCCCTGTGATGTCACTTAATGCATACTCCCCAATTTCCTCCTGCATTTTCTAGCCTTATGTTGCATCAATCTGTACTTCAACCTTAAATATAATGCAGATTTGTTTGGCAAGAATATACAGCCATTTAATGTATAGTGAGCAAAAGAGCAAGAGAAGCCCTATATATATATAGCCATTTAATGTATAGTGAGCAAAAGAGCAAGAGAAGCCATATATATATATACATATTATACACAATTATTGTGCCTGTTTTTCAAGTTGATGGAGGAACCTAATACAAGAGGCTGTAATTTGTTACAAATTTTATTACAATTTTAGCCAGTGATATAAAAATATAAAACTAAAACAAATAGAAAATAACAGGCCTAGCTTCCATTGAAGCACTAATAATAAACCAAAACAAATTAAAGAAAATAACAGGCCTAGCTTCCATTGAAGCACTACCTTATCTGATAACAGCTCCCTCACTAACCAGCTCTCATCCAGCTAAACCTGGGTGAGGCAAAACAAAACAAATAGTCCAATAGTTTGTTTACAATCACTGGCTTGTATTTTTTAGAACTTCAGGTCTCCACTCAAAACATAAACATCATAAGCTGCTGTCTCTTTCCATCTCGTTCTCTGTTTTTTCTCCAGTACAGAACTCCAGGTCTAAACTCCGAATGATCAAAGGCTGCTGTCTCTCTTTCTGCGATTTTCCCCAATACAGATAATTGCACACAGTTCTCTCTGTGTTATCTCTTTCTTCAGTTCAGACAACTGCGCACATTTCTCTCTGTGAGTCTTTTCCCCAGCTTCAGACGAACTTTCCACACTTCTGTTTATGTGTCTTTTTTCCAGCTATAAATTAAAAGAATAGGTTTAACAAGCAATGCCTCGGTTATTCTGAGTCAACTGAACCCAGCAAGGACATCCCAAAATCTTGGCCTATGACTTGCATTTAAGGACGAATATGGTCTAATGCCTACAACTGCCTACATGATTAGGTAATTGAATACTGTAGTGGAGGGGACCTAGTGATAGTAAGTTAAGTGAGGTGTGTGGCTTAAAAGGTGACTTGGCAGAAAAAAGCTTAAAAGATATGGGGGAGATGGAAGATATGAGCGTGGGGTGAGGGTTGTGAGATTGAAAGCATGTTAGAAGTGGGGAGTGAAAATATTAAGGTCTTTAGGACCTCCGTCCGTGGCATAGCATTAATGTTAGATGCCACAGAGGTCCTTACAGGACCTCTTAGGGTTTAATTAAAGGTGTCATGGAAGTCCTTACAAGATTCTCTCCATAGCTTAGGTGTTAATATTACACAAAGAATACAGGACCTTCATGGCTTAGGGGTCAATAAAGGGATAAATATTACATGAAGAATAAACAATGAAGATAATGGCTGAACCAATAATGAATAATTGTGTGTGATAGATAATGAATTTAAAAAAAGGCAGTATGTGCCCATTTGCCCATTACTTATATGTCTGGTTTTTCAAAAACTATAATTTATATATAGGCGTACAGTATTCTGTTTGAGGTTTTTGTATATCAGACATGTTAACTTGCAGATCTTCACTCCCCATCTATTTATTACTTAGGCTTTGTGATGTTATCTAATGTGATATATACAGATTTTATAACTGATTTCCATAAACCAAGTCACTTAATAGACTTGGGGTCATGGAGAAGTTGTCAATATAATTCTTATAGTCACTAAGACAACTCTCCTCATATAATTGCTATCAAGTGATTATACTGTATATACAGAAAAAATGTCAAAATGTCAAAACTCACACGTACATTAAGTTGGCAAAACTTTCCCTTTAATGGGCGATACCTCTACAAAATACACATTGCAGAGCTGCGTAATACAAAGTGTATCTTTGCCATGACAATTAATGGTGTGGTTTTGTCACTTTAAGTCCATATAGTAAAAAACAAATAAATTGAAGGACTTTCAAAACTCACCTCACCGATATATTTTCTCATATATGTAATGGTTTCTTATTTATATTGAGAGGCTGCTGCCATTTTCTGTAGAAAGATACAAGGGGTACAGTAAATACATGAGACTTAAGACTATACAAATCTGAATAATATTTGTTTTTTATTGTCCAACTCTCCATGACCCTATGGACCACAGCAAGCCAGACACACCTATTGCTATTGGATACAGTTTTCTCTGTGAGTCTTTTCCCCAGCTTCAGACACACTTTCCACACTTCAGCAAGCCAGGCACACCTATTGCTATGTCTCTGGCCATGCATACCCATAAGATTTTCTTGGTAAAGATTCTGGCGTGGGTTGCTAGTTCATTCTCCAGTGGACCGTGATCTCTCTGCTATGACCTGTCCATCTTGGTAAAGCTCACAGCTTCATTGAAGTACACAATCTCTCTGCTATGACCTGTCCATCTTGGTAAAGCTCACAGCTTCATTGAAGTACACAAGCCCCTTCACCACGACATGGTATCGATCGAGAAGGGGAACTAAATAAAAAGTAATAGAAAGTTGCAAGAATGAAATGCATTTTTGTTCCCTAATTGTTATGCTGTACTTTTTGGTCTGTACAATTCACCTAATTACCAAATTATTAAACCTTACCTGTATCTGTAAATTCTCTCACTTTCCATGTTCAAGGTCGAGATTCCTCCTTTAAGGCTTCCTATATTCATGCTCATCTGTTGATCTCCTGGATTAAATGACTTTACCTCCCAAAACAGCTCCTTATATAGTGCCCTGGGCCCTGTGACATCATCTATTATGACACATCTCTGATGTCAGATTATTACCTGGAGGGCCCAGCTCAACCTTGTGATATCTGCCATTAGACAACTCACCATACAGTGCTTTAGAAATATCCCATTTTCCACAAAAATATAATGTAGAACAGAGGTTCCTTTGCCACATAAGGGTTCACAAAAACATCAAAACTTACAGCCTTATTAAATTGCAATTCGGCCAATTCTAAAGGGCTCTATTTAAGCACATAGCATATTTTTTTACAGAATTTTTTATTTACTGAAGACCTTGCTTTTGGATACAAGTTCACTAACTAAAAATTTCTGTAAAAAAAATATGCTATGTGCTTAAATAGAGCCCTATTCAATTGGCAGAATTGCAATTTAATAAGGCTGTTAGAAACCACAATAATTTTAGAAACTGGTAAAAGAATAGGAAATTATCTCAGTGCATCTACACTTTGTTTAAGGGGACGATTCCAACTTTACTTCTTGCTCTACTTGTTTCCTTCTTATTAACTGCCTCCTGACATTTACCCTCCATTACATGAGTTGCCTCTAATAACTCCAATATAAATTTAAGACTTGAAGGGGATTATAATCTATAGGCTGGTTTACAGGAGAAGTGAGCAAGGCAGGATGCAAAAGAGAGTGCAGTATAGGCTCATCGCGAGGCACGCACCACTTTGATGCAATGAGCGCCAAAGGAGCTCATTGCAGGAGTCAAAATTGTGCCCTTTCAGGGTCCCTTGAAGGATCATCTGTCCCGTCAGACCTGTAATTTGACTGAGAACGATTCACCGATGGAGGATGTAAAGAGATTGAAGGCACACATGGCGATGCCCGCGATCAGCACCAAAGGCCGTAAGACTTCTGCGCTGATCGTTAGGCACGCAAGACTTTGAAAAAAATTACGGCTTTAACGGGCGACATTTTTACAACCACGTAACTCGGAAGACCAACAAAAAACACCAAATTTAAAAAAAAATAACTTAAAAACCTCACACACAGCTCAGGGGGTGAGCAAGGGAGCCTGTGAGTGAGGTCAAAAGCTAATTGGAGGCTTAATTGCTGTTTTTCAAAGATCAAAAATCGTCTAAGCGAGGAAAAAAATGGTGGCCATAAAATAGTAAATGCTTTCAAAAAGGATCAAAACGAGGCCGAAGCACGTTACATTTAACCGAACAACGCCAGGCACGCAGTACTTTGAAAATACAGGCAACGTCGCTCATGAGAAGTGCAAGACTTTAAAAATAAAAACAATGGCGCTCAGCTCGAGGCATGCAAGACTGAAGCAGAGAAAAGAGAAAGACACAGGCGAGGGAGAGTGTGGAAAGAGATACAGGGGTGAGAGACGGAGGAAAGGAGACACAAGGGAGGGAATTAAGGGGGAAAAAAGACCAGGAACAGGGGGAGGTTGGAAGAGAGGGAGAAACAGATACATGGAAGGTAGAGGGGAGAAACAGACAAAGGGGTCCAAGAGGGGTCATTGCGGCCCTCGTGATGAGCACATATATAATTGTGGACCAAGGCCGCAGGTCACGTTTGCGGTGTTGGTCACGCAATGTTTAATATTGCGGCCCTCGCAAAGTAGCCCCACCGGACTTAGACTGCAATGAGCGCCGAAGGTGCTCATTGCAGGGCTCGCTCATCGTGAGGTCAGAGGGACTTGGCTGCAATGAGCACCAAAGGCGCTAATTGCAGGCCTCCCGATCAGCGCAGAAGCACGTAGATACAATTGCGGGCCTCGCAAAACGAGGTATGCAGTTGCGTGGCTGAGCAAAATTACCACTTTAACGGCCAACCACCAAACTGACAAGACTACCAAAAAACCTCAAATATGCCTCAGATTAATTTACACACTCACACACAGCACAGGGGGAGAGCCGGGGAGCCTGTGAGTGAGGTTGCAACTTAGTTTGAGGCATATTTGGCGTTTGTTCACAATTGAAAATCATCTAAGCGAGAAAAAAATGGCGGCCCAAAAAATTTAAACAGGATGAAAACGAGGCGGAAGGCAGTAAAAAAAAGCCCGAAGCCATTAACACTTAACGCAAGCCAATACACTTAATCCAAGACAGTAACATTTAACCCAAGGCACTAACACTTAACCCAAGACTCTAACACTCATTGAGAGGCCCCTAAACTACACGGGGGGAGAGGCTCGCGATCAGCGCCGAAGGTGCTCAGAGGGGCCATAACCTCGCATTGTGTGGCAAACAGCATTGCCAGGTTTACAATTTTACTCCTGTCATTTTTGACAGGCAATTTCCTAGTATATATATATATATATACATATATGTGTATGTGTGAAGGAGCAGAATTAAAATTATATTCTAATAAACCACTCAAATATGTTTTTTGCAACTTAATATTAATTATGTAAAGGCAGCCTATAAACTGAATAACAGTACTGAATCATGCAGAACCGACTTGGGGTGCAACTTTCTGGTTGTGGTCTGATGTTGGTGAATTATCACCCTCTCCTTCTGTAGGTGCAAGATGTTCCTCCCACATGTTGTTTAGTCTCTGTTTGTTAATTAATCTATTTGCTCATTTAACATTTATTTTATTTTATTATCCCTTCCTGACTCTCAAGCAACCAGAAACTACATTTATCCGACATCTACCAATACCCGTGGGTGCCGGTTAACGGAGAGACCACTGTATACTGAAATTGATAATCCCCAATAATTATATTAAAACTTATAATGCTAAATTGATATAAAGTACATGGGCATAAGTAGATCAAACATGTGTACATAAAGAAGACAGAAAATCATTAATGATACTGTGGGGAAAATCTAACAGTAAAAAGACCCTACAATTAGTTATCCCTAATGAGTAAACAAACCTACACTATTCTCCTACCCTTATAAATGAAGAATTTCTTATACGAGTTATTGAAATGTATTTATTTATTTGTGTATGACTAGTACATTTGGTGATATTTATTACACTATGACTACTAAATTATAACGCACTAATTGAAATTAAAGCATATCCTATGTATTACTCAACCACATATCATCTAGCTGGGGCAGTCTTATTGTTTGTTATTTTTTTTACAATATTTTATTTTTAAGGTGAAGGTTTAATTATTTTAAAGTTAAATTGTATTTTCCAACTGATTCTTGTCATACTAACTATATATGATTGGTTCATTGGGGGGAAGTACTCAACAGCTTTGTCGAGTGTCTTTTTCTATCTATCTATTTTGTGTGGTTACACTTGCTGTTGAGTTGCAAGACTCATCATACACTTATACATTTTTTGATTCTGCATTGAGTTTAAAATATATTACTTAATAATTAAAGTGGTTTGATGAGTCTAACATCTGGAATAAATTCCAACTGTTTTTTTTTCCATTTCTAGCATGGGTTACATAGTTACATAGTCATTGATGTTGAAAAAAGACTATTAGTCCATCAAGTTCAACCGTTTTAGATCTCCTCTGATCTGCAATATGCAAATTAATTGTTAATTGGTCCAGAGGAAGGCAAACAGAAAAAAAAAAAAAGTGAAACTTTGCCAATTGTCTCAAATTGGGAAAAAAATAATAAAATTCCTTCCTGACCCCAGATACTGGCGATCGGATTGCTCCTTGGATCAATACTCTCTAATTATCCAGGATAGCCTGGAATGCCCTTTTTATTTAAAAATATATCCAATATATATGCATGCGAGCCTCCTCGAGCCATTGCTAACGCTTGCGGGCTCGCATAGCGAGCCCGCGTCCCTCGCGAAGCGTATATATATATATAGTGTGTGTGTGTATATATTGTGTGTGTGTATATATAGTGTGTGTGTGTATAAAGTGTGTGAATATAGTGTGTGTGTGTGTATAATGTGTGTGTGTGTTTACAGATAAACAATCAGTGCATACACCTATATGTGCATGTATAACATATATTACACGGTACATTACAGTCAGTCATTGTATATGTGCCTCATCTCCATCTTATTGTGTGTATATATATATATATATATATATATATATATATATATATATATATATATAATGTGTGTGTGTGTATATTGTGTGTGTGTATATAATGTGTGTGTATATTGTGTGTGTGTGTGTGTATACACACACACACATTATATACACACACACATTATATAAACACACACATTATATATATACACACACACAATATATTGTGTGTGTGTGTATGTGTGTATATATGTGTGTGTGTGTGTGTATATAATGTGTGTGTCTGTATATATATATATATATATATAATATGTGTGTGTGTATATATATATATATATATATATAATGTGTGTGTGTGTGCATATTGTGTGTGTATATTGTGTGTGTGTGTGTGTATATAATGTGTTTGTGTGTATATATGTGTGTGTATATTGTGTGTGTGTATACACACACATTATATATACACACACACATTATATATATACACACACACAATATATTGTGTGTATGTGTGTATATATGTGTGTGTGTATATGTGTGTGTGTGTATATAATGTGTGTGTGTGTGTAAATATATATATGTGTGTGTGTATATAATGTGTGTGTGTATGTGTGTGTGTATATTGTGTGTGTGTGTATACACACACATTATATATACACACAATATACACACACATTATATATACACACACATTATATATATACACACACAATATATTGTGTGTGTGTATGTGTGTATATATAATGTGTGTGTGTATATAATGTGTGTGTGTATATATAATGTGTGTGTGTATCACATATATAGTTGTGAGCATGCGAGCCCGCTCAAGCCATTGCTCACGCTTGCGGGCCGCCAAACAAAACGAAAACGAGGCTACAGCACTCTAAACACCACAAGAAACACGCAAAACGCCACAAAACACCTACGGATATTCCGCTACAGACGCATACCACACATTTCCCGACATTTTACAACAATGCGGAAGTACACAACTACGCTAACGGTTTGGTCTCGCGCACGCACACTATTACACTGCACACATTCAGCACGCTTACACAGCAGCTCCACACCACTAATGCTGCAGCAACATCAAAACAGATTGCCAGCTCTTCAACACAATGCTTCCTGCATACCGTATATACTCGAGTATAAGCCGACCCGAGTATAAGCCGAGGCATAAGCCGAGGCACCCATTTTACCACAAAATACTGGGTAAAATGAGGGACTCGAGTATAAGCAGAGGGTGGGAAATGTGCTGCCCCCTGTGTCCCTCTTGTGCCCTCTGTGTCCGCCTCTCTCTCCGTGTCTCTTCTCCCCTCTCCCTTCCCTGTGTCTCTTCCAACCTCTCCCTTCCCTGTGTCTCTTCCCCCCTCCCTTATCACCCTCCTCATCCTCAACTCCCTCCTCAACCTCCCTCCTCATCTTCAACCTCCCTCCTCAACCCCAACCCACCTCCTCAACCTCCCCCCTCAACCTCCCTCCTCATCCTCAACCTCCCTCCTCAACCTCAACCCCCCTCAACCCCAACCCACCTCCTCAACCTCCCCCCTCAATCCCCCTCCTCAACCTAAACCCCCCTCCTCCACCTAAACCAGCCTAAATACCTCCCCCCTCTCCCCTCACTTACCTGCTTGTGCTCCGGCCTCCGCTCCTTGTCCCGGCGCGCATGTGACGTTACATGCGTGCCGCATTATTAGCATATACCGGGTGCCGGCACCCGGTATATGCTAATGACGCGGCCGCATGTGACGTCACTCACATGCGCGCCGTCGCCGGGTCAAGGAGCGGAGGCCGGAGCACAAGCAAGTAAGTGAGGGGAGAGGGGGGAGGTATTTAGGGGTGGAGGAGGGGGATTGAATGGGGTTTAGGTTAAGGAGAGGGGAGGGAAAGAGACACGAGGGGTAGAGAGACACACGGGGGGCTATAGACACACGGGGGGGGGGCTATAGACACACGGGGGTTAGAGACACACGGGGGGTTAGAGAGACACGGGGGGGTTAGATAGACACGGGGGGAGGGGGAGTGACTCAAGTATAAGCCGAGGGGGCCCTTTTTTTGCCTTAAAAAAAGGGCT
Organism: Discoglossus pictus; assembly: GCA_027410445.1. Lineage (NCBI taxonomy): Eukaryota > Metazoa > Chordata > Amphibia > Anura > Alytidae > Discoglossus > Discoglossus pictus. The sequence goes on along the minus strand of CM050167.1, from coordinate 47,027,655 downwards.
GAAAAACTGGGCTTATACTCGAGTATTTACGGTATATTACTTCAAAATAGGTAAAGTATATTACTTTATTAATCTTTTAGTTATTTTATCATTATACACCAAACAGCATTAGCTCACTTACAATTTCATTGCCGTCATTTTTTGACGGGCAATTCGCTAGTTATATATAAATACATACATACATGGGAGGCCAACATTTTTTTTGCACCGGGGCCCTCACTCGCTAGCTCTGCCATTGTGTGTGTAAATATATATATACTAGTGACTTGCCCGTCAAAAATGACGGCAATAACATTTGAAGCCTGGCACTGCTGTTTGCCACAAAATCTGAGCAACCTTCGGCACTCATCGTGAGCCCCGGGCAGAGCGCCTTTGGCGCTCATCGCGAGCCTCTCCACCATCTACTTTATGGGCCTTGCGATGAGCACCTCAAAAATTATGGCAATAAAATTTGAACCATAGCAATGGTGTTTGCCAAACATTGCGAGGCTCCCCCCCATCCTGCCTGCCAAAGCGATGATCGTCTTTGGCGCTCATCGAAGGCCTTGCAATGAGCACCTTTGGCCTCTCCCCCACTCTACTTCCTCCCTGTGTCTCTTTTTCCGCCCCTCTCCCTCCCCTGTGTCTCTCCTCCTCCTGTGTCTCTTCCCCCGCTCTCCCTCCCTTGTTTCTTCCCTCTGTGTCTCTTCCCCCTCCTCCACCCTTCCCTGTGACTCGCCCCTCTCCTCCCGTGTCTCTCCCCCCTCCTCCCGTGTGTCTCCCCACTCCACTGTCTCTCTTCCCTCCCTCCCGTGTCTCTTCCCCTCTCCTCTCACTGCACTGTCTCTTCCACCCTCCTCTCCTTACCCTGTGTCTCCCCCCCTCCTGTCTCTCTTCAACCTCTCTCTTTCCCCCTCCTCTCCCTCCCCTGTCTCTTTACCCCTCCTCTCAATCCCGTGTCTCTTTACCCCTCCTCTCAATCCCATGTCTCTTCCCCCCTCCTCTCCCCCCTCTCATCTGTATGTCTCCCCCCTCCTCTCACTTTCCTGTGTCTCCCTCCCGTGTCTCTTCCCCCCTCCTGTGTCTTTTTCCCCCTCCTCTCCCTCCCCTGTGTCTCTTCTCCCCTCCTCCCGTGTATCTCCCCTCTCCCTCCCATGTGTCTCTCCCCCCTCCTCTCCCTCCAGTGTCTCTTCTCCCCTCCTCCCGTGTGTCTCTTCCCTCTTCTGTCTCCCTTCCCCCCTCCTCTCCCTCCCCTTTGTCTCTTCCCCCCTCCTGTCACTGCCCTGTGTCTCTTCCCCCCTCCCCTGTATCTCCCCCCTCCTCTGCTTTAGAGAGACTGATTTTATTTTTTATAATTCAGGGGTCTATCCTGTTTAGTGTGCGCCTTTGTGGAATGCGCCACCGAAAATAGGTAGTACACCCCAAGGATCTATCCCTCTTTGCCTGTGCATTTCTTCTGCAGCACTAACAGCTGAAATTACATGTGCCATCTGCCAGAGGGCGCTGTGAGTTTTTGGGCACCATCAAGTTCCAGGGAAGGCAAAGAACTATTTTCCCCTCCGTGACGCAACTCGACGGCGCTGAATCGACAGCGAGGCCATCGCTATGTTCGGTGTAGGCCCCAGGGCACGCCTCTCATAGCTCAATGCCTATTCTGACGGCGCCTCTTATATACTAAAATTGGCAGCGCCATCTGTCAGACGTAGGTTGAACTGCAGCTGTCAGATTTTGCGATGGTGATGAGGGAAAGGACCCACCCCAACCCTCACTTCCTAACCCTCTAGTCCTAACCACTTACCGGGCTTAGAAGCTCCGTTTTAATAGTAGATGGCTCTTGGAGCATGCGTGTTCCAAGAGTAGGCGAACAGCCTAATTCAGTTAATAAATAATTTATTTAAACTGCAAGTGGCTATAACATTTTGCAACAGAACTAGTAAAATATGTTCTTTTACATGCTATATCTATATAAAAACTTATCCATGTATATTTTGCCATCATGTGCTCCAAAGAACCAGATCCTATAAATGCACCACACTGCTCAGCTAACAGTATGAGCCTCACTAAACCTGAGTCGATCCCTTTACTAATATAAGAGAGGTGTTATCTGTAATATTATATGAAGAGCTTCCTAAATGCCTTTTCTGCCAGTATAATTTGACATCTAGTCATTGTCCTGGACACACCCTGACAACACCATCACCGACATTTTTAGTCAGTCTCGTCGTCCCCGTCTCAGGACACACGTGGCTAAAAGGCTGACTCTGATTGGTGCGCCAGCTTTCATTCCTCCGTTCCATTGGTTGCTCCGCCCTAGCAACCACGCCGCCATCTTGGAGAGGGCATGGAGGAGCTGGGGAGGCTTTAACATCAGCGCTTCGCCTTGGCTGCAGGTAAGCGGCGGGATAATGTGTGTCGGGGGTCCGGAAGGTGTTAAGGAAATAGGGGAACGGGCACGGTATGAATTCAGAAGCAAGGGGAGCGTAGAGAAGTAGAGCCTGGCAGGGCGGTAATAAGGAAGCCGCTCATTGGACGTCGGGGAGGGCCGGTGTCAGTATACGGGCACATGAATAGCAGAGGGGGAGGGGAGAGAAAGCTATGCTAAGATGTGATAGCCGAGAGCAGACACAAGGGCTGGGACATAAGAAACCAGCCTGGGGAGGGTATGGGCGGATAGAGGGCACATAAAACATAGGAAGGTTATTAGATATGAAGAGGCAGGCTTTATACTCTTAAATAGCACATTTAGAAGCCCACTGCAGTTGTATATGTGTAATCCTTATGTACACCATGTTATAAAACATTAAAGTAAATAAATACAGCCTTTAAAGAAAAAGTCACCCCAACATAGAGCCCCATTGTAATCGGGCGGTGTAATTTGCGCTATAGCCTAAATCGCAATATTACAGCACTCCGCCACATCTATAAACTATGCCTTATATGTTCACTCCGTATGTTGCACCAAATCAAGCCTTACGGATGAGATGTGGCTTTAGGAACCAATAGAAAATGAGAACATTATAATGAGAGAGAACAAGGGCCGTAACTGCTACAACAAACCGTATATATATGTTATTAGTTTTGTATTTATGTATATTTATTTAAAATCACTATATGTGACATTTGTGTATATATACATATATGTATAATGTACATATAGAGAATGCTTTAGAGCAGTGTTTTTCAGCTCCAGTCCTCAGAAGCTCAGTAGGTGGTTTAACAGAATTATTGAGCCCCGGATTAGCTTACCTAGGCTCAAGCAGGGATATACTTTAACTGTGACATGTTGGTGGTCCCTGAAGACTGTAGTTGAAAAATAGAGCATTAGAGCATTTGTTTCTAGTCCACATGGTTTCCTGATATGTATTAACCCCTTGAGTACTGGGTTTTGTGTTACCCCGGATGTTGGGGGGGGGGGGGGGGGCGGAATGCTGAGCCCCACACACTCACCAGGATAGAATATTAATAAAATATAATAAGTTTTAATGACGCATGTGTATATTGGATTGTTAAGTGTCAAATAATGAGGAACTCACATCACTTTCTATTGTTTTTGGTGGTGGCGCGTCCTTGCTGAATAGCGAGCCGTAATCGGGGCGCAGAGAACTGCTCTCAGTCCAGGCAGAAGTGTTTAGTCTGGCACCCTAACCTTCGCGCATTAGAAGCAGACCCTGCTTGCCTTGTAGAGCGTCATCAGAGCGCAGTTCTCGTCGCCCTAATGGGGCAGCTATTCAGCTGCGCGCGAGGGTCTGGGTGCCATACTGTATCTTGAGGCATTCAGCAATGGTTTTAAAACTATTTGTGAGTGGTCTTCAGTACTCGTAATATTTCCTTCATTTTATTGCAGTCACGGCACTGCCCTATTTTGCGAGTGATCCATAAAATCTTATTAGCATAATGTTTTGGTGTAAATGTCGAACGGAGTAACTTATAATTTATTATCAGTGGAAAAGTTTGATGTTATTTTTGACTTGTAGCAGTTCTCTCGCAATGTTTCAGGGATGATTCGCATAGCTAGGGAGTTTTACTGTAAACCGTAGAGGATTAGAATAGGGCCCATATTTGTTAAGTTGTTCTTAAAAAGCTTTAAAAACTTGGGGTTCATTGTATTAGAGATTTGATTCTCAGGTGCATCATTCTTGTGATAATCAGCATTATTTCTGTGGTGTCCTTAAGCAAATGAGTAGCTATTGGATTCTAATTAGCTGTTTTGATCTGCTAATTAAAGTTAGTCTGCTTGTCTGTCTTTTTTTTTTGGGAGGCAAAACTATGCCTCTAAAGGGCATCATGTAGTTAGATTTACCCCCAACCCCTATCAAGAGCCACACATTAGAATAAAAGTACCTACACATTACTTGCAGAATATCTCAGGAGTTATTCATTGTAGAGAAAAAAAATGCTATTATTATTGTTGTTCAGTCCTTCAGTCGTGTCCTATTCTCGGTGACCATATGGACCACAGCACGCCAAGTACATCTGTCTGTGTTTCTGGTTGTGCTAATCCAAATGGTTTTCTTGGCAAAGATACTGAAGTGAGTTGTCAGTTTCTTCTCCAGTGAACTGTGATTTGTCTGACCTCCCTGCTATGACCTGCCCATCTTGGGTGACCCTACAATGGTTTAGCTCACAGCTTCATTGAAGTACACAAGTTTCTTCACCACAACAAAGTAGTGATCCAGATGGGGATTACAATGTATACACAGTTTTTAATAATGAAACCAACTCGTTGAGGTGACTGTGCCTTTAATTTGCAAATATAGTATTAAATAGTCTCAGCAATATTCTCATTGTTTTGAGAGGGTTAGAAACCTGGGCAGAACTGTAGTCTTGAATAAGATCTCTATTCATTACTTTTGAAATCTACCTCTCCAGCACACTTGACAATAGAACGTAGTGAAAATGCAGCCTCCGCAAGCTAGAGGTAGACAGAAAATTAAAGGGTTACAGTCGCCAACAGTTGTTCAAAGGAATTTATAAATGCTTTGCAAATGTTTCATTTCCTCTATCAATTTCCTCTTGCTTTTGTATGTTGTTTTTAGGTAGACGCTAAGGTCTATTTGTTCTTATATCTTGTCATCATCACATATATAGTTGTCAGTGTTGGGGACGCTTGCTATGTTGGTAACGCACTTGCGTCCCTCGCGCATTGAGGCGAGCTGTCAACGCACGCACGACTTAGGCTCATTGCACTGTGACTGAGGGGCGCAACTGCGAGCCAAGCGCGTGACTCTAAAAACCAGAAAAACAAACAAAATAATTTAACAAAAATAATAACATACTCACAGACAGCACAGGGGGAGAGTCAGGACGCTTCGCAGTGAGGGTGCAAACGAATTTGAGCCATATTTGGGGGGTTTTCGTCAATCTGAAATCGGCTAAGCGAGGAAATATATGGGGGATGAAAAACATGAGCTCCAAAGGCATTCAAGGTGAGGCTCGCGATGAGTGCCGAAGGTGATCAGTGCAAAGCAGGAAAGTTGAAGTATACGGGGGAGAGGCTAGCAATGAGCGCCAAAGGCGCTCAGCACTAGGTTTTGCGATAAGCGCCGAAGGTGCTCACAGGACCAAAAGCCTCACATTGTGTGGGAAACAGCATTGCCAGCCTTACAATTTTAATCCCGTCATTTTTGACGGGCAATTTCCTAGTATCTTATATTTCTCTGCGAGGATACGTTTTATGATGGTCTGGATAACTCTAGGTTTTTGGTAGTTATTAGAATTAATGCCATACATTTTGACAAATTTATCTGAAACTTAGGAGTCAACCATGTTAATTAGGAGCTAGAAAGAGAGGAAGGAAGGCAGGCAAGCAAGCGGGGAGAGCGAGGGAGAAAGGGGGGGGCGGAGAGAGAGAGAGGAGGCAGAGATAGAAGAGCAGGAGGGAGAAAGAGAGGACACCAAGAGAGATGGAGGGGCACAGAGAGAGTGCACACAAAAAGAGACAGCACAGACAAATGAACATAACATATGATACCGTCATTTATGACGGCCAAGTTACTAGTTGACAATAAATCTTGGCTGGCAATGCGCATGCGCACATCTTGGCAACAGGAAAAAGCAAGAAAGGGCACAGAGAGAGCTAGAGGATGGGTACAAAGAGAGAGAGAGAGAGGGCACACAGAGAGAGACAGCACAGACAATTGAAGATAACATTATATGATCACATCATCTATGATGGGTAAGTTACTAGTATACTCATAATGCCTAAAAGGATACGGAGTCAGCAGTAATATTTTAAGAGCAATGACTCCCTGCCCTAATGTTCCTTTATATAGGATTTTTTTATGGGGCTGACACCACTGACATGTGGAATAGTTCTAAAGCTTGCAGTATTAAAGCACCACTAAAGTGTAATATTTATAATTTGCTGTTTTGGTAATGCACAGAATGTTTTAACACAGTTAAAAATAATCATAGCAGCCTTTAATTTTTAACTGTGGTATTCAGATTTGCTTTAATCCTTCATTTGTAAAAGGATTAGACACCCGGGAGGAGTGGGGGGAACTGTGGATTGCAAATAAGATCTGTGTTTACCTCTGTTAACAAAAGTAATAGAACTGAATGGAAGTGTAAGACACTATTGGTTCACCTGCTCAGGATGTGATGTAACAAACACAAAGTGGGTTCCCGTCCTCCTAAACATTCAGAGTTTCCCAAAATGTTTTATGTTCCTGGCTTACACAACTGCTAACTTTGCTGTGGTCCCTTTTTTTTTGCATGAAAAACTGATTATATGTTGTGTTATCTGTCAAGTCCTGGGAAATTCCATGTTGTTGCTGCTGCATTTATATGCAAATGAGTACCTCATGCATATGAATTGGCTGCTTTGATTAGGATTACAGTCTGCTTGCCTGTCTAGTTTCCAAAATAAAGACCTGCCATGTTAGACCCCCCTCCCACTGTGGGAGCCTCACATTCTAAATATTTCTTAAATTATGCTCTTTAAAATGAAAGGAACTCCCTTGTTCGGCTGACTGATATATATAACAATTACTTGAAATGTTAGTACAATTACATTTCAATTGTTTGCATTTAAAACTGTAGAGCTTTGATATAAATGTGTTTGAGCAATGATCTTAGTTGTTCGTCTTGAGTGCATTTAAACATATCAAAAGAAGATGTAATGTGCAAATAGAAACCATATTCATTAATGAAGAAAAACAGTGAAAATCTCCCTCCAAAAAGAACCATGTAATTTGCTTGTTTTTTTTATAATGCATTATTATTTATCCTATAATACCTGACGGCTCTACGAACAGCTATTATTAAATTCTGTGAGAGTTCACATTCAAAGGGGCACTGCAAATGTTACATTCATTTATTTGTAAATGCCATATAAATGACATTCACAAATCATACCCTTTAGTGGAAAATGGTATCCTTTTAGTAGAAGTTATAGACGTTTAAAGTAAAGGGACATGGAGCATCAAAACTGATGCGCATAATCAGTTCGAGGCTTGAAAATATATATGGGTAAGCGGTTTAATTTTTTTTTTTTTTTTGCTTGATCAATAATTGGCTTAAGAAGTTGGTACTTTAGTTATTGCTTTTATAGCTCTTACCATCCAGCAATAAGCTCCATAGATCATGAGCACTGTCACACTGATTATATATCATTATTTATTTATATACACCTAATCATGTTGGATATAATTACCTCTGATACAGAAGTTTATTACTTCAAATTCCAGATGCTCTTTCTTAACAATAGTTTTTATATAGATCAAGTGAGAAAACAAATAGAGAATAAAATTGTGGGTTCTTTAAAGGGACATGGAATGCTTCAGGATTTTACTAGGTATATAATATACATGTGCATCTATTTACTTTCATGTACTTTATTAAAGGGCCATTTTCCTCTCTATAAGTGCTCTTCATGGTGTGAAAGAGCACAAGATGCATGGTTGAAATTATCTATTGTTTTTTTTTTTTTTTATTATAGCTAAAAATCTAAGGGCTTAGGTCTGTTTACAAACACACTGCTGACTGTTCCATGATTAACAACATCTGCGACACAGAGAGGTGTAGACTCGGTGAACACAAATATTTATGTTTTTTTCTCTGCTTTCAGGAATTCAGCAGCAGTCTGTTAACCCACAAGTGACTTATTTAGGAGTTTCTAGCAGTCATTTCTCTGCACAGATGAATTTGAGGAGGGTTCTCTATTTTTGCTTGTACTCTCTGCACCAAGCTCTTGCTGTGACTCTGCCTGGGGGAATGTCAGAGTCTTATGTAAACAGATACTTAATTTAAACCATTTCTGTGAGAAAAGAACGTATTTCAAAAATTCAAAAAGTATTTCAACATGTTTTAAGAGAACTTTACAGTGGTGTGTTCCAAGTTGTCCTGAATTAACTGGCCCTTTAAGAAGTGCTTATACATTTTTGCTTTTTTTATAGCCTAAAAAACTTCAATTAGTACATGCTTGGGTCTACCCTCTGCAGCTCGTGAAAACAGTCTCTGCTGCCCTTGCTGTGTCGTGTCTCATACTAACCAATCAAGTGGCTATCTCTCAGCCACATTCTGCAACAAGCTACTGAGACGTTGTCCCTGATAGGCTAGGACACTACACTACACTGCACATCCAGCCCAACGGAGTCTGTCTGCATAAACTGCAGTGGGAAGTCACATGTGGGAACTATAAACAGAGCTTTTAA